>LR738713.1:347667314-347679168 GCA_902687465.1 Secale cereale
TAGGGTCACATTAGCAGCACAAATTTGCAATAAATAAAGCACTAGAACAAAGACTAATTGGACCATTGGAGGAGCTACATACCGAAGAACAATCTCCCCAAACAGTTTTGTGAATGGAGCTTTGAGCAGGGAGATCGAAAATGGCAGCAAGATGAGCTAGAACACGGGTTTGAGCTATGGGAGGATTTTTTTCTGGAGGAGGATGAACTGTGTGGGTGCTGGAATAAGTGGAGGGGGTCCATGTGGTGCCCACGAGGTAGGGGCGCGCCAAGGGGGGTGGGCGTGCCCTGGACCCTCCTGGCCAGGTGGTGTGGCCCCCTGATGTGTTAACAGTACCAAATATTCTTAAATATTCTACAAAAAATCATATTTCATTTTCGGGACATTTGGAGAACTTTTATTTTTGGGATATTTTTATTGCAATGATAATTCCGAAAATAGACAGAAAATACTATTTTGCTTTATTTAATCTAAATAACAGAAAGTAAAAAGAGGGTACAGAGAGTTGTGCTTTCTAACTGCATTCATCTCATGCTCATCAAAAGGAATCCACTAACAAGGTTGATCAAGTCTTGTTAACAAACTCTTTCCGAATAACATGAAACCAGATAATTTTCGAATAACACTAGGTTACCTTAATGGGGATATGTATGTCCCCAACAATAAGAATATCAAATTTCTTCTTGACGGTAGGAAGAGGGAATTCAAAACCACCAATAATGATCGTTGAAATTTTTCCAATAGAATTGATACCATGGACTTGAGGTTGTTTCCTTGGAAAGTGTATCATATGCTCATTACCATTAACATGAAAATGGACATTACGTTTGTTGCAATCAATAACAGCCCCTGCAGTATTCAAAAAGGGTCTACCAATTATAATCGACATACTATCGTCCTCGGGAATATCAAGAATAACAAAGTCCATTAAATAGTAACGTTTGCAACCACAACAGGCACATCCTCTCAAATACCGACAGGTATAGCAGTTGATTTATCGGCCATTTGCAAAGATATTTCAGTAGGTGTCAACTTATTCAAATCAAGTCTACGATATAAAGAGAGAGGCATAACACTAACACCGACTCGAAGATCACACAAAGCAGTTTTAACATAGTTCCTTTTAATGGAGCATGGTATAGTTGGTACTCCTGGATCTCCTAGTTTCTTTGGTATTCCACCTTTAAAGGTATAATTGGCAAGCATGGTGGAGATTTCAACCTCCGGTATCTTTCTTTTATTTGTCACAATATCTTTCATATACTTAGCATAATGATTTGTTTTAAGCATATCAGTCAAACGCATACGCAAAAAGATAGGTCTAATCATTTAAGCAAAGCGCTCAAAATCCTCATCATCCTTTTTCTTGGATGGTTTAGGAGGAAAAGGCATGGGTCTCTAAACCCATGGTTCTCTTTCTTTACCATGCTTCCTAGCAACGAAGTCTCTTTTATCATATCGTTGATTCTTTGATTGTGGGTTATGAAGAACAACAACAGGTTCAATCTCTACATCATTGTTATTACTAGGTTGAGCATCATCATGAACATCATCATTAACATCATCACTAGGTTCATGAACATTTCCAGATTGTGTTTCAGCATCAGAAATAGAAATATCATTGGGATTTTTAGGTGTGTCAACAACGGATTCACTAGAAGCATGCAAAGTCCTATCATTTTTCTTTTTCTTCTTCTTAGAAGGACTAGTGTATCAAACATTAGGCATGTATCCCGTATGTAGTTGTACGTGCTTGCAATAAGAACTTGCACAACATCTTTTGTCCTACCATCCCGCTACGAACGGGGCCAAAAGGAACTAATGGATATTAAGGTGCTACTGTCAAAGAGCACCGGAACAAAGCAATGAACTCAATGGATACATGTAATCCTCAAACTACGGACCATCCCCTTTGGTGTCCCAAGCTGTCACTTTTGGGATCGCCGGTTCCGAACCGTAACAGGTGCATACAACTCATAGATAGGATCAAGAACACAAATATATTCATGCAGACACATATGGTTCAGATCTGAAATCATGGCACTCGGGCCCTAAGTGTCAAGCATTAAGAATAACAAGTTGTAGCAAAGATGATAAACACCATACTAGATGATAGGCAACATGCCCCCAACAATCTGACGAACTATTACATGATCTAACTCATCCAATCCCTACCATCCCCTTCGCCTACAGCAAGGGAATTACTCACACATGAAGGGGGAAGTCATGGAGGGATGATGGAGTGGTGATGATGATGACGATGGCGACGATCTCCCCTCTCCGGAGGCCAAATCAGCCTCCAGATTAGCCCTCCCGAAGAAGAACAGAGGGTGGCGGCGGCTCCGTGACGAAAAACAGCGAAAGGACTTCCGATCTGGGGTTTCTGCGTCGGGAGGAAAAATACGGGCTGAAGTAGGGCACCAGGGGGTGTGGGGCCCACCCAGGCGCCCCCCGGCGCGGCCCACGGGGGCGCGCCCACAGGGCGCCTGGGCACCCCCTGGCCCCCCTCTGGCCCCACTTCTGGCATTTTGTTTCTTCGGGTGCGTGGATTTTTCGTGATTTTTCGTGGATTTTTCTGAGATGCTTAAAAATCCGTTTTCCTGCACACAAATAAACCATACAGGCAGCTCTGCTGAAAACAGCGTCAGTCCGGGTTAGTTTAGTCCAAATCATGCAAGAATGAGGTTAAAACAATATCAAAAGTGTTTGGAAAAGTAGATACGTTTGAGACGTATCAACTCCCCCAAGCTTAGCATATTGCTTGTCCTCAAGCAATTCAGTTCAACGAACTGGACGCGACAAAGAAAACTTTGACAAACTCTTTTGCTTCATTAGATGTATATAAGCATGTACTACGAAAAGAGTTCAGCAAGTATTAAAATAGTACTTATGAGAACAATGCAAGGAGCAATCCTTCTTTCAAGTGACCAGTCACAAATAATTAAGAGTAAACAATATATTACCGAAAATCAAGACAAGATCACATTGCACATAGCTTGAGCATATTAAGGTGGTATCTCGCTAGCCTCCATGAGTGAAGCAAAACATAAATGCAGAGACTCCTCCAGAGTTTTAAAGGAGACTAGAACTAAGAATTTCAGAATAAATCATATCACAAGTATGCAGAAGACAATGCAATACTTTGGGACAATGCACATTACACTCAGAATGACAATTATGCTCTCCTAGTCAGTGCTTTGAAGAAAGAAGATGAGACTCTCGAACCGTGGCTTTTATTGGCAAGGTTGAAAACCCGTGATCGGAAACAAGAACTAAACATGTACCAGAGCTCTTGGTTTTAATAACAGAAGTAAATATGTTTTTAAGAGGTGCATATTTCGTCAACGAATGCTACCAGATAACTCAATCACTTTTTAAGCTAGACAAGTCTCGAGGAACGGCTCCCGCATGAGGACGATCACATCCTCTTAATCTCCTTTGTTTATCACTGCCAAAGTTTTCTGATTTCTCATGAACAAAGCGTGAAGGAGGGTTTGTTTGTTATATTATCTTTTTGAGCCGGGCACACTCAATGCCAGTTCCTTTTCATGTTAGGGGTTTGCACATTATACATGCAATCCAGGGGTGAAACTTGTCCAACTTAAAGAGATCATGAATTAACTACTACTTCCTCATGAGCTAAAACATAGGCACAAAAAGGGAAATGCTTTTGATTAATTTTGAGATGGTACATGAAAGTCTTCGTTAGGAATGGCAGGTAAATACCATGTATAGGAAGGTATAGTGGACTCATATGGCATAACAGGTGTAAAGGTTTTGGATGCACAAGCAGTCATTCCGCTTAGTACGGGTGGAGGTTTAGCAAAAGACTGGGAAGCGGCCAACTAGAGAGCAATAACGGTCATAATCATGCAGAGCGACAAAGCAACATTGAATCAGGCATGAAAGTGATATAGCTATTCTAAAACTCAAAGATCATCAAGGCAAAGTAGACTTTTAGTCTTGAACATGTGTAAGCATGTTCCAAGTCAATCCAAAAATTCTCTAAAGGGAAATGCCACCTTAGTATGCCAGACTATGAACAGTGCGATGCATGTAGATCATTTCAATAACACATTATATACTCTAGTTATTGGAGACTAGCCACAAGGAAAGCATGAACCACTGGAAGAGCATTGTAAACATAGCACTATGTCGCTACAAGCTGGTCTCTAGATCATAAGTACAGGCATATGTACCAAAGTAGAAACAATAAGAGTTCATACCGGTCTTCCTTGTTGCTTCCTTTCAGTCGACCTTCGTCATTACTGCTTGTCACTTGCACGATCGAACGTAGGAAATATAATCAAATGCCACCACGGACGCGAGCTGATCTCTGAAAACAAAGCAAACTAAAGAGAGAAAGGAAATCTTTTTGGGTTTTTCAAAAGTTGAATAAAAAGCAAAAGAAAGAGATAATATTTTTGTTGTTTTTGCAAAGAGAGAAATGAAGAAGAACGGGCAAAAACTTCGAAAAGATCAAAGTGAATCAAACGGATAATACAATGAAAAAGTGAGAAGGGCACGTACTCCCCCAAGCTTAGGCTTTTGGCCTAAGTTGGTAGCAGCTACTGCCCCCAGGAGCCTCCTGCTCCAGGGGTATGGTGGTGAGACCAGGGGTCGTAGAAGGATGATGGCGCGTACACTGAACTCCTCGGAGTCTCCCACGAGGAAGGTTCTGAGCGCCAAACAGAGGAAGACCCTTCACCAAACTCGGTGGTGGTCTCATCCTGAAAATGTGGTATCTCACCGTGCCTCTCCTCGTCGGGCACAACCCCCTCCATGGGGTTATGGAACTGATGCTGGACCATGAACTCATCGAACTGGACAACATCAAAGGACCATCCGTTCCTGCGAGAAAAATCAAACAAAAGAGGTGCAGGTAGACGGATCTCGCGTTCCGCGGTAGTTCCGAAACGCAAGATATAAACAAGGTTATCAAGTTCAGAACCCATGGTAACAAACTTATGCCTCTTCATAGCAGCAAGATCAAAGCTTAAATAAGTAAAAGGAGCATCATCAGGGTGTGGGGTGCCTCCAAGATGCTCTAAGATAAGCGTGGCATAAATGCCACCATATAAGTCCCCCTTGTTACCGTTCATAGCAAGGCGTCGAGCAATTAAGGTACCCAGATTATAATCAGACCTCCCTGAGAGGGCTGCTGCCAGGATAGCAATATCCGGAGCAGAAATGTTGCTCGTGTTGTCGCGAGCTAACACCCCTCTAGCGATATAATATGCAAAATACCTGAGGTGAGGAAACAAGATGCTGGAGATCTTCGACCGATGAATATCCCTCGTACCCATGCTGCAGAGAGAGTTGATGACGGTTTTCAGCTCGGAGGGCTGCGTGGCCATCCTTGCCGTCCTCCCAACGTTCGGCACACCTATTACTTCACAAAAATTTCCCAGAGTCATGGTGATAAGATCATTATAAATTTTAAACTCAATAGCACCTGAATCAGGATTATATCTAAAACTATTAATGAAACGGGAGGTGAGTTTCTGATACTGAGTAACACGGCTCGTGACGAGTCGTGTCAAACCTGCATTAGCACAAAGATTATAAAACTCATCCTTGATTCCCGCAGCTTCCATGAATTCATCACATGGAAATGTCATCGCACGTGCTGGACTTGTGTCTTCCAACAACTCCATGGGCACATGATCTTCATTATAGCTCACCCTAACAGTCGATGGTGAAGCTGCGGCTCTAGTGACTCGATCGGAGTGTGCAGGCCTCCTCTTCTCAAGCCATCCTTTTGCCCTTCCTAACAAACTCATTTCTGAAATTTTTTATAATTTAAAAAAACGAGGATTAAAACAAAGTGAGCTAAGGCAAACTACTCAACTCACTTGCCCAAGGCATAAACTTGCATCAAAACTTGGAAAACAACTTTCTACACATGCATGCAAGCTCATCTCTACAGCACCAAGAACTACTAAATACTCACAAATGAGGCCACCAATCAAAAATCTAATTGGAGGGGTGGAGGAGTTACATACCAGGGAGTATTTGCTCAAAATTTCAGCTCAGATGATGGGCTGTAGAGAGAGATCGAAGAATCGCCCCCAAGAACAGCAAGAACAGCAAGAACAAGACCAGAACTCGAGTTTCTGGAAAAAGAGAGAGAGAGGGGAAGAAGAAGTACCTGGAGGGGGGTCTCGTGGGCCCCAGGCGCCCTGTGGGCGCGGCAAGGGGCTGGGCCGCGCCAGCTGGCCGCCTGGGCCACTGGTGGCCCCCCTGTCTGGCCCCAGGACTTTCCGGGTCTCTCCCGTTGTGGAAATTTTTAATATAATTTTTCTGGAATTTTTCTGAAAACTTCACTGTTGAAAATTTTTCGAAGTTCAAAAAGCTGCGAAACTCTCTGAAAACTTGAAGCAGTTAGTAGAATTGTGAAGCTTCAAAAACATAGATACTTGGTACAGCAAGTATGACAACACTAAAACAATTAAAAACATAGAAAGCTCAACTTTTTATCCATATAAAACACGTTCACTAGTAAGGTTGATCAAGTCTTACCAACAAACAAGCGGTATATAGAACAAAAAGTCTCACCTCCTATGAAGTAATCACTAAACTTTTACCTTGATGGACATTGTCCCTACCATGATAGTTTTGTATTTGTGAGGCACATGTAGTGGACAGTCCCATTCTCCAATTTTCACGGTCTCGATATTCTCTATAGAGTTGAGGGCATGCCTCCTGTCGGTCTTCTTCGGAAAATATACCGTGTGTTCTTTATCATTCACATGAAAGGTAACCTTCCCTTTGTTGCAATCAATAACAGCACCTGCGGTGTTAAGAAAAGGTCTACCAAGAATAATGGACATGCTCCCATCCTCGGGCATGTCAAGCACAACAAAATCAGTAAGAATTAAACAATTAGCAACTTCAACTGGAACATCCTCACAAATACCTATAGGAACAGTGGTTGACTTGTCAGCCATCTGAAGGGAGATATCTGTAGGAATTAGTTTCTCTAAACAGAGCCTCTCGTAAAGAGAGAGAGGCATAACACTCACTCCCGCTCCAAGATCACATAAAGCAGTTTTGACATAATTATTCTTTATGGAGCAAGGAATGGTGGGTATACCTGGATCACCGAGCTTCTCAGGAATCTTTCCACTGAAAGAATAGTTAGCAAGCATAGTAGATATTGCATCATTAGGAATTTTTCTTTTGTTAGTGACAATATCTTTCATATATTTTGAATAAGGAAGTAACTTAATAGCATCAGTCAAAGGAATTTGAAGAAAAAGAGGTTTAATCCATTCACAAAACTTATTGTAATGCTCTTCTTCTTTAGATTTGATGGACTTTCCTGGAAAGGGCATGGGTTTCTGTACCCATGGTTCTTTCTCCTTCCCATGTTTTCTTGCGATGAAGTCTTCTTTAGTGTACCTCTTACGTTTGTCAGGTGCTTCTTCTTCTCGAACTTCAGGCGGATCGTTTTTCTCATTATCATTACCTTCAGGTTCAGCACCGTCTTTAGTCTCAGCATCGGAAATAGATACACTGTTGGGATCAATAGCTGGCTCTTCATCTGCAATAAGATCATTAGAATTGTCAGTCTCTTTATATTTCTTCTTCTTATTTGGAGAGACAACAATTTCTTCTTCCTGCATTTGAGAATCTTGCTCGATTCTCTTCGGATGTCCCTCTGGATAAAGAGGATCTTGAGTACTAGTTCCTCCTCGGGTCTTAATCCCAAAAGCCTGCAATTTATCTTGTTTGGCATTGTTAGCAAGCAAATCTCTTTGCACATTAGAAATTTGATCAAGCTGAGTTTGAACCATATGAAAATGCTTCACAAGACATTGGACATCATTAACTGTTCTATCTAAAATACCAAGCAACTTTTTGATAGCAAGGGAATTATTATGCAACTGACTTTCTATCCTCTCATTAAAATGATTCTGTTTCATAATAAAATTATCAAACTCATCTAAACATTGATCAGGAGGTTTACCATGAGGGATGTCACTTGCGTTGAAATCTAAAAGAGAGTGTACCTCTACCATAGGAGGGTGAGTGGTAGGCTCACACAGCTTCTCAATAGGGGGTAGATTCTTCACGTCTTCAGCTTTAATACCTTTCTCTTTAATAGATTTATTTGCTTCTCGCATGTCCTCGGGGCTTAGAACAAACATGCCCCTCTTCTTTGTTGGTGGAGGTGGTTCACGGACGGACCAATCTTCATGGTTTTTGGCAATCCTGCCCATTAAATCTTCCGCGTCGTCCGGTGTTCTTTTCCTGAAAACACAACCAGCACAACTGTCCAAATAGGACCTAGATTCATCAGTTAGACCAGCATAGAATATATCAATTAATTCATTCTTGATAACCCTCAACCGTAAGGGATCGAGATAGTCTTCGCGGGTAAGAATAATCCAATTTATTGATTCGACACACGGGGAGCCAAAGAGTATTTATAAGCTTTAACAGTTGAGTTGTCAATTCAACCGCACCTGAAATATACTAACTTGCAACAAAATATAAGTGGTAACAGTGATTTGATAGTGATGATAGTAATAGTAAAAGTAAGCAGCAAAAGTAAATAGCAGTAGTAAATGGCAAAAGTAGCAACTAGTGACAAGCAAGGTTTAAAATACTGTAGGCTAGGGAGATGGATGGTTGGGTGTTGCATGGATGAGATAGATTCTAACTTGGGGCACGGCACACGGAAAAGTAATGATCATCTAGGAAAATATCAAACATTAGGCATGTATCCCTTATGTAGTTGTACGTGCTTGCAATAAGAACTTGCACAACATCTTTTGTCCTACCATCCCGCTACGAACGGGGCCAAAAGGAACTAATGGATATTAAGGTGCTACTGTCAAAGAGCACCGGAACAAAGCAATGAACTCAATGGATACATGTAATCCTCAAACTACGGACCATCCCCTTTGGTGTCCCAAGCTGTCACTTTTGGGATCGCCGGTTCCGAACCGTAACAGGTGCATACAACTCATAGATAGGATCAAGAACACAAATATATTCATGCAGACACATATGGTTCAGATCTGAAATCATGGCACTCGGGCCCTAAGTGTCAAGCATTAAGAATAACAAGTTGTAGCAAAGATGATAAACACCATACTAGATGATAGGCAACATGCCCCCAACAATCTGACGAACTATTACATGATCTAACTCATCCAATCCCTACCATCCCCTTCGCCTACAGCAAGGGAATTACTCACACATGAAGGGGGAAGTCATGGAGGGATGATGGAGTGGTGATGATGATGACGATGGCGACGATCTCCCCTCTCCGGAGGCCAAATCAGCCTCCAGATTAGCCCTCCCGAAGAAGAACAGAGGGTGGCGGTGGCTCCGTGACGAAAAACAGCGAAAGGACTTCCGATCTGGGGTTTCTGCGTCGGGAGGAAAAATACGGGCTGAAGTAGGGCACCAGGGGGTGTGGGGCCCACCCAGGTGCCCCCCGGCGCGGCCCACGGGGGCGCGCCCACAGGGCGCCTGGGCACCCCCTGGCCCCCCTCTGGCCCCACTTCTGGCATTTTGTTTCTTCGGGTGCGTGGATTTTTCGTGATTTTTCGTGGATTTTTCTGAGATGCTTAAAAATCCGTTTTCCTGCACACAAATAAACCATACAGGCAGCTCTGCTGAAAACAGCGTCAGTCCGGGTTAGTTTAGTCCAAATCATGCAAGAATGAGGTTAAAACAATATCAAAAGTGTTTGGAAAAGTAGATACGTTTGAGACGTATCAACTCCCCCAAGCTTAGCATATTGCTTGTCCTCAAGCAATTCAGTTCAACGAACTGGACGCGACAAAAAAAACTTTGACAAACTCTTTTGCTTCATTAGATGTATATAAGCATGTACTACGAAAAGAGTTCAGCAAGTATTAAAATAGTACTTATGAGAACAATGCAAGGAGCAATCCTTCTTTCAAGTGACCAGTCACAAATAATTAAGAGTAAACAATAGATTACCGAAAATCAAGACAAGATCACATTGCACATAGCTTGAGCATATTAAGGTGGTATCTCGCTAGCCTCCATGAGTGAAGCAAAACATAAATGCAGAGACTCCTCCATAGTTTTAAAGGAGACTAGAACTAAGAATTTCAGAATAAATCATATCACAAGTATGCAGAAGACAATGTAATACTTTGGGACAATGCACATTACACTCAGAATGACAATTATGCTCTCCTAGTCAGTGCTTTGAAGAAAGAAGATGAGACTCTCGAACCGTGGCTTTTATTGGCAAGGTTGAAAACCCGTGATCGGAAACAAGAACTAAACATGTACCAGAGCTCTTGGTTTTAATAACAGAAGTAAATATGTTTTTAAGAGGTGCATATTTCGTCAACGAATGCTACCAGATAACTCAATCACTTTTTAAGCTAGACAAGTCTCGAGGAACGGCTCCCGCATGAGGACGATCACATCCTCTTAATCTCCTTTGTTTATCACTGCCAAAGTTTTCTGATTTCTCATGAACAAAGCGTGAAGGAGGGTTTGTTTGTTATATTATCTTTTTGAGCCGGGCACACTCAATGCCAGTTCCTTTTCATGTTAGGGGTTTGCACATTATACATGCAATCCAGGGGTGAAACTTGTCCAACTTAAAGAGATCATGAATTAACTACTACTTCCTCATGAGCTAAAACATAGGCACAAAAAGGGAAATGCTTTTGATTAATTTTGAGATGGTACATGAAAGCCTTCGTTAGGAATGGCAGGTAAATACCATGTATAGGAAGGTATAGTGGACTCATATGGCATAACAGGTTTAAAGGTTTTGGATGCACAAGCAGTCATTCCGCTTAGTACGGGTGGAGGTTTAGCAAAAGACTGGGAAGCGGCCAACTAGAGAGCAATAACGGTCATAATCATGCAGAGCGACAAAGCAACATTGAATCAGGCATGAAAGTGATATAGCTATTCTAAAACTCAAAGATCATCACCTCCAAGCTTGTGGGGGACTCTCTTCTTCAATTTGCACAAAATTATATATTTCCCTTAAGGTAGCTTGTTTCTTATGAGCGGGAAAATATTTAGCAGAGAAGTAATAAATCATATCCTCGGGACTATGCACACAACCAGGATCAAGAGAATTAAACCATGTTTTAGCATCACCCTTTAACAAGAATGGAAATAACTTAATGATATAATAATAACAAATGTTTTCCTCATTGGTGAATAGGGTGGCTATAACATTTAATTTAGTAAGATGTGCCACAACAGTTTCATATTCATAGCCATGGAAAGAATCGGATTCAACCAAAGTAATTAACTCAGGATCGACAGAGAAATCATAATCCTTATCAGAAATACAGATAGGTGAAGTAGCAAAAGCAGGGTCATATTTCATTCTAGCATTCAAAGACTTTTCTTGTAGATTAGCTAACAGTTTCTTAAGATCATATCTATATTTTCAAGCTAAAAGATCTCTAGCAGTTTCTTCATCGATAACATAACCCTCAGGCACAACAGGCAATTCATATCTAGTGGGACAATCTTCATCATCACTTTCATCAATATTATCAGTTTCAATAATTTCATTCTCTCTAGCCCTAGCAAGTTGTTCATCAAGAAATTCACCTAGTGGCACAGTATTATCAAACATAGAAGTAGTTTCATCATAAGTATCATGCATAGTAGAAGTGTCATCATCAAGAACATGTGACGTATCAGATTCAATAGCAGGTGTAAGTGTCACAAATTTACTCATAACAGAAGGTGAACCAAGTGCAGAGCTAGATGGCAGTTCCTTACCTCCCCTCGTAGTTGAGGGATAAATCTTGGTTTTTTTGTCTTTCAAGTTCTTCATAGTGATCAACAAATATAAATCCCAAGTGACTCAAAGAATATAGCT
>LR738713.1:347693392-347709895 GCA_902687465.1 Secale cereale
AGGATGAAGACAAAAGACTGAAGAAATGGGATTGAGGAAATTGAGAAAGGCTTCATTCAAAGTCTTCAAACAGTACAGATCAAGTTCATCAACACACGAATGAGTAAATGAAAGGGTTGAGGAAATAGAACCAGTAGGCTTGGTGAAGACAATGATTTGGTAGACCAGCTCCAATTGCTGTGGTAGTTGCACGTCTGGTTAGGGCGGCTAGGTATTCAAACCCGAGGATGCACAGTCCCAGACACACAGTCCTCACTGTATTCCCCTTGAGCCAAAGTCACACAGACCTCACCCATTCACTCGTGGTAAGTCTTCAAGTTGACTTCCAATCCTTCACAGACTAGGTCACCCGGCGATCCACAATTCCTCTTGGATGCTCTAGACCATTGACGCCTAACCGTTTGGAAGATGCATAGTCTTCAAAGGTAACAAGCGTCGGTTCCACACAGGAACAATCTCTTCAGTGATGCTTAATCACTTTGGGTTTTAGGTGTTGGGGTTTTGGGTTTTTCCTCACTTGATGATTTTCGCTCAAACTCCTCGGAGGATGGGTTGCTCTAATGACAAGTGTCAGTTTCTCTCGGAGCAGCCAACCAACTAGTGGTTCTAGGGGCGAGTATTTATAGTCTAGGGAGCAACCCGACATGATAATACATAAATGCTCTTCAATGATATGACCATTAGGTGGATAGGATATTTTGGGACAGCTGGCGCATAACACAACAACGGTCGGAAATTTGAGATCTCAAATTCCTCAGGGCTATCATATTCCTCACTTGTAGGCAATCTGCACTAGCGAATTCCTAACTCCTTAGTCAGAACAAATTCCTCAGAGAACAGAAGAACTTCATCTCTGTCACTGAAGAAATTGACTGAATTGTATGAGATTTCCAGTGGCTTCACTTGAAAGGATTGGGTAGTGTAGGATTTGATATGATCATCACTTGGAAATGTGTTTCCTTAGTTTTACCTCGACCCCCTTTAACAGTACGGTGTTTCCTATGACTCAAGAAAGAGAAAATGAAACTACGAAAACAAAAGTCTTCACGCTTCATAATCCTTGCATTAATATCCAAGTCTTCAAGGTCACACCAATTTCCTCACTTTCAAAGTCTTCAAGAAAACCAAAGTCTTCAACTGAAGACATACATTTTTAGGGGTCAACTTTCTTCGTAAATATCAAACTCCTCGGAGACTTATATAACCTATGTACACTCATAAACACAGTAGTCCCTTAACCTATAAGTGGTCAATACACCAAAATCTCTAAGAGGCAGTAGTATCAATTATGTTCTGAGATTGATGTTGCTATGACTTTGCTATGCTTAATACTTGTTACTAGGGCCCAAGTACCATGATTTCAGATCTGAACCTATTATGTTTTCATGAATATACATGTATTCTTGATCCTATCTTGCAAGTTGTAGACACCTACTATGTGTTATGATCCGCATACCCCAAGGTGACAATAATTGGGATTCTTTCCGGTGATTGCCGTAGTTTGAGGAGTTCATGTATTCACTAAGTGCTAATGCTTTGGTCCGGTACTCTATTAAAAGGAGGCCTTAATATCCCTTAGTTTCCATTAGGACCCCGCTGCCACGGGAGGGTAGGACAAAAGATGTCATGCAAGTTCTTTTCCATAAGCACGTACGACTATATACGGAATACATGCCTACATTATATTGATGAATTGGAGCTAGTTCTGTGTCACCCTAGGTTACAACTGCAACATGATGAATTGTATCCGATACCTATCATTACCGATCCATTGCCTATGAGTTCGTTTCATATTGATATTTTCTTTGTTACTTTCGTTACTGCTACTGTCGCCATCACTATAAAACTGCTACTGTTACTTTTGCCACTATTACCGTTACTTCCATATTACAATGCTACAAAATACTTTGCTGCAGATATTAAGTCTTTCAGGTGTGGTTGAATTGAAAACTCAGCCGCTAATACTTGAGAATATTCTTTGGCTCCCCTTGTGTCGAATCGATAAATTTGGGTTGAATAATCTACCCTCGAAAACTGTTGCGATCCCCTATACTTGTGGGTTATCAAGAGGTATAGAGATACCTATGATCGAATCTCAAGCAAGTAACATACCGACGGACAAAGGGAACTACGCATGTTGTCATAATGGTTGGACCGATAAAGATATTCGTAGAATATGTAGGAACCAATATGGGCATCTAGGTTCCGCTATTGGTTATTGACCAGAGAGGTGTCTCGGTCATGTATACATAGTTCTCGAATCTGTAGGGTCCGCACGCTTAACGTTTGATTACGATATAATGTTATATGATTTATGTGATTTGGTGATCGAATGTTGTTTGGATTCCCAGATGAGATCACAGACATGACGGGGAGCTCCGAAATGGTCCGGAGGTAAATATTGATACATAGGACGATGATGTTTGGACACCGGAAGGGGTTCCGGGAGGCCCCAGGAGGTCTATGGGCCTAATGGGCCAAGGGGAGGCACACACCAGCCCACAAGGGGGCCAGCGCACCCTCTCCCTGGCCGCCGGCCCTAGAAGAAGGAAAGGGGGTGCCACCTCCTCTTGCCTTCATCTCCTTGTGGGAGAAAGGAAAGGGGAGGCACCTCCTCCTTCCTTTCCCTTGGTGCCAAAAGAGGAAAGGGGGCGGCCTAGGGTAGGAGCCCAAGTAGGGTTCGACCTACTTGGGGTGCACCATGGTTGCCTCCCTTGAAGGAAATATGCCCTAGAGGCAATAATAAAGATGTTATTTGTATTTCCTTATATCAATTTTTTTAATATAAATAGTAGGGTAAAACCCCACTGCAATTTTTATATAAATAATTAAATAGTGAATACAAGAAGTCATAGAGGCTTCAGATAAGCCTCCAAGAAAAGGATAAAGAAAGAAAAGAAAGAAAGAAAGAAAAAACTAAGCTAAGGCACTGAAGGGATAAGAAAATTACAAAAGGGTATCAAGGCAAATAGAAAATTGTCCCTCATGTTTCTTCTTCATTCTGAATCTGAGGAGTTTAAGTTCTTTTAGGAAGATGAATTTCCATCCTTGGAAAGAAGATGTAATGTGCTCAAAAACTTTATTGTTTCTAGTAATCCAGATATCCCATGCACCAAGTATGATGATCTCCATATAGAAGGGGTAATTTATCTTGTCTTTGAGATCTTGAAAAGCTTCTAACACAGACAGGTTTGGTGTTCTTGTTGGGAAAATAAAGTCCCAGCATTCTTGAACAAATGGACATCCCCAGAATAGGTGATGTAATGTTTCTTCTTGTAGACATCCATTGACTGCAGAGTTGTATGCTTCTAGTACAAACTTTTTTCGTCTAAGAAGATTTCTTGTGTTAACTCTGTCAGCAGTAGTTGCCAGAAGAAAACCTTGTGCTTTGGTTGACATGAACTCTGCCAGATCCAGTTGAAGTGAGGAGGGGTCTGTTTATATCCAATCAAAACTTTGTATGCTTTTGTGGATGAATAGATTGCATTTCCCCAAATGTAACTCCATGTGTCCAAACAGTCTATGAATTCAGATTGCCTCATAGAGATGCAGATGTCTTACATTTGTAGAAATTCTTCATATGCCTCTGTAGTTAGGGGAAGATAGAATAGATCTTGGAGGTATTCTGTCTGCAGCACTTGTTGTAAGTTTAACTGTGGATTTTTCACAAAAGAGTATAAGTGATGAAACTTGTCTTTGAGCACATCCTGGTGCCATAGATCATCCAAAAAAATAACACTAACTCCATCACCCACATTACATCTGGCAATAGCTTTGTATTGTTGAATAAGGGCTAGATTTAATTTCCACCAAAAAGATCCCACCATGGTATCTCCTGGTAGTTTACCATCAGAGTAGTATGTTTCCCATATCAACTGAACCCATGGAATGTCATGCCTGTTGAAGAATTTATGCAAGTTTTTCATTAGCAGTGTTTTGTTGTGTGTGAAGATGTCTAGTACACCTAGACCTCCCTGATCTTTTGGCCTGCACACAGTGTGCCAAGCAACTAGTGCAGGTCTTTTATCCTCCATGTCTGGGCTTCTCCATAGGCAGTGTCTCAGATATTTAATTATCTGTTTTTTATAGTTATTGGTATATCCAGGCAGCTCATGAAGAATACTGTGAGAGATGTGAGCACTGACTTGACAAGGAGCAATTTTCATGCTTGAGTCATGAAAATAGAAAGCCCTGCTAGTCTCTTAGCAATCCTGTTAACAAGAGGTAAACATTGCTCCACTGTTGGCTTGTATATACCCAATGGCAGTCCAAGATAGGTGAAAGGGAATTCTCCTCTGGCACATAGTAGTGTGTTTGTGAATAATTCAATTCTCTCTTCAGCAATGTTCAAAGGGACCATGAATGATTTGCCATAATTTACTTTAAGTCCAGTTACAGAGGCAAAAGTATTAAGTAAAGCCTTCAGGCATAATAGCTGTCTAGTGTCTGCTTGCATGATCACCAGTGTGTCGTCTGCATATTGTACTATTGGGAAGTGAGGACAAGAGTTGACATGGAGGGGTGCAGATAATAAGTTTAACCTCATTGCTTTGTTGAGAATGGATTGCAACATGTCTGCAGCTAGAACAAATATTAGAGGAGAGTATGGGTCCCCCTGTCTCATTCCTCTTTTGATATAAATTTTCTTTCCAGGTACTCCATTCAGCAGAACATAGGATGATGCAGTTGAGAAAATAGTCTTCATCCAGGAAATCCACTTGTCACCAAAGCCTTTAGCTTTAAAAATGTCAAATATTGCTTCATGTTCTATTGTGTCAAAAGCTTTTTCAAAGTCTAGCTTGATGACTAAAATTTCCTCTCTTGATTTATGGCATTGGTGAATATATTCATAAGCCCATCCAAGGCAGTCCTGTATCACCCTATCTTTAAGAAAACCATATTGATTGATATGAACCAGTTGTAGTATGACCCTTTGTAGTCCGTTAGCCAGTAGCTTTGTAATGATCTTCAGAACTCCATTCAGTAGAGAAATTGGTCTAAAATCATTTGGAGATATAGGCACTTCTTTTTTAGGAATTAGGGTAATGTAGGAAGAATTGATACTTTCAAGGTTCACTGTCCCTGCATGAAATCCTTTGATAAGAGCATAGACATCAGCTTTGATTATATCCCAGCAATTTTTTAGAAATTCATTATTAAAACCATCTGGGCCAGGTGACTTATCTGCTGGCAGGTTCTTAACCACCTCATCAATTTCATCCTGAATAAAAGGCTTTTCCAGATCTATGAAAATCTGTGGATCCACTGTGTTTTCATATAAAGCCACTAGGTCAAAATGCATAGAATGGCCATTTGATTGCCCTAGTCTGGTTTTGAATGCTTCCCATAGAATAGCTGTCTTTCCTTCATGGTCAGTGACCTCAACCTGATCTTTCTTTACCAGCATAGCAATTTTGTTATGTCTGTGGTTAATAGAGGCCTTTGTATGAAAAAAATTTGTGTTTTCATCTCCAAACTTTACACCTTTAATTTTCCCCCTTTGTTTCCAATATATTTTCTGATTGTTGAGCACAGTTAATAGATATTCCTTTAGCATGCTTCTGCAAATAGCTTCAAATACTGAAAGATCCCTGTACTCTTCAATCAAGTCCCAGAAGAAGATAATATCATTTAGTTCTGCAATCTGCTTCTTATGGCAGGATAAACTCTTGGCCCAAATCTTGAGTGCTCTTCTTGTATTTTTGAACTTTGCATTAATCATCTTAGCACAATCAGTGTGGCCTACTGGTATGTGCCATGCAGTCTGAACCACTTGCTTGAATGAACTATGATTCAACCAGTAATTTTCAAACCCGAACACTTTTGATTTTGGAATATTTGTGCCTATTTTGATCATGCAAGGAAGGTGATCAGAAATAGGTTTGTCCATAGGAAGGGCAGTGGAATCTGGTAACTTGTCATCCAAGCAGCAGATGTGAAAAACCAGTCAAGCTTCTCAAGTAGGGGACTGTCCTGCATGTTACTCCAATTGAATTGTCTTCCCTTTAGAGGTAACTCAATCAGGCCAAGTTCACTAATAGCTTCATTAAACATTAGCATTTCATTGACATCACCCCCAGGTTTATTTCTATCTTCAGATTTTTCTAATGAAATTGAAATCCCCCATGACAATCCAGTCCACGTCACTAGGCATCTGGATATTGCCAAACCAATCAATGAACTCTATCTTGTCTTGATGATTGCAAGGGGCATAGATATTTGTAAGAATCCAAGTTCTGTGAGAAGTGTTGCAAGTGAACTGAATAGAAAGTGAGTATTTGTTCTGAAACATTAGCTCTCCTGAGAATAGTGTTCCATTCCATGCAGTGAGGATGCCACCAGATGCTCCAATGGAGGGTAGATATTCAAATTTATTAAATCTCTGTGGGCAAACTTTGTGTATATATGCTAGGTCAAAGATCTCTCTTTTGGTTTCTTGTAAGCAAACAATTCCAGCAGCACTTTCCTCCACTTTTTGTCTTATTGCCAGCCATTTATCTGAAGAGTTAATTCCCCTGACATTCCAGTTTAGTATATTCCATGTTCTGTTGTTATTCATTGTGAACAAAAGATGTATGTCTGTGAACCCCAAGGTCCATCCCTTGGTGTTTTTCCCAGCATTTGAAACTTTTTGAGGCCCAATAAGAACAAATCTAATACAAGAATACATTTTAGATGGAAATTGCAATAGGGCTCTTAGAATCCAAAGCCAGGGTAATATATGATATCTAATTTAAGCCCTGGCAGAACAAGTCTCAACATAATTAACCCCCATGAGAATGTAGCACAAGTCACATTCCAAGCCATTACATTCAACTAACAAAAGTTTCCTCTCATTGTAATCATACATAGTAAAGCAGCTTGTGATAGTAGGATTCCTTGTTGTCATATAGCCATGATACTTCAGAAGAGAACAGTAAGAAACTCTGCAACTCCAAATCTTCTGTTGTGATCTTCTCATCTTTAAGCTGTGTGAGAGTTGCCTTCCTCTTCAGTGGCCTTAGGCATCTTGGCCAGCTCCTAATGTCCCTTCTTTTTAGGCTTCTTGGACAACTTATCTTGCAATTCTTCCTCAGCCACCTTACAGAAAGATTTAGTGAGGTTTTTCACAACAGAATTCTGGATAACTGGTGGGATAGCATTGCATGGCAGACATGAATGAGCATTACAAGATTTTATTCTATAGCCTTTGTTATCTTTCTTAATCCTATCACTTCTTCTTACCTCAGTTTCCACCATGGGTTCCTTCTCCCTTCTTTTCCTTGAGATGGCCTCCCCTAATGGCAGTATCTTGTTAGGTGAAACTTGTTGAAGGGGGCTGCCTACCCCACTGGAGGAGTGGGCTGCAGGACTAACACCTTCATTCTCCTTGCCCTGTCCCATCATGATATCTTTACATATTGGTGCCTGGGAGGTAGTACATCCATCAGGTATATGGAAAAGCATAGATTCCTCTTGTTCACAATTGGCAGTGAGAATTTTCCAAACATCAGACTTTAATAAGTGCATTGTCCATCCAAATTTATCAGGTGTCAAAAGTAGGTGGATTATGAAGTTGAACCAACTTACTGGGATTTCAATTTTGAAAGTGTTTGCTGCTCCTTGGGTTGCTGGTGCAAAATGCTTAATCCATAGCCCAAGACCTTCATCAGAAATCAAATGTGAACCTTCAATAATCTCCAAAGCATGATTTTGGGCTAAGTCTTATAAAGCAGACATAGAAGGGGTACTTGGCAGAGAAAAGGGGCCAAAGTTACCTTTATTGTTGGGGTCTGAAGAAGTGCCCACATGTGGGCTAGGAACATCTTCTTTGCCCTTCTCATCTTGCAGTCCAGTCTGTGGAGTAGAGATATCATTCCCTGTGTTGGCAGCAGCATAAACACCTCCACTTGAGGAGCCCTTCAAGAGTTCATGCTGTCTATCAGTGAGCTCTTCATTAGCAGAATTTCTAGAGCTTTCCTTGACTCCATCTATCTGAAGCTCAGATTGAGGCTTTGCATTAGGGATATCAGGAACATGTTCAGGTCGTTGTTGAGCAATGGCCATGTTAATTTGAGGCTCCTCCTCTTCTTCAATTGTGTCATAGGCCTGTGCAATGTTAAACAGTCCTTGCCCTAATTGAATAGCTGGACCTCCTTGGTTGACTTCTTCACAGGCAGAGTGAGTAATAGATTGCAGACCTTCAGATAAAGACACACTGGTGGTGATGCTACTGTGTGGAGCACCCTCTTCAGGCAGAGCTAGAATTTCAACTTACAGTTGCTGGGGGGGGGGACTTGTACAGGCTGTGGAAAAACCCAATGTTGCTCCTGCTCAGCTTGCTCTTCCCATGCGTCCCAGTCTTCATTTGGGGCATGGATATTATGGTTTGTCAAGGGCTGGAAACCTGGGAAGTCATTAGCATTCTATGGAATAGGGTGTGGATCCACACCATTTGGTGGGATGGGGTCCTCATCTGTAGGTCCCCCACCCAACAGTTCCTCTAGCAACACTTCAACAGAGCATGTCCAAGAATCTTCCTCAAACTGTTCTCCCTCGGACCATCTGATGTTTTTTGGAATATCCTCTAATTCTGTTACTCTAGCTTTAACTAGTATTTTGCCTTTGAGTGCATCCTCTTTCTCCCAGCTAACGAGTTTGCCCCATTTGGAAATAGCCGAGGCAATGTCCTCAGTGTTGCAGAAGTCAAAAGGGACTCCCACAAAAAGCAGCCAACAGGTCCTGTTGAAGTGAACCCTGCGCCAATTCCGACCTTCATTGTGTTTGGAGAAGGAGATGAAAACATCTCTGAAAGCCTGTGGGCCTTGCCTAATAAGCCTGTCTCTATCCCTCACATGTCTGAATTGCACATACGCCTCTCCAAACGGACATGGCTGAATTTCTCTGAAGCCTACTTGAACTTCTTCTTGAAAAAACTCTTCCAAAACTTCGCGAAAATTAGGAAAGAATACCTCGTCGGGGTGCGGATGGATATTGGCAATCGCCCAATCTTCATGTCTTCTCGCACGACGAGGCACTATGACACGAGAAACCCCCGTTCTGCCTTCAATCGCCTGAACCTGGAAACCGTGTGGAACGAACGACTGTGGGTCGATGGGGATGTTGGCCATCGAAGACAACTCTCGCAGAGAGACTATCGGAGCACTTTCCGTCGATAATGGCAGTGATGGCGAGCTTGCCGAGGCTGGCGCAAAGGTGGAGGAAGAAACAGAGGTGGAGGTGGAGGCAGAGTAGGCAATTGAAGTGGAATGCGAGGAGGCAGGCGACGGTCTCGGCAAAAATCCTTGACCAAATCCTTAAATGATTTCACCTGCCTAATCGGCACCGCTGGCCCAAGACAGCGAAACAAGGACTCAACCTCTCCGTCGGCCCACGCGTTCCTTGGTGGGCTGGGGAAAGAGCTAATCGGGATGAAAGGCCATAGCCCAGGTAAGCAGATTTTGGTGCAAAAACGAGCGAAGTGACTGTTGGCCCCGCATGCATGGCAAACCACGTGATTACGTGCGACGGAAAACTGCGATTCATTACGCGCCAATTGGGGCCTGACCGGGGCAGTATTAACATGCGATGAATTGCGGTTAATGCCTTAACTAATGCCCTCATGATTGTAACCCGATAATCGCTTGAAGACTGATCTACCATCTCTGACCACCGTGGAATAGCTCCGGCGATCGTCGGAGTGAGGAGCAATTGCCTTGCCTGCCCTACCCACGAGATTCCATTCTTTTTCGAGCTCAGCATAGAAGAGAGCTTCTTCCCAACGCCAGTTTGGCCCTCCAAAGTTCCAAAGACTAAAAACCAATTCAAAATCCTTCACAATAATTCTACCCGCATTGTAAATCTCAAACCCAACTGACTTAGAGGCTACCGAGAATTTATAAGATCTGTCCCGAAGGTGACGAACTCGAAACCCTTGAGCATACCCGCCAAACATGGCAAGAAGGGAAGTACTAACCGTATGAACATCCAGCTTGAAAGTTGCTCTGCAGAATGAGACTACCATGTTGAATTCTTTCTGGCGAAAACCCGGAGAGAAAACCACCAGATGACCAAACTTCGTCCTCATCTCCGCTTGAAACTTCCTCCCACGGTCAAAGCTGAGGTCATACGGCCCCATCTTGCGTGAAGGGTGGCTACCAAGGCCGGAGTGGCCACTGGTAGGATCTAGGTGGTCGTCGGGGCCGGAGTGGCCACCGACGCTAGGGGAGGAGCGCTAGGGAAGAGGAAGTTGTCCCTAACAGGGCATCATTTGGATCAAGGTTTCTTTATATCATGATAAATGTCTTTTATTCATGCTAGAATTGTATTAACCGGAAACTTAGTACATGTGTGAACACATAGAAAAAACAGTATGTCCTAGTATGCCTCTACTAGACTAGCTCATTGATCAAAGATGGTTATGTTTCCTAGCCATAGACATGAGTTGTCATTTGATCAACGAGATCACATCATTAGGAGAATGATGTGATGGACTAAACCCATCCGTTAGCTTAGCACTATGATCGTTTAGTTTTACTGCTATTGCTTTCTTCATGACTTATACATGTTCCTACGACTATGAGATTATGCAACTCCCGAATACCGGAGGAACACCTTGTGTGCTATCAAACGTCACAACGTAACTGGGTGATTATAAAGATGCTCTACAGGTGTCTCCGAAAGTGTTATTGGTGTTGGCATAGATCAATAATAGGATTTGTCACTCCGAGTGTCGGAGAGGTATCTCTGGGCCCTCTTGGTAATACACATCATAAAAAGCCTTGCAAGCAAATGACTAATGAGTTAGTCACGGGACGATGTATTACGGAACGAGTAAAGAGACTTTCCAGTAACGAGATTGAACTAGGTATTGAGATACCGACGATCGAATCTCGGGCAAGTAATATACTGATGACAAAGGGAACACCGTATGTTGTTATGCGGTTTGACCGATAAAGATCATCGTAGAATATGTAGGAACCAATATGAGCATCCAGGTTCCTCTATTGGTTATCGACCGGAGATGTGTCTCGGTCATGTCTACATAGTTCTCGAACCCGTAGGGTCCGCACGCTTAACGTTTGATGATGATCAGTATTATGAGTTTATGAGTTTTGATGTACCGAAGATAGTTCGGAGTCCCGGATGAGATCACGGACATGATGAGGAGTCTCGGAATGTCCGAGACATAAAGATCGATATATTGGACGACTATGTTTGGACACCGGAAGGGTTCCGGGAGGTTTCGGGCATATACCGGAGTACTGGGGGGTTACTGGAACCCCCCGAGGAGTTAAATGGGCCTTATGGGCCCTAGTGGGAGAAGAGGAGGGGCGGCCAGGGCAGCCGCGTTCGAATTGGACAAGGAGGGGGGGTGGCGACCCCCTTTCCTTCTCTTCTTCCCTCCTCCTTCCTTCCTCTCCTACTCCTACTAGGGAAAGGGGGAATCCTACTCCCGGTGGGAGTAGGACTCCCTAGGGCATGCCATAGAGAGGGTCGGCCCCTCCCCTCCTCCTTTATATACGGGGGTAGAGGCACCCCATAGACACACAAGTTGATCGGTTGATCTCTCCTAACCGTGTGCGGTGCCCCTCTCCACAGAAACACACCTCGGTCATATCATTGCAGTGCTTAGGCGAAGCCCTGCGACGGTAGCTTCAACATCTCCATCACCACACCGTCGTGCTGAAGAAACTCTCTTGCGAAGTTCTACTGGATCAAGAGCTCATGGTACGTCATCAAGTTGAACGTGTGCTGAACGCGGAGGCATCGTACGTTCGGTGCTTGATCGGTTAGATCGCGAAGAAGTTCGACTACATCAACCACGTCACTAGACGCTTCCGCTCCCGGTCTACAAGGGTATGTGGACACACTCTCCCCTCTCTTTGCTATGCATCTAGTAGATAGATCTTGCGTGATCGTAGGATTTTTTTGAAATACTATGTTCCCCAACAGTGGTATCAGAGCCAGGTCTACGCGTAGATGATATGCACGAGTAGAACACAAGTGAGTTTTGGACGATACTAGTCATATTGCTTACCAGCATGTCATACTTCGATTCGGCGATATTGTTGGATGAAGCGGCCCGGACCGACATTACGCGTACGCTTACGCGAGACTGGTTCTACCGACGTGCTTCGCACACAGGGCGCTGGCGGGTGTCAGTTTCTCCAACTTTAGTTGAATCAAGTGTGGCTATGCCCGGTCCTTGTGAAGGTTAAAACAACACATACTTGTTGAAATATCGTTGTGGTTTTGTATGCGTATGTAAGAACGGTTCTTGCTAAGCCCGTAGCCGCCACGTAAAACTTGCAACAACAAAGTAGAGGACATCTAACTTGTTTTTGCAGGGCATGTTGTGATGTGATATGGTCAAGACATGATGAGTGATACGTTATTGTATGAGATGATCATGTTTTGTAAAGTTATCGGCAACTGGCAGGAGCCATATAGTTGTCGCTTTATTGTATGAAATACAATCACCATGTAATTGCTTTACTTTATCACTAAGCGGTAGCGATAGTCGTGGAAGCAATAGTTGGCCAGACGACAACGACGCTACGATGGAGATCAAGGTGTCGCGCCGGGGACGATGGTGATCATGACGGTGCCTTGGAGATGGAGATCAAAAGCACAAGATGATGATGGCCATATCATGTCACACATTTTGATTGCATGTGATGTTTATCTTATTATGCTTATTATTTTGCTTAGTACGGCGGTAGCATTATAAGATGATCCCTTACAAAATTTCAAGGTACAAGTGTTCTCCCTGAGTATGCACTGTTGCATAAGTTCGTCGTGCCGAGACACCACGTGCTAATCGGGTGTGATAAGCTCTACGTTCACATACAACAGGTGCAAGCCAGTTTTGCACACGCAGAATACTCGGGTTAAACTTGATGAGCCTAGCATGTACAGACATGGCCTCAGAACACTGGAGACCGAAAGGTCGAGCGTGAGTCATATAGTAGATATGATCAACATAAGATGTTCACCATTGAAAACTACTCCATCTCACGTGATGATCGGACATGGTTTAGTTGATTTGGATCACGTGATCATTTAGATGACCAGAGGGATGTCTATCTAAGTGGGAGTTCTTTAGTAATATGATTAATTGAACTTTAATTTATCATGAACTTAGTCCTGATAGTTTTTGCATATCTATGTTGTTGTAGATCAATGGCCTGTGCTACCGTTCCTTTGAATTTTAATGCATTCCTAGAGAAAGCTAAGTTGAAAGATGATGGTAGCAATTACACGGACTGGGTCCGTAACTTGAGGATTATCCTCATTGCTGCATAGAATAATTATGTCCTTGAAGCACCGCTACGTGAAAAGCCCCCTCCCACTAATGTAGACGCTTTGAACGTCTGGTAGACGCGGTCTGATGACTACACGATAGTTCAGTGTGTCATGCTTTACGGCTTGGAACCGGGACTTCAACGACGTTTTGAACGTCATGGAGCATATGAGATGTTCCCGGAGTTGAGGTTAATATTTCAAGCAAATGCCCGGATTGAGAAATATGAGATTTCCAATAAGTTCTATAGTTGTAAGATGGAGGAGAACAGTTCTATCACTGAACACTTGCTCAGAATGTCTGTGTACTACAATCATATGACTCAACTTGGTTGCAAAGTTGATGAAGATAGTGTTATTGATGGAGTTCTTCAATCACTGCCACCAAGCTATAAAGGGTTCGTGGTGAACTATAACATGCAAGGGATGCAAAAGACAATTCCCGAACTCTTCGCTATGCTCAAGGCTGCAGAGGTAGAAATCAAAAAGGAGCCTCAAGTGTTAATGGTTAACAAGACCACTAGTTTCAAGAAAAATGGCAAGGGAAAGAAGGGGAACTTCAAGAAGAATAGCAAGACAGTTGCTACTCCCACGAAGAAACCCAAGTCTGGAGCCAAGCCTGAAACTGAGTGCTTCTACTACAAAGGGACTGGACAATGGAAGCGGAACTGCCCCAAGTATATGGCGGATAAGAAGGATGGCAAGGTGAACAAAGGTATATGTGATATACATGTTATTGATGTGTACCTTACTAATGCTCATAGTAGCACCTGGGTATTTGATACCGGTTCGGTTGCTAATATTTGTAACTCGAAACAGGGGCTACGGATTAAACGAAGATTGGCTAAGGACGAGGTGACGATGCGCGTGGGAAATGGTTCCGAAGTCGATGTGATCGCCGTCGGCACGCTACCTCTACATCTACCTTCGGGATTAGTTTTAGAGCTGAATAATTGTTATTTGGTACCAGCGTTAAGCATGAACATTATATCTGGACCTTGTTTATTGCGAGATAGTTATTCATTTAAAATCTGAGAATAATGGTTGTTCTATTTATATGAGTAATATCTTTTATGGTCATGCACCCTTGAAGAGTGGTCTATTCTTGTTGGATCTCGATCGTAGTGATACGCATATTCATAATATTGAAGCCAAAAGATGCAAGGTTCATAATGATAGTGCAACTTATTTGTGGCACTGCCGTTTAGGTCATATTGTTGTAAAGCACATGAAGAAACTCCATAGTGATGGACTTTTGGAATCACTTGGTGCTTGCGAACCATGCCTCATGGGCAAGATGACTAGAACTCCGTTCTGCGAAACAATGGAGTGAGCAACAGATTTGTTGGAAATCATACATACTGATGTATGTGGACGATGAGTGTTGAAGCTCGCGGCGGGTATCGTTATTTTCTAACCTTCACTAATGATTTGAGCAGATATGGGTATATCTACTTAATAAAGAACAAGTCTTAAACATTTGAAAAGTTCAAAGAATTTTAGAGTAAAGTAGAGAATCATCGTAACAAGAAAATAAAGTTTCTACGATCTAATCATGGAGGTGAATATTTGAGTTACGAGTTTGGTCTTCATTTGAAACAATGTGGAATAGTTTCACAACTCACGCCACCCAGAACACCACAGCGTAATGGTGTGTCCGAACGTCATAAGCGAACTTTATTAGATATGGTACGGTTGATGGCTTCTCGCCCCTCGTTGGTTACCCCAAGTGGAAGGTTTGAGATGCAGTGTATCGGAAGTTTTCCCTTGGCAAAGATACCAAGGATCGATTTCCCCTGAGACTCCCAGTTTCAACAAGAAGGTGTCAACTGCTAACGGCGCCAGATATTAGCAATCAACGTGGACCTGCACACAGATACAAATAACTTTGCTCCCAACGAGTACAGAGAGGTTGTCAATCCCTCCGGCCTTGTCGTTTACAAAGGATCAAACGCAAGTGATAATAGTGATAGGTTTTGCTGCAATAGTAAGTAAAAAGCGGAAAGTAAATAGCGGATGTGATCAATGATGGTAATATGGACCGGGGTCCCATGATGTTCACTAGTGATGTCTCTCTCCCAAAAGACGATAAAACAGCTATGTGAGGTAAACAAATTACAGCTAGGCAATTGACAGAATTATGTGCGCAAACCAATGCTAACTATGTTACAAGAAAGGTAGAGGTTCAAAGCATGGGCGGTACGCCAAGGCAAGTAGACCGAAATCCATCTGCATCTACTACTAATCATCCACCTTGAGATATCTATCCAGAACATCTCGCTGGTATTAAGTTGCGAGTCCCACCCATAGTGTAAACTCAAAGCAACAGACAACTGCATTAAAAGAACTTTGCGTAAAGTAAACAATCCTTGCACCCGCGGGCACAAGCACCGTTGTTTTCCCCCTTGTGGCAACAACACATCCCCTAGACTCATGTTTCTGTCACTCAAGCTAGTCATCGAGGGGCATGAACCCACAATCAAGCATAACGTTCCCTCTTGGAGTCACTACCTACTACTTGGCCAAAGCACTAAATAACAACGGAGAACATGCAAGAATTACTTACGAACATAAATATAAAAGAGGTAGATCAAATATATTACTCAAACACAATCTGAACATAATCTCACAATCCATCGGATCCCAGCAAACTCAACATAGCAACAGCATAAGGATTACATATGTGCCTCGATCATGTAGGGCAGCTCACGAGGACTAATTAGTGAAGCACAAGAACGGGAGGAGAACATCACATAGCTACTGGTCATGGACCCATAGTCCAAGGGAGACTACTCTCAACTCATCCGGGAGGCGTCCATGGTGGTGGAGAGGCTCCCGGTGGTGATCCTCCCCTCCGGCAGGGTGCCGGGAAGAGTTCTCCTGGTGCTCCCGATCTTGGAAGCGCGGCGGCGGCGGAACAGAGATGAGATCGCGAAAAAGGGTTCCCGTATCGAGGGTTTCGGGACACGATATAAATATATGCCAAAGGGGGGCATCAGCGGAGGCCTGGGGGGCCCAGGCGCCCCCCCCCCCCCGGCGCGGCCAGGAGGGGGGCCACGCCACCAGGGCGCCTGGAGCCCTGGTGGCCCCCCTCCGGCTGTACTTCGGGTGCCGGGAAGCTTCTGGAACGCTGATTTTTTATATAATTTTTCCGGGATTTTTCTGGCAGTTCTCGTAATGGGAAAACCTGAAATACAAAAACAGCCGAAAACAGAAACT
>LR738713.1:347715720-347741257 GCA_902687465.1 Secale cereale
TGATTACTAGTGACAAATTATCATCAACAAAATGATCTTACGTGAAAGATCGGCCCATCATAGGTGACATTTTTGCCCGTCATAAAAATGACCTTTAGTGACAGAATTGGGTTAATTACCGAAGCCGCGATCTTACTTGATAGAAAAAGTGGTACCGTCAAGAACTTACTTTCTATGACGACGCTTCAGTGACGGTGGGGTTGACGTGTGAAAAATGTCACTAGACCATATTTGGTGACGAAAATTAGTTTTACATGACACAAGTGAAATGTCACAAAATTACACATGTTTTGCAGTGACCTCTCTGGTGGTGTCGTGCGCCACTGCGCACGCCCTCTTCCCTTCCTCACCTGATGGTATTACCATGAGGGTCCTCCCTTTGCGTGCGGTGCGATGTGGCCTCCGTGCACCATGATCTAGAATGTGCCTCCCTCGCCTCTGTCCGGGTTCAGTTTAGGGTCACTTGTGACGAGGCGAGTGTGTCGATGGAGCGATCGAACCGTGTCGCAAGGCGCTGTGAGAGATGCTGGGGTGAGACTATCGAACCCAGGGCCCAACGCGGGGGTTTTCCTCCAAGGGCACTAGGGGCATATGATGAGAAAACGCATGGACTGGAAGGTTGATGCTAGGCCTAGATAATCGAAGACCAGACGACGCGCTGGCCGCCACTCTTGCTCTGGCTCCTGATGCCTTGCCGGTCCACCCTAGGATTGAGCGATGTCAGACTCTCCACCTAGACCCTCCTATTTGGGTCATCCCCATCCTTCGATGGCGTGTGCTACTGGCCCATTGGAGATGGCATTGGGGACGCCTTTCGTTGCCTTGCTTGCTTGGGGACGATCGAACGCTGATGGATCCGACTATGATGGGCGTTGATGTTGTTGCACATGCTTCTTACGGGCTAGCGTGCACACGGGAGATGACCGGACCCTTAACCACTTACCTGGCGCGCTAGATGTCGAACAATGATCGTCGCTATCCGAGCTATGGTGCAACTCCTACAATGTTCAGCCAAGGGTTCACACACTCTACACACACAACAAGCAATTTACCTAGATTCAAGCCACTGCGATGGTGTGATACCCTACTCATGTATTAGTGTTCTCTGTATATCGATTTCTTGCGACCCCTCTTTGCAAATACTCCTTATTTATACCTCGGGGTGTAATTGACATCTACCTCGAATCTGTGAGACGCTAGCAACATGAATGGTATGTATCCATTGTTGATGATGAAAGGGTGTGCTCCATGTTTCTCGCATGTTGCCCATCGTCATTGGACGCACCATGGAATGGCGGCGTTGTACCTCATGTATGGGTGCCACCTTTGTGCATGCTGTGTCTTGGAGTGGCAGGGGGCACCGCATACTTCCTACTAGCCCTCCCGGAGGTCCTCAGGGATCCCAAGGACTAGTCGTAGCTGCTCCAACTAGATCCCAAAGGCAGCCCTCGAATGGGGCATCCTAGCGCACCCATCCACTGGGGTGACCTTTCTCCTATCGATGGAAAACCTGGCACCCGCTCCCAACGGGGACATAAACTCTGCACGAGCAACCGCCTCACTCAAATAGCACGCTTATGCGGTAGACCTAGGGGAGCCCCCTTCCCCCTATCGCTGACAACTACAAAGTATAAAAGTAGTAACTTAGAATAGTAGCATGCTACTGGTCTAAGTTACTAACCACTATGACCATCCTAAAATTGTTTTGGCAAATACCAATCCAGGAAATCCACCAGAGTCGCGCCTACATAGATGCTCAATTTCGTATATATACTCTCACTTCACTATAATAAGATGTTCGAACCATTCTAAATCGAATATATAAAAATGTGTTTAGTGTTTGTTCATTCATTTGAGTCAATATGTAGTTTATATTGAAATAGCCAAAACATCTTATAATACTTATAGTATACTAGCTAATTTTTCGTGTGTTGCAACGGACGCATACATATTCTAATGGCTCAACACTAATTATATTCGACACATGCCTTACATCCACCATATTCTAGATTTTGATATGTTTTAATTTGGTTCGAATATAGTAAGAGAATGTAAGGAAAGTTTTGATTTGGTTGATATTTTGGTGAGATTTGATTTGATATGGGTATGCATAGTGAGAGTAATTTTTTTTATTTAGGTGGGATTTTCAAAAGATTCAATTTGATTTGATTTCATTGAGTTAATGTAGGATGTGATTTTGAGAACGTGCCGATTTGGTTTAGATTATTCCAAATTATTATATTTATGTTAGTTTTTATTTTGTGTGCCATGGGTTGAGAGTACCAAAAAATCAAGAAAAACAAAGAGAATGAGGGGTGTGCGGGGAGGAAAAAATAAGGGAGAGGGAGGCGACGTGACCAACCCCCTTTGATAATAAATATTAGGACGATGCATGTGCATTGTAACTTACAAATATTAGAACGTAAGCAAATTAAAATGATTGATTATCATACGATAAATGTTAGAAGAAGTGGTCGGGAAAAAAATGATACATAAAAATCTTTATATTTTCTAAGTAATAGAGATAGAGATAAAGACGGGGATAGAGATATAGATAGATATAGAGATTTTTAAGCGGTAGAGATACAGATAGAGGGTTTTAAGCGGTGGAGATAGAAACAGTGAACGGAGGGAGTAGTTGAGATTCCCGAGAAAGATCCAACATTAAATAAAGATTTGAAAAATAAATAAATAGCATTTCATTTGTTTTTACAACAAAATCATTCTAGCACATCCCTTGGCCCCGGCAACATGGCCACAGTGCACACATTCCCCTTTTGGACCAGAGCACACAGTCTTTCTATCCATTAATTAACACTCGACACCTTTTCTCAAGCTCTCATCTCCAAACTTTTTATTTAAACCCACCTAGAAAAGCGAAGCCCCCCAAACATCCCTCCTCTCCTCTGGCTCTCGCAGAGTCACCAATCTCACTCCCCCACCAAACCAAAAGCAAAAACGCACACCGCCACGGCCATTACCACGGCGAGAGTTATGGACGCCGGCGCGCTCCAGCTTGCCGCCGCCGCCGTTGTCATCGTCGTCGCCGCGTTGGTATGCAGATGGTTCCTTGTGGCGTGCGCGGTCCGGGGCCGGAAGCAGAGGCCGCGGCTCCCGCCGGGTAGCACGGGGCTGCCCCTGATCGGCGAGACGCTGCGGCTGATCTCCGCATACAAGACGCCCGACCCGGAGCCCTTCATTGACGAGCGCGTGGCGCGGCACGGGGGCGTGTTCACCACCCACATCTTCGGCGAGCGCACCGTCTTCTCCGCCGACCCGGCCTTCAACCGCCTCCTCCTCGCCGCCGAAGGCCGCGCCGTGAGCTGCAGCTACCCTTCCTCCATCACCACGCTCCTCGGCGCGCGCTCCCTGCTCCTCACACGGGGCACCGCCCACAAGCGCCTCCACTCGCTCACCCTCACCCGCCTCGGGCGCCCCGCCTCGCAGCCCCTGCTCGCGCACATAGAGCGCCTCGTGCTCGCCACCATGCGCCAGTGGGAGCCCACCGCCACCGTGCGTCTCCTCGACGAGGCAAAGAAGATCACCTTCAACCTCACCGTCAAGCAGCTGGTCAGCATCGAGCCCGGGCCCTGGACCGAGAGCCTCCGCCGCGAATACGTCAAGCTCATCGATGGCTTCTTCTCCATCCCCTTCCCTTTCGCCTCATTCCTCCCCTTCACCACCTACGGCCAGGCCCTCAAGGTGTTTATCCTTTTGCCTCAGCCCTTCCCCTTCCCCTTCGTATGGACATTGCGTTTGCACAAATTGGTTTGCGCGTTTCCGTAATTGATTTATATTCTATTATCAAATTTGCTTTAGTCGAGGAAGAAGGTGGCCGGAGCGTTGAGGGAGGTGATAAGGAAGAGGATGGAGGAGAGAAGAGAGGAGAATGGGGTGAAGGAGGAGATGGACGGAAAGAGGGAGAAGAAGGACATGGTGGAGGAGCTTCTTGAGGCGGAGGGTGGGAGCTTCTCGGAGGAGGAGATGGTGGACTTCTGCCTGTCCCTGCTCGTTGCTGGGTACGAGACCACTTCCGTCCTCATGACGGTGGCCGTCAAGTTCCTCACCGAGACGCCGGCGGCGCTGGCACAGCTCAAGGTATGGAATGAATCATGAGGATTTGTTTGGTAAATTGTCAATTCCTGTGCACGTGTGGTAGTGCGTACTGTGAAATAAGGTCGGACACTAGCTAGGATTCGTCAACCGATTTCATAATATCTTATTATAATTGGGAGTTAGGTTAGGTAAACCTTTTGGCTGTGTGCATCAACTGATGCAGAGGCTATTGTTTGCTCTTGTCCAAGAGAAAATTTGCTGTGCCGGCAAGTACAGTGTTGTTAATTCAGATATAGTAGTTCTTTAACTAAAAGACTATTGTTTGCGTTTGTAGCTAACTGTTAGCGTCTTGGTTTCGGACAGGGGTGATGTTGACTGATTCTTTTATCTGCTTGTAACCTAAGAATGGATCTGCTATGAACACAAATCCTACCGACTTCTTCCAAAAGCATGTTAACTCATTTTCTTCTTCTTTTGTTTACTCCACGAGACTAAATTTATAAACATAAGCGAAAACTGAGAATCCTTACCACAAAGCCAGGAACCGTAGTTAGATTGAATACGTGAACCCCTTCAGCCGATGTTGTTTTCAGTAAACAGATACATAGGCTTTTATACAGTTTTGCTAAAGCACATCTAGATGTGCTCTAAGTATGGCACATCTAAGTCCTATGTCATTGATTTAACGCTATGATCCGTGCAAGCATTTTCTTGTCTTTTTCCATTTTCTTTCTAGTTTGACTGAGTCACTTAGATGTGCCCTAGACAGATCCGCTTTTATATCATTGCTTCTGTTGATATTCTGTGTCAATATAGGTGCAATTAATACAGATGTCTTGCTGATTTGTTAATCTGAAATGTCTTGCTGATTTTACAGGAAGAGCATGAAAATATGACAAAGATGAAAGGTGAAAATCAACCCCTAGAGTGGGCCGATTACAAGTCAATGACCTTCACCCAATGTGTAATGATTTCAATGCCCCCATATTTCTTAAAGTTGAATCTGCATATCATATATACCGCCGCATTAGCTGACAATAACATCTAAGCTCACTGGGGATTTTCACATCATAATAAGGAATGCCACTTTCGCAGGTGATAAATGAGACACTTCGTGTGGCTAACATAATCGGTGGGGTATTTAGGCGAGCAAACACTGATATTCATTTTAAAGGTACTTCAGTAAATCCACACTTAAGTATTCAGAACTTTTTGATCAGGAATACTCCCTAGTGTGTGTAACATTTGTTTTTATTCATCATTCTATTAGGTTACACTATCCCGAAGGGCTGCAAAATATTTGCTTCGTTCCGAGCTGTGCACCTCAACAATGAACACTATGAGAATGCCCGAACGTTTGACCCATGGAGATGGCAGGTACCCTTTACGGTGCTGTTGGTCAACGTGTTCTGTTATATCTTGGCTTATACTAGTAGAGAAGTAAAGTACGTACATGCCTGCATAAGCGTACTATTTTGTGGTACCATTTACTAACTTTGTTGCTGGTGCAGAGCAACAACAAACTTCAGAATGAGGTAGGGGCTAACTTATTTACTCCCTTTGGCGGTGGACCTCGGCTGTGCCCTGGCTACGAGCTCGCTCGGGTTGTCATCTCTGTTTTCCTCCATCATCTTGTAATGCGCTTTAGGTAATCCATCTTCATCTTCAGTTCGAGTTTCTACATTGTTTGTGGCTATACGATCTAGATGTTCGGCAATTGAAATTCCAAACTAAGATGCCGCTTTGATTTCTTCTTTGTGCATAAATTTGGCAGCTGGGAAGCGGCCGAGGAAGATAGGCTCGTCTTCTTTCCCACCACTCGAACCCTCAAAGGATATCCGATCAATCTCAGGCGGCGATCGAAGTCTGTTTGACGACCTCACATTGGTCTTCGGCTGCCCTTATCTTGCAAGCGAAATTAAACATAGATGAAGGAAGAGAAAGGAAATCGGGTAAAATAGCTAGTAGTCTACTTTTGTTGCTTTGTGTGTATCATTTGTAACCTGGTATTTACACAACAACAAAGTTGTGCTGCTTGTAAAATGTGTGGCCTGAACGGTTGGTGTGTACCGGTTGCAAGTGACATTTTGTCGCGTATTTGGGATATATATTCAAACTTATGAGATGCGTCGTACTATTACCAACAAGATGCGTTGCTAAGAAACGAGAGGATACGGCCGTCTCCTCGTAAAACACTCTTGAGGTATCGATCCTTGTCAACATGTCTCTGTCAGCTTATCACTCACTGTCCACAATGAACTGTTCTTAGGCCAACTCCACAGCGCGACCCCAAACGGACGTCCGCTTTGCCCGGATTCTGTCCGTGTGGGTAGGGCAATGGGTCGTGTCCGGAGATGCGGTGGACGTACGTCCGCGCGTACGCCCAGCGCGGACGCATCCCGGCCCCATCCTGTCCGCGTGCATTTTTCTTTGCAAGTCCTTAACTTTTTTTATCATTCATTTTTTGTACATGACAATACATCATCACATTTTGACTAGTAAAGCAAGGCCAAAGAAAATAAAAACCACAAGAATATATTTTGGAAGATACCCAATTTCCATAACTGCTCCCTTGAGTTGGGTTAGGGCCTTCTCGATGCATTCATTGTTGATCTGTGGAGGAGGCTCGATGTTGCACCCTCCTTTCTTCTTCAAGCCAGAAGTCGATGTTGCTTCCTCACACCTAGTCTCGTGTCTAGCCTCTAATCTAGCAACAAGTGCACTTGTCTCATCTACAGCCTCTATGCTAGCTAAAAGTGCACGAACATGTACTAAATTTCGCTCTATCAATATATCGATGTACTCTTCTTCCCAATACCAAAACTTGCATCCGTGCTACACAATAAAATTTGAAGTTAGCACAACTAGTCTAATCCGAGAGCACAAACCAAAGCTAAAAAGAGCACATACCCCATCGTTTAAGCACTTGATGAACACTCATCCGGGATGTTCCGGCGTTGTAGACACGCGGCACACGACCATCCTTGGGCAGTGGTCGCACTTAATGAGTGGCAACGATGCGCCGACGAGCTTTTGGACAAGCACCGAGCCCGGCCGACCGTCATTCGTGTATCTACGGGCGGGCCACCGACGGTGCAGATCCGAGCGGCTAGAGGAGGAGCCACTGCCTGCATGTGGCCTTGCGGCCCTGCCAGGGCCTTCCGGCGAGGTGCCCGGCCAGTCCATGACGCGGCCTGGCCTCCCACAGCCGGGCGAGCTCAAGACCGACCGGATCCGCCCCGAATCCGGCCGGCGGGTGCGCAAACCAGGTGGCCGTGATTGGTTAGCTCGGTGGCGCCGAGGGGAAGGGCCTGGGCGAGCGCGCGTCCGAACTGCACGGCTGCAATGGCAGCAGCGGCGACGGCGGCAGCGAGGGGAAAAGTGGGGAAGAGTGGAGGGGGTGCGGCCGGAGGAAGGGAGGGGGCGGATAGAAAAAAGGCCCGCCCTGTGCCACCGACGGGCGGGCCAGGGGAGGACACGCGCAGACGGCCCGCGCGTCCGCGTGGTGTCCGTTTCATCCGAAAAGCGGCGCAAACTTGGGCCGGGATGGGTCGAGAGCGGACACAAAACGGACAAAAGCCCGTTTGCTCCGGTGCGTTGGCCGTCCAGTTTGTTCGTTTTACCCCAAATGGACGAGGCCGGACAGGATGGGGTCGCGCGATGGAGTTGGCCTTAGTACACAATTTATTCATTTGTTACACACGTACGCACAAGCACGCCTGAACAACATCATAGTGATTGATTTTTTATGTTTACTCTACAGTCGCTTTTAGAAAAACACCGATTATGTAAGTGCATCTAGTGCCACCCCTAGTTGGTTTTGGAGTATTGACGACAAACCTGGTTGAGGGACTAATGTGTTTGTGAGAATTGCAGGATAACACAGGTAGTAGTCCCTCATTGATTCGGTTTACCTACCAGAGATGACCCCTAAAAATGTATGAAGACATTGACAACAGTGGTGGTACATGAAGATAATCTTATTGAAGACTATGACAGGAGAAGACATTGTGTGAAGACTATGGAGCGCGAAGACTTAGATGTTTCGTTGTTTCCTTTCTTCTTTGTTGAGTCATAGGAACCACCGTACTGTTAAGTGGGGTCCAAGTGAACTAAGTTGGAGTGACTGAAGTGATGCTCAACCAAATCCTATGTCTTCGAGCGAAGACAATGAGAGAAAATCTTATCCAGAGCTGGATGAGTCAGCTTTACTTGTAGCCCAAGTAAAGTTGCCATGTGAGTGTTTGAAATCTGACCGTTGGAACACGTGTCAGTTCCCTAGTGACCCAGGGTCACTTCGGACAAATCAGGTCGGGTTGCCCAGTGGCTATAAATAGCCCACCCCTACACCATAAATTGGTGGCTGCTCAGAGTTATTGCACGGCTTTTGTCGTTTGAGAGCAACCCATCTCCGAAGCATTTGAGAGAGAAATCTTTGCGAGGACAAAGCCAAAACACCCAGAGCCAAAGAGTGTTAGGCATCACTGAATTCTTTCTGTCTGTGTGACCTGAATACTTATTACACTTGAGAACTGTGTTTCCTCCAGCCGGTTAGGCGTCGCGTTTTGAGCATCCAAGAGTCATTGTGGATCGCTGGTGAACGAAGTCTGTGAAGGCTTGGAAGTCTACCTTGAAGACTTACCAGAGTGATTGGGCGAGGACCAGGTGTCCTTAGCTCAAGGGGAATAAGGTGAAGACGCAGTCTTCTGAGTTAAATCTTAGCCTCCCTAACTAGACGTACAGTTGTCACAGCAACTGGAACTGGTCTAACAAATCACTGTCTTCCCCGAGCTACTGGTTCTATCCTTTCCTTCCCTTTACTTACTGTCTTATGTTGTGAAGTCATTGCCTGCCTGCCTTATCTGATTGACTTCACTGAGTGACTACTTGTTCTGGTTGGCTTCATTCCTTCTTCCATCTTGATCCCTACTGCCTAGCTGCTATTAGTCTTCGTGCTTTCACTTCATTGAATACCTGACTATGGCTTGTCTAGTGTAGTCTACTTTCCGCTGCATACAAATAGGATTGGATTTATCCTTTGTCTTCGAAACTACCATGTTTTGAAGCATTTCATAAAAATCTCCTATTCACCCCCCTCTAGTCGATATACTGCACTTTCAATTGGTATCAGAGCGAGTTACTCCCTTGTTCTGTGTGATTCGGTTTAACCACCTGGAGTTTTAGCTATGTCGACTGTAGGGATAATTAAAGTCTCCGCTGCGTGCCCCGTCTTCGATGGCACCGAATATCCCTACTGGAAGAACAAGATGCGCATGCACCTTGAAGCCATTGACGTGGACCTCTGGTTTGTCGTCAAGAATGTTCCCAAGACTGGTGAAGGTATCACCCCTGCTGATGCCAAGATGCTCGTTCAACTGGATTCAACGGCTAAGAACATCATCTGTGGTCATCTGACCAAAGGACAGTATGGTCGTGTAAGTGCCCTGGAAACGTCAAAGGAAGTCTGGGACTGGCTCTCAAAAGTCAACGAAGGCGTCTCAACCCAGAGAGATCAAAGGATCAATGTCCTTCTCAATCTCTTCAATCGCTTCAAGAGACATGACAATGAGAATGTCCAGCACACATTCGACCGTCTCACTGATATCACAAATGAGCTTCAGGCACTTGGCGCCACTGAGATCACCAAGCATGAAATCGTCAAGACCCTCCTGAGATCACTCGACAACTCATTTGATATCCTTGCCCTGATGATTCAAGAACGCCCTGACTTCAAGACTCTCGATCCATCTGACATACTTGAGAGGCTCAACACACATGAGTTTCAGCTATCTGAGAAACGTGACATCTATGGTCCCAACTATGACCGATCTCGCGCCGTAAAGGCAAAGACTGTTTCTTCATCTGAAGAAGAATCAGACTGCAGTTCTGATGATCCTGAAGACATTGGAAAGGAGCTTGCCATGCTTGTGAAGAAGTTCCAGAAATTCACTAGGAAGAAAGGCTTCAGAAAGTCTTCACGATCCAGCTCAAGAAATGATGAAGCTTCTACCCATGACTACAAGAAAAGAACATGTCATAAGTGCAAGAAACCTGGTCACTACATCTCTGAGTGTCCTTAGTGGGACAATGAGAAGAAGAAGAAGAAGAGCAAGGAATATGATTTTGATCACAATAAAAAGAAGAAATACTCAAAGTCTTCTTCCAAGTCTTCATCAAAGTATTCATCACACAAGAAGAATTCATCTGGCAAGGCTCGTGCGTTTGTTGGCAAGGAGATGGATTCAGAGGAGGAGTCTGTTTCTGAAGAAGCGGAGGTGGAGTCTGAGGAGGAGTCCGATTCTGGTGCTGCAAGTCTGGCTCTAGCCACTGCCTACGTTGCCAAGTCCATCTTCAACACTGAAGACAATGGCCCCGTCCCCAACATTGATGATGAGGACGACGACTCTGCTCCTACCTACTGCTTCATGGCACGCGATGCCAAGGTAAAATCACGTGATGCTTACTTTCAAACATCTAGTGAAGATGACTCTGATTGTCAATCAAAACCTAGCTACAAAACACTTGCTAAAATTGCCACTAAACAGCAGAAAGCCATGGAACATATTCAAAAACTGTTAGACAAAAGCGATGATCTGTTGGACGCTGAAGTGACCCGTTCTCGGTCCTTAATTGAAGACATAAAAAATCTTCATGTTAAGTACAAGGAACTTGAAGGTCTTTATGAATCGCTCTCAAAAACTCATGAAAAGCTATCCCACGATTACCTTCAAAGGAAGCGAGAACTTGAGAAATTGAAAGCGGATCATGAAGATCTTCAAAAAGAAAATGAGTCACTCCGCGCACAACTGATCAGCTCCACCCAGGAAGAGTTGGAACCACCATGTCTAAGATGCATTGAGCGTGATAAGGCTACATCTGTTGCTGAATGTTCTACTGCTGCCACTGTTGCAATATCTTCAACTACTGATGTGGTAACTAACCCCTCTGCTGAGGATACCACTACTATTGCTGATGAAAATGCTAGGTTGAAGACTTTGCTTGAAACAGAGATGTACAAAAGCCTCAAAGGGCATCAGACTCTTTGTGATGTCCTCAAAAAGCATATACTGAACCGAAACCCTAGAAAAGAGGGTGTTGGGTTCGACAGGAAAATGAATGTTGATGGTTCATACTGGAAGCCTGAGCAGTATCCCAAAAACACATGGGTTGCTGCAAAGGAACCGTCAGTGGATCCATCTACCCTATCTGGCTTCACTTGTGCTAATCCTATTATCATTGATGGATCCTTTGATGTAAACTATAAACTGTTTAAGAATCAAAATGGTGAAGTGTTTGCCAGGTATATTGGTACTAACTGCAGGAACGGGCCACCTATGAAGAAGATCTGGGTACCCAAAGGTTGTCTTGAGAAACTTCCAGCAAATATTATCATGACACCTCTTGGGAAGAAGACAAACCCCATACCAAAGGCTTCATATGGTCCTAAGGCTTCATGCAGACAAAAGACTCACCTGAGTCACCCTAACGCAAATGTTTTGCAGGGAACCATACTCAGACCCATGAATATGAGCGTGTTTCTTCAAACCGCTATATTCATAAAACAAAGAATTTTTCTGCTTATTCTTATGAGTATTATTCTCCTCCTGCAAGATTATTTGCTAGGGCTCCAAAGCCAAAATTCTCAGATGCTGCTCTTAGACTCATTGCTTCTAAGCCACCCCTGAAGATGTGGGTGGTTAAGAAGAACTAACCTTCTCTTGCAGGGAAAGGTCTCCAGCCTAAAAATCAAAGGCGTCTGATGCTATTGCTGGGGACCTAAAACACTTGTAGGGCACAAGATCAAATGCCCAAATGATTTACTGCTCATTCTGTTCATGAATCACTTGCTAATCATCTTATCAGTCCTAACTTGGATCTAAGCTTTCATAATCCACTTGTACATCAAATGTTTATGCTTCACAATGGCTTTTGGTGAAGCCTATCCTCCTAACTGCATTGTAGGGAGTGACACCAAAGTCTTCAGAATGGATTATGGACAGCGGATGCACAAATCATATGACTGGAGATCGAAGTCTTCTGATGGACTCAACCTTACGTCCATCTAACAAGAGTCACATCACATTTGCTGATACTGGTAAAAGCAAAGTGTTGGGTCTAGGTAGAGTTGCAATCTCAAGGGATCAACACATGGATAAAGTCATGCTTGTTGAATCTCTTGGTTTCAACTTAATGTCTGTATCAATGCTTTGTGACTTAAACATGATTGTGATATTTGGAAAATTCTGTTGCCTTGTACTAATGGAATCTGACAAGTCTTTAGTATTTGAAGGATACAGAAAAGGTGATCTGTATATGGTAGATTTCTCAGCTGGACCGCAGATGGCCGTATGTCTTCTAGCAAAAGCTTCAGAGGGCTGGCTCTGGCATCGGAGGCTAGGACATGCCGGCATGAGGAACTTGCACACTCTCGCAAAGAAGAAGCACGTTGCAGGCATCGAGGACGTCAAGTTCAAGAAAGATCATCTATGTGGTGCCTGTGAAGCTGGGAAGATGACTAGGGCCAAGCATCCCTCGAAGACAATCATGACGACATCCAAACCCTTCGAGCTGCTTCACATGGACTTATTTGGCCCCACTCACTACTCCACGTTCTCTACCACAGCTTGTCTGTATGGCTTCGTCATTGTTGATGATTATTCAAGATACACATGGGTGCACATAATACTCTACAAGACTGAAGTGCAAGATGTCTTCAGACGCTTCGCGAATCGTGCTATGAACAACTATGGCGTCAAGATCAAGCATATAAGAAGTGACAATGGCACTGAGTTCAAGAACACCGGCCTTGATCTTTATCTGGATACAATGGGGATCACTCATGAGTTCTCAGCCCCGTACACACCTCAGCAGAATGGTGTCGTTGAGTGCAAGAACAGAACTTTAATTGAGATGGCTCGAACGATGCTCGATGAATACAAGACACCAAGAAGGTTCTGGCCCGAAGCTATTGATACTGCATGCCATATCATCAACCGTGTTTATCTTCACAAGCTTGTGAAGAAAACGTTCTATGAACTCCTCACTGGAAAGAAGCCTAACGTAAGTTACTTCAGATTATTTGGAGCTAGGTGCTGGATCAAGGATCCACATCACAAGTCAAAGTTTGCACCAAAAGCACATGAAGGCTTTATGCTCGGATATGGAAAGGACTCACACTCCTACAGAGTCTTCAACATCTTTCTCTATAAAATTGTTAAAACTGTGGATGTGCGGTTTGATGAAACGAATGGTTCACAAAGAGAGACCCTACCAAATGTGCTAGATGAGGCTTCACCAAATGAATCTATCAAGCTAATGGGAACTGGCGAGATCATGCCTTCTGAAGCACAACCTGACGAGGAACTCATCATTTCTGCTCCAAATCAACCTAACGACAATGCTCAGCCTGAAGACAACCCTCCTGACGATGACAATGTACAGCAAGAGCAAAATCTTCGTCCAGCTCATCCTCGTGTTGCAAATGAAGTACAAGTTGAGAAGATAATTGACAGCATAAATGCACCTGGTCCACTTACTCATTCAAGAGCAGCACAGCTTGCAAATTTCTATGGGCACTTTGCTTTTGTCTCAATATCTGAACCCAAAAAAGTTGCTGAAGCTTTTATGGAACCCGAATGGATTCAAGCAATGCAAGAAGAGCTTCAACAGTTTGCGCTGAACAATGTGTGGGAACTTGTCAAGCGTCCTGACCCTCGCAAGCACAACATAATAGGCACAAAATGGATTTATCGCAACAATCAAGATGAGCATGGTCAAGTTGTCAGAAACAAAGTTCGTCTCGTATCTCAAGGATACACTCAAGTTGAAGGGATTGACTTCGATGAAACATTTGCTCCTGTGGCTAGACTTGAAGCTATTCGTATACTGCTAGCCTATGCAAATCATCACAACATACTTCTGTATCAAATGGATGTAAAGAGTGCCTTTCTCAATGGAAGGATTGAAGAAGAGGTGTATGTTGCACAACCACCTGGCTTTGAAGATCCAAAACGTCCTGATATGGTATACAAACTCAACAAGGCACTGTATGGCCTCAAACAAGCGCCTCGTGCTTGGTATGACACACTCAAAGACTTCCTGAAGAGCAAAGGCTTCAAACCTGGATCCATAGATCCCACACTCTTCACGAAGACATATGATGACGAACTGTTTGTCTGCCAAATCTATGTGGACGACATTATCTTTGGCTGCACTGACAAAAGATATAGTGATGAGTTTGGTCACATGATGCAAGAACAATATCAGATGTCCATGATGGGTGAGCTGAAGTTCTTCCTTGGTCTTCAAATTCGTCAGCAAAGCAATGACATCTTCATATCTCAAGAGAAGTACCTTAAAGACTGCCTGAAGAAGTTTGGAATGCAAGACTGCAAAGGGTACTCGACGCCTATGCCAGCTAAACACCATCTGGGTCCCGACGCCAATGGTAAAGAGTTTGATCAACAGGTATACCGCTCCATGATTGATTCTTTGATTTATTTATGTGCATCTAGGCCAGATATTATGCTTAGTGTTTGCATGTGTGCTCGATATCAAGCGGCACCAAAGGAGTCGCATCACTTAGCTGTGAAGCGAATACTTCGATATTTGGCTTACACCCCAACACTAGGATTATGGTATCCAAAGGGCTCAGAGTTTGATCTAGTTGGATTCTCAGATGCTGATTGTGCTGGTGACAAAGTTGATCGCAAGTCTACATCAGGCACATGTCACTTTATAGGACGATCTCTTGTCTGTTGGTCTTCAAAGAAGCAGAACTGTGTATCACTCTCCACTGCTGAATCTGGATACATTGCTGCTGGATCTTGCTGCGCTCAGTTTCTCTGGATGAAGCAAACTCTCAAGGACTATGGCGTCCATCTGAAGCATGTGCCACTCTACTGCAATAATGAAAGTGCTATCAAGATAGCATACAACCCAGTTCAGCACTCGAAGACAAAGCACATTGAAATTCGTCATCACTTTCTCAGAGATCATGTCATGAAGGAAGATATTGATATCATACACGTCAACACTGAAGAGCAACTGGCAGATATCTTCACAAAGCCCTTGGATGAGAAAAGGTTTTGCAAGTTGCGGTGTGAGCTAAATATCTTAGAATCCTCAAATGTCCTGTAATCAGGCACACATCCTAACACTTATGCATATTGATGACTTAGATGTGCAACACACTAAGTAAAGTATATCTTCAATCAATGAAGACTTACATTCTAAGTGTGAATACATTAACACGGAATTTGACTTCGGAGCGCCACGATAATTGTGCGCCGTGTCTGGGTCTAATACTTCCTATACGGTGGGTAACGCCACCACCAAATCTTTGTTGAAGTGTTTCTCGTGGTGTTACATTTGCAAAGTCTTAACACTTGGTTTATCTTCATATATATATATATATATATATATATATATATATATATATATATATAGAGAGAGAGAGAGAGAGAGAGAGAGAGAGAGAGAGAGAGAGAGAGTTGTGTTCTGTCCTCTACAGCATTCACTTATAGCTACGTCTTCTTATTTGAATCTTTTGAACTAAGTGAATGTGATCGGACCCTAACCTCTCTATGCTCTCTCATCTCACACTCTGTCTGTCCAAATCATATGCATTCTGTTGGAACTGTCGAATATCTTCTCTGCGTCCTTGTCAGCAGAAGATACGGAGACAAACTTTAAATCTGATTTTAATGCTCCATCCTTTATGCCTGAAACCTGGAGAAGCCGGAACGACCACTCCGACATTCGTGGCGTACGTGGGATCGTGGGACAACTCCCAATGTGTTACATGACCGCCACGTGTCCCTCAGATGTGAACCGCCAGGGGCACCTACGTAATTGCACTGTGTCGTCTCCCATGCTTATAAATGCATGTCCCATCACGGTCAAAAATTCTTCTACCACCTCTCCACCTCGACCAACCCTAGCGCCTCCGCTAGCTCTCGACGACGCCGGCGACGAAGCGCTTCGCTACCGCGACCTCATCGACGCCGTCTTCACGTCGGCCGCGGATATCGTCTACTCCGTCGTCGCCGTAGCTGTCCCCCGTCGCCAAGTTAGGGCACGGAAGATCGAACTGCTCGGCATCCAATTCCTCTCTGTCTAAGCAGTTCATCGTGTGGTAAATTAAACTTTCTTTTTACCATCTTCGTGATCCAGAAAGAGTCATCACTTTTACCACAAGAAGTTTCTGTCTACACATATATAGGTCTATCATGTCTGCATCTCATATCTTGCCTAGTACATTCACATATGCTTCGAACATAGTTAGATTCCTCACTTGTACCTATTCATGGATTCGTACAAATCTGGAACCAACTCTCATCATATAAGTGAATGTCTTCGCGCAATGAGGTCAAAGTCTTCTAAACTGATTTATCTTCTAAAGCTTCTGAGAATGCATATGACCTCTTCCCCTTCCCTCACATCTCTAATGCTATCACAGGTACAGGTTCGTGGGAGAATCCCTAGGTTCTCATAGTCTGCATTCATTTGCAGAATTCTTGCAGCATCACATTCACTCTCCTGAAGCCAGTTCCTGTCTAACTAGCAAACCAAAGCATTTGCCAGTGTTGAAGCCATTCAGTTTGAAGCCTTTCAGATTGAAACCAATGGCAACTGACAAGTCAGTTAGGAAGGGTGGTAGACAGTGCCGTGGCAACACCTCTAAAGATTTGCCTCCTGATCTAAGTGACATGTACAAGACTGATCCAGAGGAGGATTGTAATCAGAGGAAGACACGAATCCAATGGATTCGAAGATATTGGGCTGAACAGTGGTTCAAGTACAGGTTCATGACCCAAGAATATGCTGAAAAGAATGCCATCAAGCATCCATGGGGAGATATCACCTACAAAAATCTTCCACCCAAGACTCGAGCTGAAGCCATTGCTTAAGGCTTCTACCCTTGTATGGTCAGAGGGCCTCAACCTGCTGATGTTGATCCTTCTTCTCTGCTCTGGTGTCGCGACGACAATTTGTTCAAGCGAAATCTTCAATATGCCAAGAACTCAGCCAAAGAGAACAAGAAGAACTGGGGATTGGACTTCAATCCTGGCCCCTCTGCGCCCTGTGCTGATGGCACGCGCGAAGCTGAACCAAACCTGGTTGGGCCTTTCTACAACTTAGAAGGCCTCATCAGTCACATCAGAGTTCAAGGGGCGGATGTGGATCAACCTGCAGATGACGCTGATTCTGATGAAGCTCCTGCAACTCCGAAGCCCAAGAAGAAGAAGAAATCCAAGGCTTCGAAGACCACTCCACCAATTGGTTCTAGAGTGAAGCCTTTGGCCACTGCTCCACCAGCACCAAGTGTGCAGTTTGAGGAGCAATCTCGCATCTCCAAGAGAAGACAGCTAGGGAAGAAGCCCTCGCACAACCCCAGTGTGACACCCCGAGACCGGTGCGCCAGGTGTCAGCCAGTTATTCGTCGTCATTGCTATGTCATCTGCTTGTGTGTTGCATCTTGCCATGTCATCGTGTGCATTGTATCAGCATGTTTTCAAAACTTGCATCCGTCTGAGTCCCCTCGTCCTTTCCGTTGTCCGTTCTGAGCCCAGACACACTCGCACGCGCCCGTGGCGCCTCCGAATATTTATTTTGTGAGTGGCCAGAAAACGTTCTCGGAATGGGTTGAAACTTGGCGTGTGGTCTTATTATAGCATAGGTAGACCGCCTGTCAAGTTTCGTCGCGTTCAGAGTTCGTTTGATAGCCCAACGGTTAACCGTGTTAACCGCCGGAAGCCTTTTCTCTTTTGGCCCAGCACCCCTTTCTCACAGCCCACCAAGCCCATTCTAACCCCTCCATGCTCTTGGCCGTTCGATCACGATCGCGTGGCCGCGAACGGCTCCTCATTTCGACACTCCTAACTCCCTCTACCTATAAATATGTGCCTCCCCTCCATTTTCGCGCAGATGAAACCCTAGCCACTTCCCTCGCGCCGCCGGACATGTCCACCCGCGCCGGACATGTCCAGCCGGCCACCTCACCTCGGACAATCGTGGCCTGCCACGTCACCCCGCCGCCCCGCTCAGCCAACCAGGCGTCGCCACCTCACCCTCTCTCTCTCCTCCAACTGCGCGGCCCGCGGAGCCCATCGCGGGCCCGCACGGGCCCATCCGCCGCTGCCGCTCGCCGCGAGGCCCGAGCGCCCCGACTGCCTCGCCCCGCTTCCCTCCGTCGATCGCCTCGCCGGCCACCGGAGTCGCCGCCGGCGACCCCAGGTGCTGCCACCGCCACCATGGAAGCTCCTCCCAGCCGCCGAGCCTCGCCTCTGGCCGGATCCGGTCACCGCCGCCCGGATCCGCCGGATCCCGAGCCAGCTGCCGCTGACCTCCTCCCTTCGCCGTGTCTGCGCCGCCTCGCCCGATCAGGCGGATCGGGGACGAGCGCCAGCCCGACCACCGCTACTGCCCGTGGGCCTCACCCTGGCCACGCGGGCCTGGCCTCGCCAGCCGACCAGCCGGCCTGCTCCGCCCTCGTGGGCCCCGAGCAGGTCTCGCCCGGCCCACCTCTACTCCCTCCGGTCCTGTTCGACCACCGCTGCTGCCTGGGCCGAAGCCCGCTAGGTGAGCGCCTCCGGTCTTATCCCTCGCCCTAAGCTCTATTTAGTTATCCCCCGCTCACTTTTCTCTGTAAAAAAACTGCTAAGTCCCTAAAATTGCATATTATGTTGCTATGTTTGCATGGCTCTAACTTTTTGTGTCCTTATCCAAATTGGGTGAATGATATGTCAAAATGATCGTGCTGATATGCTCTACACTTTGTTCCATTGTGTCATGCTTGTTTGGCTTCATCTAGATGCTCTAATCTCTGTTGCAAGAGTGCTACTTGTTATAAACTGATGTTACTTGTTATTTTGTTGCCATGTTTGCGATATGATAACTTGGTGCATGTTTACCCAAATGATGCATATGATATGTCAAAATGTTCATTGTGAAGTGTACTACATGATGGTTGCTGTAGCATGCTTGTTTGAGTCCATATTGCCATGTTTATCTCTATTGCAAAAGTGCATGTGGCTGTTAAGTGCTGAAACTTGTTATGAGATGCTGATTTCAATTGCTCTTTGTTATTGATGTGTTTGTCTTCATGCCACATGTCTAGATGTTTTAGAAGCACCATTATATGGTCTTTGCTGTGGTGCATTTATCTTTCCATGATATGCCTTTTGTTGACTTAAACATGCTTGTAAACATGCCATCTTGTTATTGTTGTTTTATACTTAGTGAAGAAACTGCTAAGTCTGGAATCTGTTATAACCTGATGCTATGTTTGCTTGATGTCCTACTCAGATCCATGCTTGTTTTGGAGTGGCCAATGATCATGCCTTGTTGTCCATGTTATTGTCTATCCATTCATGCCCTTACTTGCACATATGATCTGCTGTAGCTTATTTATTTCTTGCTCTCAAGTTGCTATAAATTATAACTGTCAGGTTTTTAACAACATGGTCAATTTGGTGTAGCTTGTTGCTATTGATCCACGCCTCCTATGGACTTGCTCCAATGGAGTTGTTTGCTGTAGGATATGTCTACTACATGTCCATTCTCTTTATATACCTAGTAGAGTTGATATGCTTGTTGTTTTGTGCCTCTGAAGGCAGCATCGTGATGATGTTTTTGCCTTCCCAGATTTGACTAAGTCTGGATAATTTTATTGCAACTTGCCGTGCTTGTTTAGTTGTGTTACAGCTAGCTTTTGGGTGTGTTCTAAGTTCATGCTTGTTAAGCATCATTTCTACTTCACATCCATGCTTCTTGTTATCGTGTTTGAGTGATGTAGCATATATATATCTTGCTCCAAAGTTCCTATGTGGCTGTTAACTCCAGCTTGTTGTTATATCTTGTTTCATGTGTATCTTTTAGCCCGTTGCTCCGTTTTGGGTGTGCCTTATATGAAACTTGTGTGATTTTGAATGTATAATCATAATATCATATTGTTTTCATGTTTGGAGTGAGTTTGCTTGATGTTTGGGTGCATCTTGCACCGTTGCCATGCTTGTCTTGTTTTGCTCATATCTTCTAGGCCGTAGCTCCGAATTAAAGAAACTTTATATGAAACTTGACTAGAATTTTGTGTAGATCATCATGGTGCATGTTAACCTGATGTTTAACAACTTTAACTTAAGGTTTGTTCAGATCTGGACTAATTTCAAACTATGCATATGAGGACTTACCGGATTTGTTATATGTAGTTTCCGGTCTTATTTAAACTTGTTGACTTGTGTTGTTTTTGAGTGCTTCCTACCTTGCCATGTATTGCATCATATATAGACTTGTCTTGCATCCTACTTGGTTGAGCATATTGTCATGTTCTTGTGTTGTTTTTGAGTGCTTCCTACCTTGCCATGTATTGCATCATATACAGACTTGTCTTGCATCATACTTGGTTGAGCATATTGTCATGTTCTTGTGTTGTGTGTTTACCGTATTGCTTGCTTCTTCTTGTTAGTGCTTGTTCCATTGCGATCGTGAGGATTCGTTCGTCTACCCGTGGTTCGTCTTCAAGGCTTCTTCTTCGTCTTCTTCATGGACTCATTCTTCTTCCTTGCGGGATCTCAGGCAAGATGACCATACCCTTGGATACCTTTACTATCATTGCCATGCTTAGTTGTCTCGATGCTATCGTTATATGGCGCACTACCCATCATTATTATCAGCCCTTCTCCTTGTTGCCATGAAACCTCTAATCTTTGACACCTTCCCAGCGAACCATTGTTTGGCTATGTTACCCGCTTGCTCAGCCCCTCTTATAGCGTTGTTAGTTGCAGGTGAAGATGAAGATCATTCCATGTTGGAACTTGTTGTTGGTATATCACCATATGTCTTATATATATTAAAACACCTATATACTGGGCATGGGTGGAAGGCTTGGCCTTTTGCTCGGTGTTTTGTTCCACTCATGCCACCTTAGGAGCCGATAAACCGGCATTATGTTCCTTGATTTTGCGTTCCTTACATGGTTGGGTATATCGGGACCCCTTGACACTTCGTCTTTGAATAAAACTCCTCCAGCAAGGCCCAACATTGGTTTTAATTTGCCTCATAATAACAACTTAATTAAATAATTAAATTTGCATAGGGGGTCGCGCCCTCGGGAATCTTTTCTACATAGCAGGGGGGCCAGTGCTGATGGTGTTGGTCCCAAACGGGGGTTCGACGGGGCCACCTTGGGGAAACCCGAGGGCTGGTTTTACTCGTAAAATCATCCACCCGGTCGTGGCCTGAGACGAGATACGCGCGGCTACTATCAGGGTGTCGACACACCGGGAGGTCTTGCTGGACTTGTTTTACCATTGTCGAAATGTCTTGTGCATCGGGATACCGAGCCTGATCGGATTTCCCTAAGATAAGGGGTAATAATTATTATTACTTCAGCTGATCGTGAGAGCTTGTGATGGGCTAAGTTGGGACACCCCTGCAGGGTTATGATCTTTCAAAAGCCGTGCCCGCGGTTATGTGGCAGATTGGAATTTGTTAATGTCCGGTTGTAGAAAACTTGACAGAGGATCCGAAGTAAAACACACAACTGTGTGAGTAACTGTGACTGTCTCTTTTCACTTTGAGAAGAGAACACGGTGGGGTTATGTTTGACTCGTAGGTAGTTCAGGATCTTTAGCGATCACTACTAGTTTGCGACCGCTTGCGTAGATGCTCATCTTATTCTTGCACTCGTAAGCTAGCCACCATATATTGCTTAGCCGCTGCTGCAACCTCACCACTTTACCTCTTCCTAACCATTAAGCTTTGCTAGTCTTGTTACCCATGGTTATGGGATTGCTGAGTCCTCGTGGCTCACAGATACTACAACAACAGTTGCAGGTGCAGGTTTCCGATGTCTTGACGTGAGAGCGTTGATCGTTGTGTTGGAGTTCTTTCTTCTTCTTCTTCTTCTTCAGTCTTGGGTTTGGTTCCGGGTCGGCAGCCTGGGATAGCAGATGGATGTCATTGTGCTTTTCATGTTTGCATCCGTAGTCGGATGCCTTGTATTGTTGATGTTGTATTCATGTGACTTGTATGAATTGTTGTATCCCCCATGTGTGTATGTAATGGTACGATGTAATGATATCCATCTTGCTAAGCGTCCGAAATGCAGTTGTGCCCCAATCACGTAAGTGTCACGTGATCAGGATAGAATCGCATCTTGGGCCTGACACCCAGTCCAGCTCTCACTCCTGACGCTGTTCTGAAGACTGCCAATGAAGCTTTTGATCTCTCGAGCGATGAAGATCTTGGTGACGATGCTCTGGAGCAATTGATCAAGAGCAAGCAAGACACATAAATCTTCAATGACTTGCCTCTCTTCGACGTGGAAGTGCTCAACAATTTCATTGATGAATCGTTTGACACCCCCAACCTCAGCTTCGACGATCTGCAGCTTCCAGTTGGCCTCAGCATCCCCTTCCATGGCGCCATTGCTTCTGAGGTAGCTCTTGCTCAGAGAATCGTTGAGCTGAAGCAAAAGATTGATTATGAAAAGGCTCAGTTCAAGAAGCATGTGGACAAGCTCAGCGTCCAAGAAATTCAGAACTTCAAAGTCATTATGCATGAGCTCAAGGAAGCCTTTCGCAAGAGGCGTGATGAAGCTAAAGGTTCTCTTGAGAGAATCAAGGACTTGGCTGCCAAATGCGTTCAAGCATATAATGAAGCTGAAAAGCGCGAGGCCCTTGGGCGTCCTGGCATTGACCAAAGGATGGCTGCCAAGAAGAAGAAGAAGCAACCTGTGCCCGAAGCTGAAGAATCCAGGCAGGAAATGCCTAGCATTGTCTTCCCTGCCAGCATGACTGGCGCGAAGCCTAAGGTCACCCCAACCGCTTCAAAGCTCAAGAAAACAAAGGTGGTTGATGATGAAGCTCGCAAGCGCAAGCAAACTACTCATGAAGCTCCACCCACCAAGAAGCGCAAGACAAAGAAGGACAAGGCTGCTTCCACAGAGCCTATCTTTGTCGAGCCCATATCAGTTGCTCGCCCTGCATCTACACACCGAGAACGTCGCATGACAGTCCATGAGCCTGCTCCCACAGAGGCTGAAGACATTCCAGCTGTTGACCCCAACGCAGCTGAAGACATTGGTCCTCATGACAATGTTGAAGATGATGTAGTTCTTCCTCAGATCGAGTACAACGTGGAATCTTCGCCTATTCTTATGAACAGCGAATGCATCAGCATTGGTCGTCCATTGACGCCAATTGCACAGGATGACTCGTGGGCTGATCACCCACAAGATACATCAGCAACACCCCAACCAACTCAAGTCACCAGTTCGGTGCTTGAAGATGAAGATTTTGAGGCCCAACAAACTCCATCCCCTCAGGTGTCACCAGCATTTCGCAGGCTTCACAAAGGACCAAGGCCTCAAGTCGTCACCCCTAGTGTTCCAGAAGGAGAAGAGCAAAAATCTGTTCCTGACACTGCTCCTACTGTGAACCTCTCAGAATCTGAAGCCAAAGCGGCTGAAGATGTTCCGGCTGCATCAGCCGAAGAAGAACCGCCCCAAGAAGAAGAAGCCCGTGCTGCCACGCCCCCTGTTCTCGAGGAGAACGTGTCCGACCCTCTAGCTCCTGAAGTGGAGGTTACAAATTCAGAGGCTGCCACCACCAACACTGAAGCCAATGACGTGGTCATGGCTGAAGCAAATGTGGCACCTGAAGTCATAGTGGTGCCTGAGGTGATGGCGCCTAAAGCAAGTGCTGCACCTGAAGCAAATCAGCAGCCTGAAGCCACTGCCTCTGCTCCTGTTCCGCCTCCAAGGCCCCATACAATTGAGCAAGCTTACAACCAAGATGATCAGCTCATCACTGTCCGATGGCCCATTCTGACTCCACCACCTGCTGCTGAACCGCATGCTGCTGGTCCTCAGTTTGACCATCATGTTGAGCACATGCCTCAGGTTCATAAGCCTAAGCCAATACTGCCAAGGTTTCCAGGTATTGCCACCTCTCAAGGGTCATTCAATGCCAATAGCTTCACTACGCACAACACATTCTTTGACAGCGCCAAGAACCCATATTCCAAGCCAAGAATATCATCAGATAGGTTCTGGAGCCATCAGCAGCGCAATTATTACTCAAGAGTACTCTATGATCAAGGACGCATTTTCCCTCATATGCGTCTTGACACTGAAGCTATTGCTGGATTGACCTGTCTGGAGGAAGCTCTTGATTGCTTCTGTGATGCTGGCCTGCTCAACTTTGTGACTGACAAGGTGCATTGGAATGAAGAGCTGCTTCTGCAATTCTATGCAACCCTCCACATTCGAGGCTACAGCAGGGATCCGAAGACATGGGTCCTTGAGTGGATGACAGGCCATGTACATAATGAAGCCAAATCCTTTGATCTCATTGAGCTTACTGGCCTGCCCACTCCAGGAGAATTGTATGAACCTGGCTGTCAATTGCACAATGAAGCTTTGGAGAGTATCTTCCAGAAGCGCAAGCCCAACATGAGCCAAATGCTGAGCATGATGAAGCCTTTGCCCAGCGATGCCGAATATCCAAAGGAATTCTTTGTTGAAGACCTAGAGTACTGCCACGCACCATCTATCATATCATCAGGCGTACTCTATGGCCTGTCAAATGACATTCTTCATCAGCCAAGCTTCAAGGCACAATGAAGACATTGGTCTTCTATATCTTCAATGGCATCAGCTTCAATGCTCAAGATTTCTTCATCCGGCAGTTGGCTGTGTCTGGCTCTGATATGTTTGGTCTCAAATTCTATGCTCCATGGATTATGCGCCTCATCAAGCTTCATTCAGCTATCACCTATCAGCCCTCTGCTCGCAACCATCATATATTCTTGCGAGAGGTTGATATGTCAGCTGAAGCTATATACCAAGAGCCTGCCAAAGAGCCTGTTAGTCTTCACAACGCTGATCACCAGAGCTTCACTCAGCAAATTGAAGGAGTTCGCAGTCTCTCGCGTTTATCCTCTGGCTGGTCGTACTCGTCTACCTCGACATGCTGAAACTGAAGCCACTGAGAGCACCATTGCCCAAAGGCCTCAGAAGCGGTCTCGTGTTCTCAATAACCGAGAGCTTCTGGTTACCCTCCATCAAAAACAAGATAAGCATCACTACTGGCTGAAGCGTCAGATGCAAAGCCTCTTGGTGGATGTCAATCGCATTCGCAATCTTTCCACCAAGAATGCCTTTGTTGCTCATGAAACTGTCGGAGGTCATGGAAGAGTTTAACTCTGTTGCGTGCTGAAGCAGATCTTCAAGACGATGGCTTCACAGAAAGATTCAAGTTTGACCACACTCCTCCAAGGAATGCTGTTCTGCGTCGAACTCCATCTCTTGAAGATTCTGACTACTCCTCCTCTGCTGCAATGGTTGACGCCAGCGTGATACATGATGCTACCTCACCACCTCCTACTTCAGCGCGTGTCGACACTGCACCAACTACTTCTGCACCACCAAACACCAACGCCGACCCTGCATCCTCTCCTGCTCCAACTGGGAACG
>LR738713.1:347761945-347778239 GCA_902687465.1 Secale cereale
TTTCACAAAAGTGAATTGTTCTACTTTGGAAGAGCTAAAGAAGAACAACAAGCTTAAAAAGAATTGTTTGGGTGCGAGTTGGGGTCTCTACCCTTTACATATCTAGGTATACCAATCCACCATCGCAAGCTCTCTAGCAAAGAGTGGAAGAGCATTGAAGATCGGTTTGAGAAAAAACTGAGCTGCTGGAAGGGCAAGCTTATGTCATAAAGAGGACGATTGATTCTGATTAATTCGGTTCTCACAAGTATGCCCATGTTTTTATTGTCATTTTTCGATGTACCGGTTGGAGTACGGAAAAGGCTAGACTTTTATTGATCGCGCTTCTTCTGGCAGAGTGATGATTTGAAAAGAAAATATAGACTCGCTAAGTGGGATATCATTTGTCGGCCACAAGACCAAGGGGGTTTAGGTATTGAAAATTTATAAGTGAAGAACATATGTTTTCTCAGCAAATGGATGTATAAGCTATGTGTAGAAATGGATGCCACTTGGGCACAGATTCTTTGTAATAAATACCTTCATTCCAAAAAATTGTCCCAGGTGATGGTGAGACCGACTGATTCACCGTTTTGGAAAGGACTCATGCGAGTGAAATCAGCCTTTTCAATAGGACAAAATTTGCTGTTGGAAATGGTACTTCCACAAGATTCTGGGAGGATGCATGGCTAGGGGAAACACCCCTGGCGATCCAATATCCGACTCTATATAATATTGTTTAGCAAAGAGATGCTTACGTTGCAACAGTACTACAATCAACTCCTCTTAATATACAATTCAGGAGGACGCTAGTGGGAAACCGTTGGGAAGCTTGACTCCATCTTGTGAGACGACTGATGGATGTCCAACTATCTCAACATCCAGATCAGCTGCGCTGCAAACTAGCTAAGAACGGAGAGTTCTCGGTGAAATCCATGTATTTGGATATTATCAACACTAGCGTGATTCCTAGTTCGAAACATGTTTGGAAAGTCAAAGTGCCTTTAAAAATGAAAGTGTTTATGTGGTTTGTTCACAAATAGGCTATCCTAACTAAAGATATTTTGGCAAAACGAAATTGGATAGGGTCCAAAAGATGTAGTTTTTGTGATAGTGATGAATCAATCAAACACCTCTTTCTTGATTGCCCGCTGGCAAAGATTGTGTGGAGGTCGGCCCACGTTGCTTTTAATATAACTCCTCCAACTTCCATCAACATGTTATTTGGGACATGGCTTCATGGGATTGACATAGTCACAGCGAGACATATTCGTGTAGGAGTATGTGCTTTACTATGGGCAATTTGGAATTGCAGAAACGATTTGGTTTTTAACAGAATAACAAATATTCATTTCTTGCAGGTTATCTTCAGGGCCACTTCCCTTATTCGTATGTGGTCGCTACTCACTTCGATGGATGCCAGGGAGCATTTGGTTACTGGGTCTATCCTTTGGGAGACGGTAGCTCGGGATATCTTCAACCTGTTTGGATGGCGGTCATGTAATATGATAGGTGTTTAGTTTCCTATCTATCTTTTCCATGCCGGTTGTGGTGGTCCTTTTCTGTTTTATGTGCTATGTTTAGAGCACTTATTTCTTTGTTTTGAGACTGCGAGACTATTCTTGGACCTTTTGCTTATCAATAATATGGACGTATGCATCAATGTGATGCAGAGGTCGGGGCTAACCCCTTTTCGAAAAAAAAAACGTTTCACTGAAAAAATAGTCCGTATTAATAAGACACTAAAACGTCAAATCTGAGATATGATCCCTTGTGGGCAGAACATAAGAGTATAACTAATAATGTAGACGGCTGTTGACTGTATATATTGTGATGTTGCCATTTCATGGACCATCACTTATAATCACCAATGACGTTGACTATAAAACTAGTTTTCTTTCTTTTTAGCTTTTCCCTGCATCCTTCTTCATATTTATTATACTCCATTCGTTCCTAAATAGTATAAGTCTTTTTAGACATTTCATGGAATACAACATACGGATGTAAGTAGACATATTTTAGAGTATAGATTCACTCATTTTGCTTCGTATGTAGTCACTTAATGGAATCTCTAGAACGACTTATATTTAGGAACGGAGGGAGTATTTGTTTAGACGCATGTGTAGTGATAGACTTTTGTATGAGAGTCCATTCTCTTTATTTTTCACATCTCTATTATCAACATAGGCAAAAGTGTTACGTAAACGGACTATTAAGTCTGCTATTATACTTGATTTAACTCCACCGTTCCAATCACCCAAACACTGTTTGGTTCTCCTCTACACTAGTTAAATATTTTGAAAATGTACAACTAACTCTTTGTAATGTGCAAGTATACTAGTTTAATTTCTACTCCCTCGTTCACTATTATAAGAGCATCGACATCTGGAGCCCCAAAATCTGCCCCAAACATCCAAGCGGGCTGCCCGAACATGAAATTGCCACCCAAACGAACATGACAAATCCGGCCTAAATGTCAAGACTGACTGGCAACCCTCATACACGGCTATTTAAGCCGGTCGGCGGCAACCAAACCTAGAACACTCCATTTCTTTCCTTTTCCCCTTCGCCACAACCACTTCCAATCCGTCCGCCTCTAGCCATGCCGAGGCGCCGGATCACCATCTATGACATGCTCACTCCAGGGCGCCGACTGCTGGCGCTGGAGGAAATTCGGACTAGGCGTAAGGCTCAGTCTGCAGCCGACCTGCCTCAGGGTTCACCGCAAATAGAGGAGGATGACGAGCTATAGCTGGAGGAGGAGGGAGCGGCCATGGAGGGCGAGGAGGAGGACACCGCCATGGAGGAGGAGGCAGATCCGGCGCCTGCGGGCTTTGACATGCCCGAGGCGCTGGCGGAGTGCGAGGTTGTGACGCCCCTGTTTATAATCTTGCAGTAACCATAAATGCATCATGCACGATCATGAACGATGACTCACGTTAATATCAAAACACAACTCTACTATACAAATTTAAACATAAATCTTTATGTTACAAGCCAAGGCCATGAGGACCCACAATACACCAGGCATCAAAGCAAATATTATTCGAGTACGCACATATTTAGACAAGTTTTGCCTTAAGAAGGTTGAGAAAAACAACGCCACTAGATCGAAAGGCAAGGCCTCCTGCTTGGGACCTCTAGACTACTCCTGGTTGTCAGTCTCCGCGTAGTACGCGCCTTCAGGGTAACCTGCATCTATGGTGCTACCAGCTATTGCCGCAACCGGGTGGAATAAAAAAGAGTAGCAAAGTAATGGTTAGCACTTATCCGAATAACCCGCAAACTTACATCAGATCTATACTAGATATGCATCGGTATCAAAGGAATGAGGTAGTATGTGTGGACTATACTACATAAATGCCAGAATAAGGGGAGAAGCTCAACTTAACAATGACTACCATATGAAGGAAATATGCCCTCGAGGCAATAATAAAGTTGTTATTTGTGTTTCCTTATATCATGGTAAATGTTTATTATTCATGCTAGAATTGTATTAACCGGAAACATAATACATGTGTGAATATATAGACAAACAAAGTGTCACTAGTATGCCTCTACTTGACTAGCTCGTTGAATCAAAGATGATTATGTTTCATAGCCATAGACATGGGTTGTCATTTGATTAACAGGATCACATCATTGGTGAATGATGTGATTGACTTGACCCATTCCGTTAGCTTCGCACTTGATCGTTTAGTTTTACTGTTATTGCTTTCTTCATGACTTATGCATGTTCCTATGACTATGAGATTATGAAACTCCCGAATATCGGAGGAACACCTTGTGTGCTATCAAACGTCACAACGTAACTGGGTGATTATAAAGATGCTCTACAGGTGTCTCCGAAGGTGTTTGTGGTGTTGGCATAGATCGAGAATAGGATTTGTCACTCCGAGTGTCAGAGAGGTATCTCTGGGCCCTCACGGTAATGCATATCACTATAAACCTTGCAAGCAAATGACTAATGAGTTAGTCACGAGATAATGCATTACAGAACGAGTAAAGAGACTTGCCGGTAACAAGATTGAACTAGGTATTGAGATACCAATGATCGAATCTCGGGCAAGTAACATACCGATGACAAAGGGAACAACGTATATTGTTATGCGGTTTTGACCGATAAGATCTTCGTAGAATATGTAGGAACCAATATGAACATCTAGGTTCCGCTATTGGTTATTGACCGGAGAGGAGTCTCGGTCATGTCTACATAGTTCTCGAACCCGTAGGGTCCGCACGCTTAACGTTCGGTGACGATCGGTATTATGAGTTTATGGGTTTTGATGTACCGAAGGTAGTTCGGAGTCATGGATATGATCATGGACATGACGAGGACTCTCGGAATGTCCGAGACATAAAGATCGATATATTGGAAGCCTATGTTTGGACATCGGAAAGGTTCCAGATGGTTTCGGGCATTTATCGGACTACCGGGGGGCTACCGGAACCCCCCGGGGAGTTAATGGGCCTTAATGGGCCATACTGGAAAGAAGGAGGAGGCGGCCAAGGTGGGGGCGTGCCCCCCACAAACCCAATCCGAATTGGGAGGGGGGCCGGCCCCCCTTTCCTTCTTCTCCCTCTCCTCCTTCCTTCCTCTCCTACTCCTACTAGGGAAGGGGGGAATCCTAATTCTAGTGGGAGTAGGACTCCCCTAGAGCACGCCATAGAGAGGGACGGCCCCTCCCCTCCTCCACTCCTTTATATACGGGGTTGGGGGCACCCCATAGACACAAGTTGATCATTGATCTTTTAGCCGTGTGCGGTGCCCCCCTCCACAAAAACACACCTCGGTCATATCGTTGCGGTGCTTAGGCGAAGCCCAGCGTCGGTAACTTCATCATCACCATCATCACGCCGTAGTGCTGACGGAACTCTCCCTCGAAGCTCTACTGCATCGTGAGCTTGTGGGACGTCACCGAGCTGAACGTGTGCAGATCGCGAAGATGTCGTACGTTCGGTACTAGGATCGGTCGATCGTGAAGACGTACGACTACATCAACCGCGTTGTCATAACACTTCCGCTTACGGTATACGAGGGTACGTGGACGACACTCTCCCCTCTCGTTGTTGTACATCACCATGATCTTGCGTGTGCGTATGGATTTTTTTTTTAAATACTACGTTCCCCAACAGTGGCATCATGAGCCAGGTTTATGCGTAGATGTTATATGCACGAGTAGAACACAAGTGAGTTGTGGACGATACTAGTCATACTGCTTACCAGCATGTCATACTTTGATTCGGTGGTATTGTTGGATGAAGTGGCTCGGGCCGACATTACGCGTATGCTTACGCGATACTGGTTCTACCGACGTGCTTCGCACACAGGTGGCTGGTGGGTGTCAATTTCTCCAACTTTAGTTGAATCGAGTGTGGCTACGCCCGGTCCTTGTGAAGGTTAAAATAGCACATACTTGACGAAATATCGTTGTGGTTTTGATGTGTAGGTACGAACGGTTCTTGCTCAACCCGTAGCAGCCACATAAAGCTTGCAACAACAAAGTAGAGGGCGTCTAACTTGTTTTTGCAGGGCATGTTGTGATGTGATATGGTCAAGACATGATGAGTTATACATTATTGTATGAGATGATCATGTTTTGTAAAGTTATCGGCAATTGGAAGGAGCCATATGGTTGTCGCTTTATTGTATGAAATACAATCGCCATGTAATTGCTTTACTTTATGACTAAGCGGTAGTGATAGTCGTAGAAGCAATAGTTGGCGAGACGACAACGATGCTACAATGGAGATCAAGGTGTCGCGCCGGTGACAATGGTGATCATGACGGTGCCTTGGAGATGGAGATCAAAGGCACAAGATGATGATGGCCATATCATATCACTTATATTGATTGCATGTGATGTTTATCTTTTATGCATCTTATTTTGCTTAGATCGACGGTAGCATTATAAGATGATCTCTCACTAAATTTCAAGGTATAATTGTTCTCCCTGAGTATGCACCGTTGCGAAAGTTCTTCGTGCCGAGACACCACGTGATGATCGGGTGTGATAAGCTCTACATTCACATACAACGGGTGTAAGCCAGTTTTGCACACGCAGAATACTCGGGTTAAACTTGACGAGCTTAGCATATGCAGATATGGCCTCGGAACACTGGAGACCGAAAGGTCGAGCGTGAATCATATAGGAGATATGATCAACATAAGATGTTCACCATTGAAAACTACTCCATCTCACGTGATGATCGGACGTGCTTTAGTTGATATGGATCACGTGATCACTTAGATGATTAGAGAGATGTCTGTCTAAGTGGGAGTTCTTAAGTAATTTGATTAATTGAACTTTATTTTATCATGAACTTAGTACCTGATAGTATTTTGCATGTCTATGTTGTTGTAGATAGATGGCCCGTGCTGTTGTTCCGTTGAATTGTAATGCGTTCCTCGAGAAAGCTAAGTTGAAAGATGATGGTAGCAACTACACGGAGTGGGTCCGTAACTTGAGGATTATCCTCATTGATGCACAGAAGAATTATGTCCTTGACGCACCGCTAGGTGACAAGCCTGCTGCAGGAGCAACTCCGGACGTTATGAACGTCCGGCAAGCTCATTCTGATGAGTACACAATAGTTCAGTGTGCCATGCTTTACGGCTTAGAACCGGGACTTCAACGACGTTTTGAACGTCATGGAGCATATGAGATGTTTTAGGAGTTGAAGTTAATATTTCAAGCAAATGCCTGGATTGAGAAATATGAGATTTCCAATAAGTTCTACAGCTGTAAGATGGAGGAGAACAGTTCTATCAGTGAACACTTGCTTAGAATGTCTGGGTACTACAATCATATGACTCAACTTGGTTGCAAAGTTGATGAAGATACTGTTATTGATAGAGTTCTTCAATCACCGCCACCAAGCTATAAAGGCTTCGTGATGAACTATAACATGCAAGGAATGCGGAAGACAATTCCCGAGCTCTTCGCTATGCTCAAAGCTGTGGAGGTAGAAATAAAAAGGAGCATCAAGTGTTGATGGTTAACAAGACCACTAGTTTCAAGAAAAAGGGCAAGGGAAAGAAGGGGAACTTCAAGAAGAATAGCAAGACAGTTGCTACTCCCACGAAGAAACCCAAGTCTGGAGCGAAGCTTGAAACTGAGTGCTTCTACTACAAAGGGACTGGACACTGGAAGCGAAACTGCCCCAAGTATTTGGCGGATAAGAAGGATGGCAAGGTGAACAAAGGTATATGTGATATACATGTTATTGATGTGTACCTTACTAATTCTCGTAGTAGCACCTGGGTATTTGATACCGGTTCGTTTGCTAATATTTGTAACTCCAAACAGGGGTTACGGATTAAACGAAGATTGGCTAAGGACGAGGTGACAATGCGCGTGGGAAATGGTTCCAAAGTCGATGTGATCGCCGTTGGCACTCTACCTCTACATCTACCTTCGGGATTAGTTTTAGACCTGAATAATTGTTGTATGGTGCCAGCGTTAAGCATGAACATTGTATCTGGATCTTGTTTATTGCATTTAAATATGAGAATAATGGTTGTTCCATTTATATGAGTAATATCTTTTATGGTCATGCACCCTTGAAGAGTGGTCTATTCTTGTTGGATCTCGATCGTAGTGATACACATATTCATAATATTGAAGCCAAAAGATGCAAGGTTAATATTGATAGTGCAACTTATTTGTGGCACTGCCGTTTAGGTCATATTGGTGTAAAGCGCATGAAGAAACTCCATAGTGATGGACTTTTGGAATCACTTGATTATGAATCACTTGGTGCTTGAGAACCATGCCTCATGGGCAAGATGACTAAAACTTTGTTCTCCGGAACAATGGAGCGAGCAATAGATTTGTTGGAAACCGTACATACTGATGTATGTGGACCGATGAGTGTTGAGGCTCGCAGCGGGCATCGTTATTTTTTGATCTTCACTGATGATTTGAGCAGATATGGGTATATCTACTTGATGAAGCACAAGCCTGAAACATTTGAAAAGTTCAAAGAATTTCAGAGTGAAGTAGAGAATCATCATAATAAGAAAATAAAGTTTCTACGATCTGATCGTGGAGGTGAATATTTGAGTTACGAGTTTGGTCTTCATTTGAAACAATGTGGAATAGTTTCACAGCTCACGCCACCTGGAACACCACAGTGTAATGGTGTGTCCGAACGTCGTAACCGTACTTTATTAGATATGGTGCGGTCTATGATGTCTCTTACCGATTTACCACTATCATTTTGGGGTTATGGTTTAGAGACAGCTGCATTCACGTTAAATAGGGCACCATCTAAATCAGTTGAGACGACACCTTATGAACTGTGGTTTCGCAAGAAACCAAAGTTGTCGTTTCTTAAAGTTTGGGGCTGCGATGCTTACGTGAAAAAGCTTCAACCTGATAAGCTTGAACCCAAGTTGGAGAAATGTGTCTTCATAGGATACCCACAGGAGACTGTTGGGTACACCTTCTATCACAGATCCGAAGGCAAGATATTCGTTGCTAAGAATGGATCCTTTCGAGAGAAGGAGTTTCTATCGAAAGAAGTGAGTGGGAGGAAAGTGGAACTTGATGAGGTAATTGTACCTTCTCCCGAATTGGAAAGTAGTACATCACAAAAATTAGTTCCAGTGATTCCTACACCAATCAGTGAGGAAGCTAATGATGATGATCATGAAACTTCGGATCAAGTTACTACTGAACTTCATGGATCAACCAGAGTACGTTCTGCGCCTGAGTGGTACGGCAACCCGGTTCTAGAAGTTATGTTACTAGACCATGATGAACCTACGAACTATGAGGAAGCGATGATGAGCCCAGATTCCGCAAAATGGCTTGAGGCCATGAAATCTGAGATGGGATCCATGTATGAGAACAAAGTGTGGACTTTGGTTGACTTGCCCGATGATCGGCAAGCCATCAAAAATAAATGGATCTTCAAGAGGAACACCGACGCAGACGGTAATGTTACTGTTCACAAAGCTCTACTTGTTGCAAAATGTTTTCGACAAGTTCAAGGAGTTGACTACGATGAGACTTTCTCACCCGTAGCGATGCTTAAGTCTGTCTGAATCATGTTAGCAATTGCCGCATTTTATGATTATGAAATCTGGCAAATGGATGTCAAAACTGCATTCCTGAATGGATATCTCAAAGAGGAGTTGTATATGATGCAACCAGAAGGTTTTGTCGATCCTAAGGGTGCTAAAAAAGTGTGCAAGCTCTAGCGATCCATCTATGGACTGGTGCAAGCATCTCAGAGTTGGAATATACGCTTTGATGAGGTGATCAAAGCATATGGTTTTATACAGACTTTTAGAGAAGTCTGTATTTACAAGAAAGTGAGTGGGAGCTCTGTAGCATTTCTAATATTATATGTGGATGACATATTGTTGATTGGAAATGATATCGAATTTCTGGATAGCATAAAAGGATACTTGAATAAGAATTTTTCAATGAAAGACCTCGATGAAGCTGCTTACATATTAGGCATCAAAATCTATAGAGATAGATCAAGACGCTTAATTGGACTTTCACAAAGCACATACCTTGATAAAGTTTTGAAGAAGTTCAAAATGGATCAGTCAAAGAAAGGGTTCTTGCCTGTGTTACAAGGTGTGAAGTTGAGTAAGATTCAATGCCCGACCACTTCAGAAGATAGAGAGAAAATGAAAGGTGTTCCCTATGCTTCAGCCATAGGCTCTATCATGTATGCAATGGTGTGTACCAGACCTGATGTGTGCCTTGCTATTAGTTTAGCAGGGAGGTACCAAAGTAATCCAGGAGTGGATCACTGGACAACAGTCAAGAATATCCTGAAATACCTGAAAAGGACTAAGGATATGTTTCTCGTTTATGGAGGTGACAAAGAGCTCGTCGTAAATGGTTACGTCGATGCAAACTTTGACACTGATCCGGATGACTCTAAGTCACAAACCGCATACGTATTTTTATTGAACGGTGGAGCTGTCAGTTGGAGCAGTTCTAAGCAAAGCGCCGTGGCGGGATCTACATGTGAAGTGGAATACATAGCTGCTTCGGAAGCAGCAAATGAAGGAGTCTGGATGAAGGAGTTCATATCCGATCTAGGTGTAATACCTAGTGCATCGGGTCCAATGAAAATATTTTGTGACAATACTGGTGCAATTGCCTTGGCAAAGGAATCCAGATTTCACAAGAGAGCCAAGCACATCAAGAGACGCTTCAATTCCATCAGCGATCAAGTCAATGAGGGAGACATAGAGATTTGCAAGATACATACGGATCTGAAGGTTGCAGATCCGTTGACTAAGCCTCTCTCACGAGCAAAACATGATTAGCACCAAGAGTCCATGGGTGTTAGAATCATTACTGTGTAATCTAGATTATTGACTCTAGTGCAAGTGGGAGACTGAAGGAAATATTCCCTAGAGGCAATAATAAAGTTGTTATTTGTATTTCCTTATATCATGATAAACGTTTATTATTCATACTAGAATTGTATTAACCGGAAACACAATACATGTGTGAATATATAGACAAACAAAGTGTCACTAGTATGCCTCTACTTGACTAGCTCGTTGAATCAAAGATGGTTATGTTTCCTAGCCATAGACATGAGTTGTCATTTGATTAACGGGATCACATCATTGGTGAATGATGTGATTGACTTGACCCATTCCGTTAGCTTAGCACTTGATCGTTTAGTTTTACTGCTATTGCTTTCTTCATGACTTATGCATGTTCCTATGACTATGAGATTATGCAATTCCCGAATACCGGAGGAACACCTTGTGTGCTATCAAACGTCAAAACATAACTGAGTGATTATAAAGATGCTCTACAGGTGTCTCCGAAGGTGTTTGTGGTGTTGGCATAGATCGAGAATAGAATTTGTCACTCCGAGTGTCAGAGAGGTATCTTTGGGCCCTCTCGGTAATGCATATCACTATAAGCCTTGCAAGCAAATGACTAATGAGTTAGTCATGAGATAATGCATTACGAAACGAGTAAAGAGACTTGCCGGTAACGAGATTGAACTAGGTATTGAGATATGAACGAACGAATCTCGGGCAAGTAACATACCGATGACAAAGGGAACAACGTATATTGTTATGCGGTTTTGACCGATAAGATCTTCGTAGAATATGTCGGAACAAATATGAGCATCCAGGTTCCGCTGTTGGTTATTGACCGGAGATGAGTCTCGGTCATGTCTACATAGTTCTCGAACCTGTAGGGTCCGCACACTTAACGTTCAGTGACGATCGGTATTATGAGTTTTGATGTACCGAAGGTAGTTCGGAGTCCCGGATATGATCATGGACATGACGAGGAGTCTCGGAATGTCCGAGACATAAAGATCAATATATTGGAAGCCTATGTTTGGACATCAGAAAGGTTCCGGCTGGTTTCGAGCATTTATCGGAGTACCGGGGGGCTACCAGAACCCCCCTGTGAGTTAATGGGCCTTAATGGGCCATAGTGGAAAGGAGGAGGCAGCCAAGGTGTGGGCGTGCCCCCCACAAGCCCAATCCGATTTGGGGGGGGGGGGCTTTCCTTCTTCTCCCTCTCCTCCTTCCTTCCTCTCCTACTCCTACTAGGGAAGGGGGGAATCCTACTCCTGGTGGGAGTAGGACTCCCTAGGGCGCGCCATAGAGAGGGTCGGCCCCTCCCCTCCTCCACTCCTTTATATACGGGGTTGGGGGGCACCCCATAGACACAAGTTGGTCATTGATCTTTTAGCCGTGTGCGGTGCTCCCCTCCACAGAAACACACCTTAGTCATAACGTTGCGGTGCTTAGGCGAAGCTTTGCGTCGGTAACTTCATCATCACTGTCATCACGCCGTCGTGCTGACGGAACTCTCCCTTGAAGCTCTACTGGATCGTGAGTTCGTGGGATGTCACCGAGCTGAACGTGTGCATATTGCGGAGGTGCCATACGTTCGGTACTAGGATCGATCGATCGTGAAGACGTAGGACTACATCAATCGCGTTGTCATAATGCTTCCGCTTACGGTCTACGAGGCTACGTGGACGACACTCTCCTCTCTCGTTGCTATACATCACCATGATCTTGCGTGTGCGTAGGGATTTTTTTTTGAAATACTACGTTCCCCAACACCATCATCTTGTAGCAGTAGATGAGAGGAGCATATATGGCAACCCCAATGACAACCGAGCAATTGGTTCATACTTTTTAACACGCTTGAGCTTTTCAAGTCCCACTCAATACATGAGCGCAAGCCATGGACACAACACTATGGTGGAATAGAATGCAGAGGTAAAGGTTCATCAGAGGAAGAAAAAAAATATGGTCTCACATTGACACGACTAATCAACGGGCTATGGAGATGCCCATCAATTGATGTCAATGTAAGGAGTAGGGATTACCATGCAACAGATGCACTAAGAGCTATAAGTGTATGAAAGCTCAAACTTAAACTAAGTGGGTGTGCATACAACTTGCTTGCTCATGAAGATTTGGGTATTTGAGGAAGTCGTTCATAGTAATATACAAGTCAAGTTCTATAATGAAAAAATTCCCATAGTATATGAAAGTGACAACATAAGAGCCTCTCTATATGAAACACATGGTGCTACTTTGAAGCACAAGTGTGGAGACGCATAGTAACATTGCCCCTTCTCTCTTTTTATCTTTTTTGGTGGGCTATTTTTGGCCTGTTTTTTAATATATTCCTCACCGGGACAATGCTCTAATAATGATGATCATCACCCTTCTATTTACTTACAACTCAATATTACAACTCGATAAAACTAAAACATACGAATCTATATGAATCATCTGTCAGTGTACCAGGATGTGCAATGATGCTAGCGTAACATGTATGATAATGATGAACGGTGGCTGGGAAAAATTTATACTATGTCAGCTATATGATCATGGAAAGCAATATGACAATGAAGGTGTATGTCATAATAACAGAACGGTGGAAGGTGCATGATAATATATCTCGAAATGGCTACGGAAATGCCATGATAGGTAGGTATGGTGTCAGTTTTGAGGAAGGTATAAAGATGTGTATGTGCGATAGAGTGTATCATATCACAGAGTTTGGATGCACTAGCGAAGTTTGCACCACTTCTCGAGGTGAGAGCGAGCAATGCACGGTATCGAAGAGGCTAGAAAATTGCAGAAGGGCGAGAGTGCGTATAATCCATGGACTCACATTAGTCATAAAGAATTTACATACTTATTGCCGAAGTCTATTAGCCCTTGAAGCAAAGTACTCCTAGGCATGCCCATAGGAAGGAGGTTGGTAGGAGTTAATCATCGCACGCCCCTGATACGTCTCCAACGTATCTATAATTTTTATTGTTCCATGCTATTATTTATGAAGTCTCAGATGTTTAATGGGCTTTATCATTCACTTTTATATCATTTTTGGGACTAACCTACTAACCCAAAGGCCCAGTCCAGATTGCTGTTTTTTGCCTATTTTCAGGGTTTTGCAGAAAAGGAATATCAAACGGAGTCCAAACAGAATGAAACCTTCACGAGAGATATTTTTTGGAGGAAATCACGCTCGAGAGTCTTCGGGGCCAAGTCAGGGGACGTGGGGCCTGCCCTCGAAGGTGGGGGGCGCGCCCCCCTTCCCAGGGCGCCCCCCTGCCTCGAGGCTGGCCCACACAGCCCCCGGTGCCCCCCTTCTTCCTATATATACCTACGTACCCCAAAAACTCCATACGCAGAGAGAAAACCCTAATTCCACCACCGTAGCTGCTGTTCCCGTGGAGATCCCATCTTGGAGCCTGTTCCGGGAGGGGGATCCATCACGGAGGCCTTCATCATCATCATCATCTCCCTCACCATGAGTTGTGAGTAGTTTACCTCAGACCTTCAGGTCCATAACTAGTATCTAGATGGCTTCTTCTATCTCTCTCCGGATCTCAATACAAAGTTCTCCTCGGTCTTCGAGGAGATCTATTCGATGTAATCTCTTTTTGCGGTGTGTTTCTCGAGATCCGATGAATTGTGAGTTTATGATCAAGGTTATCTATGAAAGATATTTGGTTCTTCTCTGAACTTTTTATGTGTGCTCGTAATATCCTTGCATGTCTCTTCAAATTATTGGTTTGGTTTGGCCTACTAGATCTATAGTTCTTGCAATGGGAGAAGTGCTTGGCTTTGGGTTCAATCTTGCGGTGTCCTTTCCCAGTCACAGTAGGGGCAGCAAGGCACGTATTGTATTGTTGCCATCGAGGATAAAAAGATGGGGTTTTCATCATATTGCTTGAGTTTATCCCTCTACATCATGTCATCATGCTTAAGGCGTTACTCTGTTTGTATGAACTCAATACACTAGATGCATGCTGGATAGCGGTCGATGTGTGGAGTAATAGTAGTAGATGCAGAATCGTTTCGGTCTAATTGTCTCGGACGTGATGCCTATATACAATGATCATGCCTAGATAGTCTCATAATTATTCGCTTTTCTATCAATTGCTCGACAGTAATTTGTTTACCCGCCGTAGAATATCGCTATCATGAGAGAAGCCACTAGAGAAAACTATGGCCCCCAGGTCTATTCTCAACATAGCAATCTACATCTACTTTACTTTTATTGCTTTTATTTGCTGTTTTATTAAATCAAAAATACCAAAAATATTATCTTATCATCTCTATCACATCTCACTCTCGTAAGTGACCGTAAAGGGATTGACAACCCCTTATCGCATTGGCTGCGAAGTTCTTATTTGTTTGTGCAGGTGCGAGGGACTGGTGCGTGGTCTCCTACTGAATTAATACCTTGGTTCTCAAAAACTGAGGGAAATACTTACGCTACTGTGCTGCATCTCACTTTCCTCTTCGAGGGAATACAACGCAAGCTCAAGAGGTAGCAAGAAGAATTTCTGGCGTCGTTGCCGGGGAGGCTTACACAAAAGTCATATACCAAGTACCTATCACAAACCCTTATCCTTCGCATTACATTTTTTGCCTCTCATTTTCCTCTCCCCCACTTCACCCTTGCCGTTTTATTTGCCCTTCTTCTGTCGTGTGTTTACCGTTCGCTTGCCTCTCATCTGCTTGTGTTGCTATGTGCCCTCAATTAGCTTGCATCTTCGCTTCCTAAAGTATGGATCCTCATCCACTTGCCAATCTCTTTAAGAGATCGAATTATGTTGAACCTATTGCTAGTGAGCTGCGTGCACTAGATTACCTTTATGGGGTTTTGCTTGAAATTTATGAATCTGAAAATTGTGAGGAATTGTTAAAAGCAAAAGTGATTCATGATAGCTTGTTAAATAAAAAGCATGATTGCAATGATGTTATTGTAAACTCTATTAATATCAATTGTGCTAATGATATGCAAAACCCTAAGCTTGGGGATGCTTATTTTGCTATGCCCACTACTTGTTGCAATGATCATGATTGGGGTGATGATTCTTACGATCTTGAAAATTTATTAAACCCCATCATGAATATGAGATTGATAATAATGTTTGCCATAATATTGAAAGTGGATTTGAAAAAGTGTCAACTTTTGATCCCACTACTTTAGATATTGTTCAATCTTATGATTTTTTTGATAACAGTGGGTTTGGAAAGGTCATGACTTTAGTTAATGTTGATCCCACTATTTTGGAAGAGTGTCAATTTCATATGCATGTGGATCGTGTTGAGAATATGTTTTGTGATAGCTATATTATTTAATTTTCTTATGATACTACATGCAATTATTATGAGAGAGGAAAATATGGTTGTAGAAATCTTCATGTTACTAAATTACCTCTCTTCATGTTGAGATTGATCTTGTTTCCTTCTTCTTCCTTGCATATGCTAGATCTTGCTTGTCTTGCTAATTTGTTTTTCTATAAGATGCCTATGCATAGGAAGTATGTTAGACTTAGATGTGTTTTTCACATGTTTTATGATGTTCTCTTTGTGCTTCAATTCTTGTCTTTCATGTGAGCATTATTGAATTCTCAAGCCTATCTTAATGGCTATAAAGAAAGAGCTTGTTGGGAGGCAACCCAATTTTATATTTTTTGTTTTTGTTGCTGTTAGGGAATAAATATTTCATCTAGCCTCTGATTAGATGTGTTTTCATATTTTGTTTAGTGTTTGTGCCAAGTAGAACCTTTGGTAGAACTTGTGTGAAGTTTATTTGATCTTGCTGTGAAAAACAGAATCGTTGGCGCTCGCTAAAGTAGACTTCAGATTTTACTGGAGCGTTCTTTTTAGTTGATTATTTTTGCTGTTGATTGGTACAAAAATTGCGAAAATTTACCAATTTAGTTTTAAGTTTTTGGAGTTCCAGAAGTAGGCGAACCCAGCAGATTACTACAGACTGTTCTGTTTTTGACAGATTCTGTTTTTCGTGTATTGTTT
>LR738713.1:347778249-347788847 GCA_902687465.1 Secale cereale
GATTGATCTTGTTTCCTTCTTCTTCCTTGCATATGCTAGATCTTGCTTGTCTTGCTAATTTGTTTTCCTATAAGATGCCTATGCATAGGAAGTATGTTAGACTTAGATGTGTTTTTCACATGTTTTATGATGTTCTCTTTGTGCTTCAATTCTTGTCTTTCATGTGAGCATCATTGAGTTCTCAAGCCTATCTTAATGGCTATAAAGAAAGAGCTTGTTGGGAGGCAACCCAATTTTATATTTTTTGTTTTTGTTGCTGTTAGGGAATAAATATTTCATCTAGCCTCTGATTAGATGTGTTTTCATATTTTGTTTAGTGTTTGTGCCAAGTAGAACCTTTGGTAGAACTTGTGTGAAGTTTATTTGATCTTGCTGTGAAAAACAGAATCGTTGGCACTCGCTAAAGTAGACTTCAGATTTTACTGGAGCGTTCTTTTTAGTTGATTATTTTTGCTGTTGATTGGTACAAAAATTGCGAAAATTTACCAATTTAGTTTTAAGTTTTTGGAGTTCCAGAAGTAGGCGAACCCAGCAGATTACTACAGACTGTTCTGTTTTTGACAGATTCTGTTTTTCGTGTATTGTTTGCTTATTCCGATGCATCTATGAGTAATATTGGAGGATATGAACCATAGAGAACTTGGAGTGCAGTATGTTTAACACCAATATAAAAAATGAATGAATTCCTTGCTGTACCTTTAAGTGGTGGTTTGCTTTCTCTTACTAACGGAGCTCACGAGAATTTTTGTCTAAGTTTTGTGTTGTGAAGTTTTCAAGTTTTGAGTATTGCTTTGATGGACTATGGAACAATGTGTAGCAAAGGCCTAATCTTGGGGATGCCCATGTCACCCCAAGTAAATTCAAGATAATCAAAAGCCTAAGCTTGGGGATGCCCCGGGAAGGCATCCCCTTTTTCGTCTTCATCCATCGGTAACTATACTTGGAGCTATATTTTTATTCACACCATGCTATGTGTTTTGCTTGGAGCGTCTTATATAATTTAAGTCTTTGCTTGTTAGTTTGCCACCATCATCCTTGCTGGACACACCTATTTGAGAGAGTTAAATATGCCCTAGAAATTGTTAGAACACTCTATATGCTTCACTTATATCTTTTGAGTTGAATAGTTTTTGCTCTAGTGCTTCACTTATATCTTTTAGAGCACGGTGGTGGTAATATTTTGTAGGAATTGTTGAACTCTCATTCTTCACTTAGATCTATTTGAGAGTCTATTAAAATAGCATGGTAAAGTGTTTAGGCTAAAGAAACTAGTCTTCACATGATAGACATCCAATATCAATGTAGTAAAAAAATTCACATCAAGTGCATTGAGTAGAAAGAGATGTTGGATGCTTGATAAACCTTTTGAGACATGAGGATAGTGATATTAGATTCATGCTAGTGGAGTAATTATGAAATTGAGAAATATTTTTGTTAAGGTTGGTGATTCCCGTAGCATGCACGTATGGTGAACCGTTGTGTGACTAAGTTAAAGCATGAGGTATTTGTAGACTGTCAACCTTTGTGTGGAGGTCGGGGGCGCGCGATGGTTAACTCCTACCAACCTTCCCCCTAGGGGCATGCGTTGATTGCATTGTTTTGATGACTCGTAGATTTTTGCAATAAGTATATGAGTTCTTATGACTAATGTTGAGTCCATGGATTATACGCACTCTCACCCTTCCACAATTGCTAGCATCTCTTGTACCGCGCAACTTTCGCCGGTGCCATAAACCCACTATATATCCTTCCTCAAAACAGCCACCATATTGTTCCTCAAAACAGCCACCATACCTACCTATCATGGCATTTCCATAGCCATTCCGAGATATATTGCCATGCAACTTTCCACCGTTCCGTTTATATGACACGCATCATATTATCATATTGCCATTGCATGATCATGTAGTTGACATCGTATTTGTGGCAAGGCCACCATGCATAATTTTTATACATATCACTCTTGTTTCATTGCACATACCGGTACACCGCCGGAGGCATTCATATAGAATCATACTTTGTTGTTGTAGTATGGAGTTGTAATCTTGTGTTGTAATGAAAGTGTGATAATCATCATTTATAGAGGATTGTCCCATGGGAGGAAAGGCTGAATCTATAAAGCCCCTTCGTAAAAAAAAAGGCCAAAGAAAAAAGAAAAAAAAAGAAAGGCCCAAAAAAAGAGAAAAAAAAAGAAAAAAAGAAAAAAAGGGGACAATTGCTACTATCTTTTTCCACGCTTGTGCTTCAAAGTAGCACCATGTTCTTCATTGTAGAGAGTCTCATGCTTAGTCACTTTCATATATTAGTGGGAATTTTTCGTTATAGAACTTGGCTTGCATATTCCAACGATGGGCTTCCTCAAATGCCCTAGGTCTTCGTGAGCAAGCAAGTTGGATGCACACCCACTAGTTTCTTTTGTGGAGCTTTCATTCATATTTAGCTCTAGTGCATCCATTGCATGGCAATCCCTACTCACTCACATTGATATCTATTGATGGGCATCTCCATAGCTCGTTGATACGCTTAGTCGATGTGAGACTATCTCCCTCTTTTTTGTCTTCTCCACAACCACCTCTATTCCACCCATAGTGCTATGTCCATGGCTCACGCTCATGTATTGCGTGAAAGTTGAAAGGTCTGAAAAGATAGAGCATGAAAACAAATGCTTGGCTGAAATCGGGGTTGTGCATGATATGAATATTTTGTGTGATAGCAAGGGAGCATAGCCAACACTATATGATTTTGTAGGGATAACTTTCTTTAGCCATAGTATTTTGAGAAGACGTGATTGCTTTGTTAGTATTGCTTGAAGTATTGTTATTTCTTATGCCAATATAGACTTTTATCTTGAATCCTTTAGATCTGAACATTCATGCCACAATTAAGAGAATTACATTGAAAATTTATATTTGTTAGCATTCCACATCAAAAATTCTGTCTTTATCATTTACCTCCTCGAGGACGAGCAGGAATTAAGCTTGGGGATGCTTGATACGTCTCCAACGTATCTATAATTTTTGATTGTTCCATGCTATTATTTATGAAGTCTCGGATGTTTAATGGGCTTTATTATTCACTTTTATATCATTTTTGGGACTAACCTACTAACCCAAAGGCCCAGTCCAGATTGCTGTTTTTTGCTTATTTCAGGGTTTTGCAGAAAAGGAATATCAAACGGAGTCCAAACGGAATGAAACCTTCGCGAGAGATATTTTTGGAGGAAATTACGCTCGAGAGTCTTCGGGGCCAAGTTAGGGGACGTGGGGCCTGCCCCCGAGGGTGGGAGGCGCGCCCCCTGCCTCGAGGCTGGCCCACACGGCCCCCGGTGCCCCCTTCTTCCTATATATACCTACGTACCCCAGAAACTCCATACGCAGAGAGAAAACCCTAATTCCACCACCGTAGCTGCTGTTCTCGTGGAGATCCCATCTTGGAGCCTGTTCCGGGAGGGGGATCCATCACGGAGGCCTTCATCATCATCATCATCGCCCTCACCATGAGTTGTGAGTAGTTTACCTCAGACCTTCGGGTCCATAACTAGTATCTAGATGGCTTCTTCTCTCTCTCCGGATCTCAATACAAAGTTCTCCTCGGTCTTCGAGGAGATCTGTTCGATGTAATCTCTTTTTGCGGTGTGTTTGTCGAGATCCGATGAATTGTGAGTTTATGATCAAGGTTATTTATGAAAGATATTTGGTTCTTCTCTGAACTTTTTATGTGTGCTCATAATATCCTTGCAAGTCTCTTCGAATTATTGGTTTGGTTTGGCCTACTAGATCTATAGTTCTTGCAATGGGAGAAGTGCTTGGCTTTGGGTTCAATCTTGCGATGTCCTTTCCCAGTGACAGTAGGGGCAGCAAGACATGTATTGTATTGTTGCCATCGAGGATAAAAAGATGGGGTTTTCATCATATTTTCTTGAGTTTATCCCTCTACATCATGTCATCTTGCTTAAGGCGTTACTCTGTTCGTATGAACTCAATACACTAGATGCATGTTGTATAGCGGTCGATGTGTGGAGTAATAGTAGTAGATGCAGAATCATTTCGGTCTACTTGTCTCGGACGTGATACCTATATACAATGATCATGCCTAGATAGTCTCATAATTATTCGCTTTTCTATTAATTGCTCGACAGTAATTTGTTTACCCGCCGTAGAATATCGCTATCATGAGAGAAGCCACTAGAGAAAACTATGGCCCCCGGGTCTATTCTCAATATATCAATCTACATCTACTTTACTTTTCTTGCTTTTATTTGTTGTTTTATTAAATAAAAAATACCAAAAATATTATCTTATCATCTCTATCAGATCTCACTCTCGTAAGTGACCGTAAAGGGATTGACAACCCCTTATCGCGTTGGCTGCGAAGTTCTTATATGTTTGTGCAGGTGGGAGGGACTGGCGCGTGGTCTCCTACTGGATTGATTCCTTGGTTCTCAAAAACCGAGGGAAGTACTTACGCTACTGTGCTGCATCTCCCTTTCCTCTTCTAGGGAATACAACGCAAGCTCAAGAGGTGGCAGCCCCCGATCGCGACACAAATGGAAGACACTCAATAATAAATCATGCTCCACTTCTTAGCATAACTAGAGATTATATGTATCCTTAACACGGACATTCTTACTAAATCACAATCATTCACTAGTGCCCCACATATTAACATCTCTATATCACAAAACTATTGCAAGGAATCAAACTTATCATATTCAGTAATCTTACATGAAAGTTTTAATTATATCCCTCTTGAAAAATCGTATCAGGACAAATTTCATAACATGTACTATTTTCCATTACTAATTATTAGTCTCAAAAATATATAAGTGAAGCATGAGAGTGCAACTATTTCTTCAAAATATAACCATCGCCGTGCTCTAAAAGATATAAGTGAAGCACTAGAGCAACTGCCTAGCTCAAAACATATAAGTGAAGCACAAAGAGTATTCTAACAAATCACGAATAAATGTGTGTACCTCTCAAAAGGTGTGTGCAGCAAACAATTATTGTTCCAAACTAAAAAGAAAACAAAGCAAAAACTACTACTCCCTCTGTAAACTAATATAAGAGCGTTTAGATCACTAAAATAGTGATCTAAACACTTTTATATTAGTTTACGGAGGGAGTATAATACAAGACACTTCAAGCAAAACTCATATCATGTGATGAATAAAAATATAGCTCTTAATAGTATACTGATGGATTGTAGACGAAAGAGGGGATGCCATCTAGGGCATCCACAAGTTTAGATGCTTGGTTATCCTTGAATATTACCTTGGGGTGCCTTGGGCATCCCCAAGCTTAAGTTCTTGCCTCTACTTATCCCATCATCCATCATGATCTCATCCAAAACTTGAAAACTTCAGCACACAAAACTCAACATAAACCTCATGTGATCCATTCGTATAATAAGCAAATCATAAACTTTAGGTACGGTTACAATCCAATTCACATTTTATTATTGCATAATACCCACTGTATTCCAACTTATCCATGACTTATACCCCCCCCCCCCGATATAATCCATAGCATCGTCGAAACAAGCAAACTATGCAACAAAAACAAAATATGTCTAAAACAGAATAGTCTGTAAAGATCTGAACAATAACCATATTTATGAAACTCTAAAAATTATGAAAAATGGGAAATTTGTATATAAACCAGGTGTAAAACTTCCAAAAAATTACAATGTACCAGTAAATTATAGGATTTTCTGCACTAGAAGCAAGAGTTTTTGCTTTTCACAGAGTCAAGTCGAGCATCAACAAAATCATCCCAAAGGCTTTACTTGGCACAAACACTAATTAAAACATAAAAAACACAATCATAACAGTAGCATATTTGTGTGATCACTCAAGAACAGAAATAAAAACAAAACATTTAAGATAACTATTCGGTTGCCTCCCAACAAGTGTTATTGTTTTACGACCCTAGCTAGGCGTAATGCATTGTTTCAAGCATTGTCATCTTTAGTTTTCACCACTTTAGATGTGTTTTTATCACGAGGTTTTTCAAAAGTAAAGTGAACACTTCGTCAATTTTTTATAGCAATTTCAAAACAAGTTTCTTCGAAATCTTGTTGATCCCCTTTTACTATCCAAAAATAACGATGATTTATACTTGTTGGATAATATGCAAGGGGGGAACCTTCTTGCTAGCATTTTCCGCGAAAGCACGAGGATCACTGGACACACATCTCCTTATAAAATCTCCATTATGTAAATTTTTATCAATCATAGGGTGTCCATAAATCGCAATATAAAATCAACGATTTCTCTAGCTTCTCGTATTATGTAATAAAATTCATTCACGGGAATAAGGATAGCTATATTTTTTACCTTAAGATTTTTTATATTAGACAGCTCATAGAACAACCTTTGCAAAGTGGGATGAGTATGCATAAATCTCAAGTTCCCATACAAATACAAATCAAGGTTCCAGTACACTACAAACCAAGATTGTTGATGTGTTCAATAAATAGCTCGAGCATAATTATTGGTTCTCTTAAGGATAGGAATATCAGTACAAACCAGGGTTTCCATACAAGTAAATAATTCCTAAATAATGTTCTTCCCGTGTCCTATCACAAAAGATTTAGTATCTAACTATACGTGAATTTTCATTTTAGGAGTTTCACAATCATTGCTTTTAGCAATGACAAATTCAGACATGGTAGCAAACAAGCAAGCAAAGCAACAAAGCAAATATTTTTGTGTTTTTGTATTTTTATGAGAAGGGAGGGAGATGAAAATGAGAGGCAAACACAAATAAAAAGTAGAGCAAGTAGATGATATTTTTTGTGAAGGTACTTGATATATTTTGATGATGTCTCTCCGGCAACGACGCGAGAAATTCTTCGTGCTACTAGTGTGCATCGGAATTTCCCCGAAGAGGAGAGGATGATGCAGTACAACAGAAATAAGTATTTTCCCCAGTTAGAAACCAAGGTTATCAATTGAGTACAAGAATCACACAAAGCCTCGTGAACAACACCTGCACACGCAAAAGCAAATACTTGCACCCAACGTGGGCAAGAGGGTTGTCAATCCCTTTGAAGTCATTAATGGTAAGGATCAAATCTTGTAGTGGTTGATAGATAAATTTCAATAAATAAATAAATTGCATCAAGGTTTTTAAAGTTATATATATGATAAAAGTAGACCCGGGGCCATAATTTTCACTTGAGGCTTCTCTCTCGAACACATAGCATACGATGGGTGAACAAATTATTATTGGACAATTGATAGAAAAGCGCATAGATATGACGATATACAAGGCAATGATCATGTATATAGGCATCACGTCTGAGACAAGTAGATCGACTCCTGCCTGCATCTACTACTATTACTCCACCCATCGACTGTTATCCAGTATGCATCTAGGGTATTAAGTTCCTGACAAACAGAGTAACGCCTTAAGTAAGATGACATAATTTAGACAAAGTAAACCCAACTAATATGAATAAACCCCATCGTTTTACCCCTAATGGCAACAATACAAAGACCTGTCTTGTCACCATCTATCACTGGGATATAGAGCACCACCAGATTGATCCCACGACAAAGCACCTCACCCACTGAGATAAATTAATCTGGTTGGCCAAACCAAATGGATAGATTGAAGAGAAATACAAAGCCCGGAGCCAGGAACACGAACGGAGCTGGTAGATGTCAGATCGTTGATGGATCCATCATCGGACGAGCCGGCGACATCCACCACGACGCGGTTGTGGCATCCGGACAGGTGCACCATACGGGGCGTAGCAGAATGCGACTTCGCCTCACTGACGTCCACTGTCCCCGCCTCCCACGCCCGCTGCGCACGGCAGGTCCGCCGCCATGTTCGTGTTGAACGGCGCCCATGGTGTGTCCATGACCTCGGCACGCCAGACGGACCACACAGCCACCGGTGAAGCAGCGACGACACATCTAGCACTGGATCCACACGCCATTTGGGCGGACACAATGGATTCTCGACGGAAGGAGTTTGAGCGCTGCCTCGCAAAGACCTCCTCTCGGGGCGGCGGAGCGCAAGCCGGGTGACCATCTCCTCGACGGGCCGCGTATGATGAGCTCGGGGTCGACGGATCTTGAGGTGAAAGACTCGGATCCGCTGCCCGCCATGTCAGAGAAGGGCGGAGATCGCCGGCTGGGAGCTTCGGTGTCGGAGGGGAGTGGAGTGGGTAGGATTTGCTCTGGTGAGCAGATGTGGAGAAATATATGTGGGTCCGGGTGGACGGATGCAACCAGACGCTCCCATATACGTCACATATTTGAACCGCATATGAGGGCTACCGGTCAAGCTGTCCGTTTGAGGCCCATTTGTGACGCCCAACTAGGTTGAATTTTTATGACCTGTCAATGACTGTACCTTCTGCCCGGGCATTTGAGACAGGTTTGAGGCATCCAGCTATAAATGCTCTTAAAACTCAGAATGAAGGAAGTATTTATAAATTCTCTTGTCTTTTTTAGGCTGGTTTGAGAAGAGCAAACGGAGAGGCGCCCCAGCCCAGTTGCTTTTATTTTGTCAGTCAGCTATCCCTAGCCGGGCTAGTTCAACAAAATTTCGCACTTTGCACTTAGCAGTATTACTACCTGGTTTGACCCTCTTTGTATTTGTGTTAAATTTTAATTATACATTGCTTAGCAAATTATGGTAGATCTGAGGATAGCACTGCGTGCTGGCTTAACCAATCCCCTCCTTTTATTTCTGAACTTGTTGCTAAGGATTGTAATTCTGTGAGTTTGGAATAAAACACCCTATTTCCATCGAAGAAAAAAACTAACAAAATATGAACGCATGTCGTCAAAAATTGTATCCTTGAATTCATATATATACATAGTTTTTAATGGTATTATTTTTGTTAACATGTATTAATATTTTGTTAGTTAAATCTAAGATCAAAATTTAAATAAACCAATGACCAGGAGTACCGGTGACAACCATTATGTGCATACTGACGTAATCGATCGATGTCCTGAGTTGTGTCGCAGGGGTTTGCCTCGCTCAAAGAAAAGAAACCGCTGCTCCTACCAGTGTTGAAGCTGCAGAGGAGTAGATGTAACAGTAAGCTGCAGGTAGCCGACACTGCTCCGTGCGTCCTCCGACGACCCGTCACATCGAGAGGCTTGTCCGTAGCTGTTGTTGCAACCGATGCCGCACGCTCGATCACGCCGTCCCATCCATGCATCACGCGGCAGTACCAGCTATGTAGAGTAGTGTAATAAAGGGAGAAAAATATCGGATATTCGATTCCGTGCACGGGCTTATCTGCATTCGATGAACAGTAAATTAAAACAATTTTAAAAAAAAATCTGAATTTAGTTTACGTGAAAGTTGTTCTAGTGCATGGTATTCGTGTCGAATTTCAAATTGTTATGACATTAGAGAAGCTCATGAAAAAGAGACAAAATCGCTTAAAGCAGTATGTTAACAATAAACTTTCTTACGGCTCTAAAATTTAACTTTTTTTTACTGAGAGCTATTGAAATGTACAAACTCTGAAATTTGGCATGAACTTCTCGGGCTGGCGGGCACGCGGCCGGCGTCCAGGGACCAGCGGCGAGCGAGCGCGGCTGCCGGGGCGGGCAGATTGCGTCAGGGACGAGCGGACGGGAGCGAGCCATGAAAGTTCCGATGACAGTTAGGCTCCCGCTAACGGTCTTTCACGTATACATGACCCCCCTCGGCTTGGCTTCGAAATCCTTATTTCCATAGTTTCGACGGGATTATGGCCCGGACCGGATAGGCAGCCTCTCCCTCCCACCGCCCCATCCCCCGCGCCGCGGGCCGCTCCGGCCCCGGCGGCCACCTACCAAGCCACGGCCATGAATGCCGCACCTCCGTCCCTCCCCTCCCCCTCGTCGAGCCCGCGCCGCGGCCCGACCCCAGGGAACTCGCCTCCTTCCAGCGGACACTCATGGGTGTCGGATTCGCTGCCGGCTGGATCCCCAGATCCGGACCCGACGCCGCGAATCCTGGAGTCTCCGGGCTCGCCGCCGCGGATCCTGGCGCGCGCCGTGCTGGACAGCAACGCGCCTCCCTCCGGCCCTGCGGATCTGGTACGGCTCCCCGCCCCGCGTCTTAAATCCATCGTCGTCGCCCCTTCTCCAGCTGTCCCCGTTGCCGTTTCGGGTATGGACGGCGCCTGGATTGAAGTCACCCACCAGAAAAACCGGCGCCCCTCCCCCGACACGGCGGACTCTGGCCTGCGACCTGGGGAGCGCCGGCCGGACCTGCGCATGCGCTTCAATGCTGCAGCTGTGCGCGAGGCCTTCTTAAGCCGTTTTCGCGGCCGCTGTTTTCGCTGCCTGAGCAAGCGCCACCGCCGCGTCGACTGCCGAGATCCCATCCACTGCATCACCTGCAAGCTGCCGGGGCACATAGCCAAGCAGTGCCCCCAAAATCCTCTAAACCGAGGCAGGGGTGGCTGCGCTCGAAACCGGCTCGGCCCGGTGCCTCCTCCGTCATCCATCCTTGCCAGGCTCCGCTTCCCCCCTCCGGCCACCTCAACCATGTCAACTCCGTCGCCTGCCATGCTGCGCCACCTCGACCACGCGCGGCGGCCTAGGGAGAGCCGCTCGGTGACCGTTGCCTCCC
>LR738713.1:347794669-347805512 GCA_902687465.1 Secale cereale
CCCCCCCCCTAAAATGACCAGTTTAGCATTGGATTGGTAGGCTATTTATTCCATTCTTGTCTATGTATGTAGGCCCTTTGTCTTTCAAAAGTACCCAGTTCAAAGGAGCTTTACTACCTTTACTTCCTTTATATGAGTGCCAACCATATAAGCCACACTTCAAAAATTACATATCTTCATCATTGAGGCGAAGTAGAATATGCTTTTGCCCATGTACGGTATACTTTTTAGATTCCAAAGGTTTACTCAAATGGGGAGATTAATTTCGTGAATATGTGATTGCAACAAATAAGTCCAAGAAACTCAAAGGTTACGTCATTGAGGCTAAGCAGAATGTTTTTTGTTTGGGTTCGTCAATTTGCTTGGTAATATTGTGGGGACCGCCTTTTGGTGAATTGAATGTATTCAAGAGTAAATAGTTGAAATTTGCGTGTAACAAGTACGTGGATTTTCTTATATACCATTTGTCTGATATTCATCATTAGTATTTTTGCTTTTTTCTTGTAGCGTAGTAAGCTCTTCCCTTTAATATATCATGTATACACACAAGAACACACCACTTACTACTTTATAATAATCCAAGTGTTGATTTATGCTGCAGGTTGTTTGCAAATACTCAAATAGAGAGTTATACGCACTCTGGCTTGGTTACTTCAGTATTTTTTTACATATATCACTACTATTTCCTCACAAGCTCTTCTTGGATTCATTTTAGAACACTTCAGGGGCATTGAGACATGTGATGTTTGTTAACAGTTGACGCAACATGTAACCAAGTTAATAGTACTAAGAATTTATATGTTGTGACACTGAGAAGGGACGGCCACTCCACTTGGCTCCGTCGGATCTCTCCTCTAGGTTACTCCTGCTGGGATCTCGTCTTATGGTCTTCGCCGCACCTACTCCTGACTCGGCCGCTGTGCCGTGTCGCCGCTTTTGATTTTTCTTCTCCCGTCCTTGTTGTGGTTATATCTTTTCTTTGCTGTCTTTGCTTTCAGAGAAGATTTTGCAGTTGGTCTGTTGATTGGTGATACATCTCCAACGTATCTATAATTTTTGATTGTTCCATGTTGTTATATTATCTTTCTTTGATGTTTTACGATCATTTTATAATTGTCTTATATCATTTTTGGGACTAACCTATTGGCATAGTGCCAAGTGCCAGTTGTTGTTTTTTACATCACAGGAAATGAATATCAAACGGAGTCCAAACACCGCAAAAAAATTTGTGGATTTTTTATTGGCCAGAAGACCACCAATGGGCTAGAGCAGCACCTGGGGGGTGCCCCGAGGGGGACACAACACACCTGGGCGCGCTTGGGGGCCCTGGCTCGCCCAGGTGGGTTGTGCCCACCTCGGTGGCTCCCGCACCCCTTCTTCGCCCTATAAATTCTGAAATATTCTGAAACTCTTCGGGGTTAACCTAGATCAGAAGTTCCGCCACCGCAAGGCTCTGTATTCCATGAGATCCAATCTAGAGATCTTATCAATGAAGATTTCCGCTGCTAGTGTTTCATTTGATGTTTAGCCCTTGAGGCTTTATCTATGTAAGACTTGACCATAATGGTCATAATTTGTGTAAGACGGTATGCACGGATGTAAGACTCTTGGTATTCAGCTTCTGTGTTCAGTGAGCATTGATCTCTAGGATCACTGTACACGTGCATTCGGTGATCTCGGTTTATAAGTCGGGGTCCCCACACCCAATGCTCTATTTTTATCCCCAAAGTGGGGAACTAGGATCAGAGTCATTGCTAACCGGTTCATCTTATTCTTGCTACTCGCACTGAGAAGGAGGAGGGTATTCCACTTGACGTCCACAAATATATGTGGAGGGAGACGTTCTATGTTTTGATGAATAGGAAGGTACCCACTCTTGCACTGTACATCGTGGCTTTTCTGAATGAGAAGTGGGCTCACAGTAGTCCTAATGAGCCTTTGACCTCCCCTAGCAACCTTGTTGTTCATGAGGTCAAAAATCTCAAGAGGAAGAAACGTAATGAGCGTCGTGTGTACCCAGGATGCGCATGAGGTGCTTGTTGATTCTAGTGATAGTGACTTCGAGTTTACCCCTAGGAGGAAGCCTAGGTGGGATTTTAGACTGTAGAACAAGGTTAAAAATGCCAAGACATGATGTATGAGGCACATAGAGATGAGAAGCTTGCTCTTCACCTGTAGATTTCTATGGCTAGGGCTTTCAAAATTGCTACTGGAAGTGGTTCTGAGAAGGTCGTCGCACCATAGGACCTATGGATATCCACTCATAGCCTATGGACATATGTGGATAGTGATGATGCACCTGACAACTCCACATCTCACATAGTGCATGGGCAAACTCTAGTTTTCTGATGTCGTGAAAACAGTAGGAGTTTGCGGATGAGTAAGGACGAGGATTGATCATCACGTGTGTTAGAATTGTTCTTTCACTTTTTGTCATCTTAATGAAAAAAGTGGGAGAAAGTTCCATTAGGTTATCTCATCGAGATTTGCTTTGGTGGGAGTCACAAACATGTTTCATGCTCGTTATTATTGCTTGTGACCTTATTGTTAAGTTGAAACTCATTCTTGGTTTGTGAACTTATTTGCTTGGAAACCTAATTTTTATTTTAGCATCGTGGGACACATGCATTTCCGATGATATCTATCTTAAATTCATACTTGTGGATCTATGTTCATTCCTTGTGCTCTTATATGTTGCTCCACCACATGTTATTGTTGCTAATGCATGCTTAGCTTATGTCTATTGTCATTTGAACCTTGTTGTTTGTCTATAAAATGTAGGCATGCATCGATCCTAGTTCTATGCACTTTGCATTCCAAATGCAAATTCAAACAGTGCATACATTTAGGGGGCTAAAAGCACAAGTGCTCCTTGGATGATTTTGGTAATTAATGTAAACATATCTCTTGTCGGATTAATAGTTTTATCTAGTATATTTCAAGAAAGTTCAACAGTGGCATGGCAAGGACAAGAGGATGTGGAATCCCTTCAAAATGCTAAGAACAAAGATAGGCAAAAGCTCAAGAATCTTCTTGTTTATTTTAGTGATCCAAGATCACATTGAGTCCATAGGAAAGCCAATACTATTGAAAGGGGATGAGGTGTTGCTTAATGATCTAGGAAATCAAGTGCTTAGTGATACTGCTCCAAAACCCTCAACCACTTTCTCCGTCCAAATATGTCCAAACCCTATTTCCAAACTCGGCCCCACTGATTCTTTCTATCCAGAGCCAACGAGTTCATTTTACATAGCCGTTGCCTGAAACCCTAACAAATCGGTTCGACCGATACAAATCTTGGACTCACCGAGATGGCCTTGCCATAGTGTTGTGATCAGTTACATTAACTTTGGTCTCACCCAATTAGATATGAGATTTTTATAAAGCAATGGGGAAAACTTTGGCTGCAATACTAAGTCACTATCGGCCTTTATAAATGGCACAATAGGTTGACTGATATGTTCTATAACCATTTTATTCCTAACAGGTAAATTACACTTTTTCATTGGTCTTTCAAAATTACTTATGAGAATTTTTCTTGTAGAAGCATGAACAATAAAGTTGCTACCAAATCGGAAGATATGTAAATCACTTGCTAGACATACCTCTTCAAATACGTTGGGAGAGCATGATGGTTGCATTACTTGAACTATATCTTGTTCCTCTTTCGAATAGATCTGAAATACCTTGTCATCCTCTTTTTCTAGAATAGATTCGGTATACATGATGTCGCTTGAAGCCACGTCGGTATTTCCCCAAAGAGGAAGGGATGATGCAACACAACTTCGGTAGGTATTTCCCCCAGTGATGAGACCAAGGTTTTCAAACCAGTAGGAGAACCACGCAACACTATGTGAACGGTACATGTACACAAAGAACAAATACTTGCAACCTGACGTGTTAAAGGGGTTGTCAATCCCTTTCGGGTAAAGGTGCCAGAAATTGTCAAGTTGATGGGATAAAATTGTAGTAGATTGAAAGATGCAAATAAAAGAAAATAAAACGCAGCAATGTGTTTTTGTGTTTTTTATAATATATATCTGAAAATAAAAGTTGCAAATGGAGGAAAAAGCAAATAACAATATAGATCTGAAATTATATGATAGGAAAATAGACCCAGGGGCCGTAGATTTCACTAGTGGCTTCTCTCGATAAATAACAACAGTGGATAGACAAATTACTGTTGGGCAATTGATAGAAAAGCAAATAATTATGACGATATCAAAGAAAATTATCATGTATATGTGCATCATGTCCCAGATTAGTAGACCGATTCCTGCCTGCATCTACTACTATTACTTAACACATCGACCGTTATCCAGCATGCATCTAGTGTATTAAGTTCATAGAAAAACAGAGTAATGCAATAAGAACGATGACATGATGTAGACAAGATCTATTAATGTAGGAATATACCCCATATTTTTATCCTTAATAGCATTGATACATGTGTGCCTTGCTTCCCCTTCTATCACTGGGAAAGGACACCGCAAGATCGAACCCATTACAAAGCACCTCTTCCCATTGCAAGATAAATAGATCAAGTTAGCCAAACAAAACCCAAATATCAGAGAAGAAATACGAGGCTATAATAATCAAGAATGGATAATAAATCAAGGCAAATCTGATCATGAACTCACAATTCATCGGATCCATACAAACACACCGCACAAAGTCATTACATCAAATAGATCTCCAAGAGACCATTGTATTGAGATACAAAGAGAGAAGAAGTCTTCTAGCTACTGCCTATGGACCCGTAGGTCTGTGGTAAACTACTCACGCATCATTGGAGAGGCACCAATGAGGATGCTGAACCCCTCTGTGCCGGCGGAGTGCGGGAAAAGGGCTCTAGATTGGATCTCGTGGTTCTGGAACTTGCAGCGGCTGGAATAAAATTTCGTCGACTCCCCTAGAGTTTCTGGAATATTGGGGTATTTATAGAGCGAAGAGGCAGTGTGGGAGGCCACTGAGGTGGGCACAACCCACAAGGGCACGCTTGGGCCCCCAGGCGCACCCAGGTGGGTTGTGCCCCTTCGAGGCACCCCACTGGTACTTATCCGCCCATTGGTTATCTTTTGGTCCAAAAAAATCACCAAAAAGTTTTGCTGCATTTGGAGTCCGTTTGGTATTGATTTTTTGCAATGTAAAAAATAAGAGAAAAACAACAACTAGCATTGGGCACTACGTCAATAGGTTAGTCCCAAAAGATGATATAAAATGATTGTAAATCATCCAAGAATGATAATATAACAACATGAAACAATCAAAAATTATAGATACGTTGGAGACGTGTCAGCATCCCCAAGTGTAATTCCTACTTGTCCTCGAGTAGGTAAATGATAAAAATAGAATTTTTGATGTGGTATGCTGCCTAACATGTTTGTCACATATTATTTTCTTTTGTAGCATGGACATTTGGACTTTTGTATGATTCAAAGCAATAGTCTAGTTTAGACATGAAGACTTTAATACTCAAGCATACCAACAAACAATCATCTCTTTTCAAAATATCAATACTAAATCAAGTTATCCATTACGCTCAATCATTGATACATTCATGCAACACATCCAAATATTAACTACATCCAATGCTCAAGTGTGATAATAGTGTACCGTAGTTGGTACTTTATAAGAGAAGGTGGAGACTCAAACAAAAATAAAAATTGCATAAAGTAAAAGATAGGCCCTTCGCAGAGGGAAGTAGGGATTTGTAGAGGTGCTAGAGCTCAAAGCTTAAAAATTGAGAGATAATTTTTTTTAGGAGGCATACTTTTCCCGTCAACGAAAACGACTTAGAGTTCCCAACGCTTTCCATGCTAGATATATCATAGGCGGTTCCCAAACATAAAATAAAGTTTATTCCTTTTTCAACCATACTTTCACAGTCCATGGCTATCTGTATCCACGGGTGCCCTCCATACCAACACTTTCCAAGGAATTTATTATTTGACAACATAAAGTAAATTTATTTTTCATTTAGAGACTGGGAATCCCCATTACCACCATACTCTCGTGCAATGACAAGTGAATAAACACTCATCTTGAGAATAACACATCTAGCATGAAAAATATTGGCCACCCCTCGCCCCTTCATGAGCGGTACGAGCACACAAAAGATAAATTTATTTTGAAATTAGAGTTGGCACATACATATAGGTAGGTATGGTGGAGTCATTTGGAACTACTTGGGTTGTTGGATTTGGATGCACAAGTAATATTTCTACTTAGTACAAGGTGGAGGCTAGCAAGAGATTGAGAAGTGACCAACCAATGAACAAAAAACATCATAAGAGAACATTAAACATAACTAACACCAAATAATGCAACACAAGTAGGATGTAATTTCATTGCATGACTATTGAATTTCGTGCTTGCATAGGGAATCACAAACCTTAACATCAATATTCTTACTAAAACATAATTACTCATCAATATGGCTCACATACCGCTATCATCTTATGTCAAAACTATTACAAAGAATCAAGTTTAATTTGTCCAATGATCTTCATGAAAGTTTTTATGATATCTCCCTTGGATATCTATCATATTGGGACTAGTTTCATGTGTTGCTTTTGATACGCTCAAGAAAATATAAGTGAAGAACATGAGCATAAAATTTCCTTCTCTTAAAGTAATCTAAGTGAAGCATGAGAGAATTTCTACAAAAATTTACTAATTCTCAAATAAATCTAAGTGAAGCATGAGAGCATTTCTTGAAAAATAACAAAGCACACCATTCTCAAAAAAGATATAAGTGAAGCACTAGTGTAATTCCATAGTTCTAAAAAAAACTAATTGAAGCATAAAGAGCAATTCTAACAAATCATAGCATAATTTTGGCTCTCTCAAATGGGTGTGCACAGCAAGGATGATTGTGAAAAAATAACTAACAAAACAATCAAAGACTCATATCATACAAGACGCTCCAAGCAAAACTCATAATATGTGACAAATAAAAATATAGTCTCAAGTAATATACCGATGGTCGTTAGAAGAAAGAGGGGATGCCACTCGGGGGCATCCCCACACTTAGTTGCTTGATACTTCTTGAATATTATCATGGGGTGCCTTGGGAATCCCCAAGCTTAGCCTTTTGCTAATCCTTATTCCTTCATCCATCGTGGTCTCACCCAAAACTTGAAAACTTCAATCACACAAAACTCAACAAAACTTTGTGAGATCTGTTAGTATAGCAAAACCAATCTTTACTTTAAGTATTGTACCAAACCAATTCATATTTTGTAATTGTATTATATCTATTTTATTCTAACTTTTCCATGGCAAAAACTCTTCAAAAGAAACCATATATCAACTAAAACAAGCACATAGCACAACGAATACAGAATCTGTCAAAAACAGAACAGTCTGTAAAGAAGCATTTTTTTATAATACTACGGTAACTCTGAAAATTCCAAAAATTTAGGAAAACGTGGGAAATTTGTATCTAGATAACTTGTAAAACATTCAGGAATTTAGCGTGCTCCAGTCATCATCAGAAATTCTAACTCTGGACGGAAAAGTTTATGAATTTCAACGCAATCAATTCAACTATTAACCAAATCATACCAAAAGCTTTGCTTGGCACAAACACTTATTTAAACCACAAAAATAGATCAAACCGGAGGTGTAACTGGGTAATTTATTGAAAATAGTAAGAAAACCAAAAATCAAAAAGATACAAGTTGGGTAGCCTCCCAACGAGCGCTATCATTTTACGCCCTTAGCTAGGCAAAACACATAGATCTCAAGTGTTATCATCCTTGGTTGATGATCTATAGGTTGCCCTCATTATAGATTCATAAGGCAGTTTGATCTTAGTTCTAGGGAAGTGTTCCATCCCCTTTCTCAAGGGAAATTTAAATTTAATATTCCCTTCTTTCATATCAATCACTACATGAATAGTGCGTAAAAATGGTCTACCAAGTATAATAGGACAAGACAGATTGCAATCAATGTCAAGAACAATAAAGTATATGGGTACATAGTTCCTATTTGTAAGAATAAGAACATCACTGATCCTTCCCAAAGGCTTTTTAATAGTAGAATTCGCCAAATGCAAATTAAGAGAACAATCTTCAATATTGGTGTGACGCCCCCGATTTGTCCGTACACTAATCATGCACGCAAATGTGTACGACCAAGATCAGGGACTCACTGAAAGATATCACAACACAAATCTAGACACAAATTAAAATAATACAAGCTTTATATTACAAGCCAGGGGCCTCGAGGGCTCGAATACAAAAGCTCGAAAACACAAGCGTCAGCGGAAGCAATAATATCTGAGTACAGACATAAGTTAAACAAGTTTGCCTTAAGAAGGCTAGCACAAATATAGCAACGATCGAAAAGGCAAGGCCTCCTGCCTGGGACCTCCTAACTACTCCTCGAAGCCGAACTCCATGTAGAAACATCATCGGGATCCTCTGGGTCCTGGACTCCACCACCTGGTTGCATCATCCAAGAAGAAGGAACAGAAGGGGGAGAAAAGGGGGAGCAAAGCAACCGTGAGTACTCGTCCAAAGTACTCGCAAGCAAGGATCTACACTACATATGCAAGGATATCTGTGTAAAGGGGGTAATATATGTGGACTGAACTGCAAAAAGCAGAATAAGAGGGGGATAGCTAATCCAACCGAAGACTACGCTTCTCGTAACCTCCATCTTGCAGCAGAAGAAGAGAGTAGCTGGAAGTAACAAGTATCCTCGCTTCTGGCAGCCTCCGTCTTGAAGCAGTAGAAGGGAATAGATGGTAAGTTCACCAAGTAACATCATATAGCATAAACCTACCCGGTGATCCTCCCCTCGTCACCCTGTGAGAGAGCAATCACCGAGTTATATCTGGCACTTGTAAGGGTGTGTTTTATTAAGTATCCGGTTCTAGTTGTCATGAGGTCAGAGTACAACTCCGGGTCGTCCTTTTACCGAGGGACACGACTATTCGAATAGATTAACTTCCCTGCAGGGGTGCACCACATAACCCAGCACGCTTGATCCCATTTGGCCGGACACACTTTCTAGGGCCATGCCCGGCCTCGGAAGATCAACACGTCGCAGCCCTACCTAAGCACAGCAGAGAGGTCAGCACGTCGGTCTAAGTCCTAAGCACACAGGGGTCTGGGCCCATCGCCCAATGCACACCTGCACGTTGCGAGGGCGGCCGGTAAGCAGACCTAGCCTCTCCTAATACCAGAGTAGGCTTCCAGTCCAATCCGGCGCGCGCCGCTAAATCACTGACGTCAAGAAGGCTTCGGCTGATACCACGACGTCGAGTACCCATAACTATTCCCACGTAGCTGGTTAGTGCGTATAGACCAAATGGCCAGACTCAGATCAAATACCAAGATCTCGATAAACGTGTTATTATGACATAACCGCGGACAACGACCAGGGCAGGCTCACCTGTCTCCTAGGTGGTCGCAACCTGCCCTGTCGCTCCGCCACAAAGTAATCATCAGGGGGCTGTCGGGAACCCAGGCCCACCACTACCTGGGTGGAACCACCTGCCCCTTCCGCCCCCATCGAACCATCATCATGTGTATGTAAAGTATGTATATAGTATATACCCGTGATCACCACCCGAGTGATCACGGCCCGATGGTATAGCATGGCAGACGGACAAGAATGAAGGGCCACTGATGGAATACTAGCATCCTATACTAAGCATTAGGATAGCAGGTACGGGTATCAACAAATGTAGCAACAATGACAGGCTATGCAACAGAATAGGATTATTCGATAGCAGTAACATGCTACACTACTCTAATGCAAGCAGTAGAGAGAAGAATAGGCGATATCTGGTGATCAAAGGGGGGGGCTTGCCTGGAAGCTCTGCAGGTGAAAGTAATCTTCGGAAGCGTAGCCGTAGTCGAACACCGCAGCATCAATGGTCTCGGGGTCTATCACAGTATCGGAGTCTACCGAAAATAAGCAACGAAGGGGAAACAAATAAATAACAGAGCAAACAATAGCACACAAAGCATAAAATGGAAATACGCAGTGCTACGTGTGACCTAACGCGGTAGGAGGTGATACTGGCAAGGATGAAAAACATCCGGGAAAGTATTCCCGGTGTTTCGCGTTTTCGGGCAGATGAAACGGAGGGGGAAAGTTGCGTGTTTGGTATGATAGAGATGTGTGGCGGACGAACGGACCACGTATTCGGATTCGTCTCGTCGTTCTGAGCAACTTTCATATATAAAACTTTTTCATCCGAGTTACGGTTTAAAAGATATGATTTTCTAACGTTTTTATTAATTTTCAAAGTTTAATTGAATTTCCAAATTACTTAATAGGTGGACTAAGTCAAAGGTCCAGTCAGCAGATCCAGTCAGCGTTGACTGGGTCAATGTTGACCAGTCAACAGGGTCAAAGGGGACCCACATGTCATTGACTGATATCTAGTTAACTAAGTTAGTTAGTTTAATTAACAGATTAATAGGTTAATTAGTGATTAGGTTAATCTAACAGAATTAATTAAGTTAATTAAGTAATTAATTAATTAATTAAAACCTCTTATTATTTATTAATATTTATTAACTATTTTTATTATATATATATTTTATCTTTTTTTTAAAACGTTCTCGGGGTGGGGCCCCTTTGCCATAGGCCCATAGGGGCCTAACGGGCGCTGGGGAATCGGGCGAGCGGGGCAGCGCAGGAGCGGGCGCGGTTGTGCGGGCGCAGGCGCCCGGTGCTGGGCGCCGGAGCGCGCGGCGGCGCCGGCGGAGCGAGGTGCCGGCGGAGGGGAGTGGCCGGGCCCAACGGGAAGCGGGAGGAGCGGCGCCGGTGGGCAGCCGGAGTGGGAACGGAGCGGCGCGGGGGGGGGCAATGGCCGGAG
>LR738713.1:347813710-347826812 GCA_902687465.1 Secale cereale
TTATTATTATTATTATTTGCTTTGTTTTTCTATTTTCTTTTCAATTTCTTTTCTGTTTATTTTAGCTCCCCATTTATTTTAGTTTTGTAAATTATAAAGGCAGTTCCAATTTTAGTGTTAATAAGTATGCCACTCCCACATAAGTTTGGGCAACAAAATAAAATAGTTTAATATTTTATAAAATACCAAAGGCATTTACTTAATTGTTTTGTCTGCTGTTTCAATCATTTTGGTGCATTTAAATATGTTATAAAAATAAGGATTCTCCACCATAATTCCTTATGATTTATTTGATACGTCCCGAACAATTTAGTTTTAATGTTTGAAAACTTTTGTGTTTTCTTTTAATTCAAATTTTAATTTGGATCGTTTTCGAACTAACACGAGATTATCAACAGTAATTGTGGTGACGTGTCGTCATTAGTAGAGGGTTACTATAGCTTAACTATCCGGGCGTCACAATTGGTAAGACCAAGAACATCACAAAGAGATTTCAGAATTGTGGAAACGCTAGCACTCAAATCACATAAAGCATTGCACTCATAATTTTTAATCTTGATTTTGATAGTAGGTTCCCAGTCATCATGAAGTTTTCTAGGAATTTAAATTTCTGATTCTAACTTTTCTTCTAAAGCCTTTATCATAGCATCAACAATATGTTTAGTAAAAACTTTATTTTGTTCATAGGCATGGGGTGAATTTAATTATGGATTGCAACAAGGAGATACAATCAACCAAAGAGGAACTATCATAATTATAGTCCTTGTAAACCAAAAGAGTGGGCATATCACTAGTTAAAGTTTTGACCTCTCCAATCCCACTTTTATCAATTTTCTCAACAAGATTTTCACCCTCCAAATTATCGGGATGCCTTCTAGCTAAAGTTGAGTCTTCTTCTGTCCCTTTATCATCAACCTTAACTTTACTTAACAAGGAATCAATCGAAGAAACACCAATCATTTTAAGATCTTCATCATTTTTATGAAAGCAATCACTAGAAAACACTTTTTCTAAAAAGTCTCTTTTAGCTCTGAGTATAGTGATTCTTTTCTTACTTTCATCCATAGAAATATATAAAGCCTTAATTGACAATATTTTAAACTTAAGGTTTTCCACATCATGATAAATTCTATCAATACTCTTCTAGACATATCATCACTCTTATTAAACTTTTCTTCTATCCAACCATTAACAACCTTTTGATTATTGATAAATTCTTTAATATTGTACTCTAGATCAGAGGCATTCTTATTATTATTATAAGAAGAGTTACCATAGGAATTACCATAGTTGTTAGAGGAGTTCCCAGGATTAAAATTATCTCTATGAGCATTGTTATTGAAATTATTTTGCGAAATAAAATTCACATATAGAGCACCACTGTTTTGCTCAATCAACGTAGACAAAGGCACATCATTAAGATCAATAGGAGCACTTTACTAGCAACCATTTTCACAAGAGCATAAAATTTTTCACTCAAAGAATTAATTTCTTCAACCGAATTAACTTTTTTTACTCGTAGGCGCCCTTTCGAAATGCCATTGCAAATAATTCGCCATGATATTATGAAGCAATTTGGTGGCTTCACCCAAAGCAATCTCCATAAAATTTCCACCCATGGAGGAATCCAAAAGATTTCTAGAAACAAAATTCAACCCCGTATAATTATTTTGAATGATCATCCAAAGATTTAACCCACGAGTTAAGCAATTCCTTAGCATCAACTTCATCCTTTCCCAAGATTGCGCAACATGTTCATGCTCAAGTTGCCTGAAATTCATAATCTAAGTTTTAAGGGAAATAATTTCGCGAGCGGAAAATACTTAGTGATAAAAGCATATTTGCTCTTGTCCCAAGAATCGATACTATTGTGAGGCGAAGAAAAAAACCAAATTTTAGCACGATCACGCAAAGAGAACGGAAATAAATTCAACTTCACAATATCATTGTCCACATCTCTTTTCTTTTGCATATCACACAATTCTACGAATGTGTTTAGATGGGATGTGATATCCTCATTAGGAGTGCCAAAAAATTGTTCTTTCATGACAAGATTCAACAAAGCGGCATTGATGTCATAAGACTTCACACTAGTGGCGGGAAGAATCGGCGTACTAATAAAATCATCATCGGTGGTATTGGAAAAATCACACAACTTAGTGTTCTCTTGCGTCATCTTGACATATTGTAAACAAGAACACAAGTAGGCGATAGATCCGACCGAAAAATGACGAACCGAAAAGGAGGTGAATAAAAACGCAAAATTATTGTGAAGTGGGGGAGATGAAAACGAGAGGGGAAAGGAAAATAATGTAAATTGCAAGGAGATGAGATTTGTGATTAGGAACCTGATAGATGTTGATGATGTCTGCCCGGAAACGGTGCCAGAAATTCCTTTTGATGTCGCTTGAAGCTACGTCGGTATTTCCCCAAAGAGGGAGGGATGATGCAACACAACTATGGTAGGTATTTCCCTCAGTGCTAAGACCAAGGTTATCGAACCAGTAGGAGAACCACGCAACACTATGTAAATGGTACCTGCACACAAAGAACAAATACTTGCAACCCGACGTGTTAAAGGGGTTGTCAATCCCTTTCGGGTAAAGGTGCCATAAATTGTCAAGTTGACGGGATAAATTTTTAGTAGATTGAAAGATGAAAATAGAAGAAAAGAAAATGCAGCAAGGTATTTTTGTGTTTTTGATAATATAGATCTGAAAATAAAAGTAGCAAATAGAGGAAAAAGCAAATAGCAATATAGATATGAAAGTACATGATAGTGGCTTCTCTCAAAAAATAGCAACGGTGGGTGGACAAATTACTATTGGGCAATTGATAGAAAAGCAAATAATTATGACGATATCCAAGACAATGATCATGTATATAGGCATCACGTCCAAGATTAGTAGACCGACTCATGGCTGCATCTACTACTATTACTCCACACATCGACCTTTATCCAGCATGCATCTAGTGTATTAAGTTCATGGAAAAACAGAGTAATGCAATAAGAATGATGACATGATGTAGACAAGATCTATTCATGTCAGAATAGGCACCATCTTTTTATCCTTAATAGCAACGATACATGTGTGCCTTGCTTCCCCTTCTGTCACTGGGAAAGGACACCGCAAGATCGAACCCATTACAAAGCATCTCTCCCCATTGCAAGATAAATAGATCAAGTTGGCCAAACAAAACCCAAATATCGGAGAAGAAATTCGAGGCTATAATAATCAAGAATGGATATTAAACCAAGGAAAATGTGATCATAAACTCAAAATTCATCGGATCCCAACAAACACACCACACAAAGTCATTACATCAAGTAGATCTCCAAGAGACCATTGTATTGAGATACAAAGAGAGAAGAAGCCATGTAGCTACTTCCTGCGGACCCGTAGGTCTATGGTAAAGTACTCACATATCATCGAAGAGGCACCAATGAGGATGATGAACCCCTCGGTGATCGTGTTCCCCGCCGGCGGAGTGCCGAAAAAGGGCTCTAGATTGGATCTCGTGGTTCAGTAACTTGCAGCGCCTAGAATAAAATTTCGTCGACTCCCCTAGGGTTTCTGGAATATTTGGGTATTAATAGAGCCAAGAGGCAGTGCGGGAGGCCACCGAGGTGGGCACAACCCACCAGGGCGTGCCCAGGTGGGTTGTTCCCCCCTCGGGGCACCCCACTAGTACTTCTCTGGCCCACTGTATCTCTTTTGGTCCAAAAAAATCTCCAAAAAGTTTCGCTGCATTTGGACTCCGTTTGGTATTGATTTTCTACGATGTAAAAAAAAAGCAAAAAACAGCAACTGGCACTGGGTACTATGTCAATAAGTTAGTCCCAAAAAATGATATAAAATGATTGTAAAACATTCAAGAATGATAATATAACAAGATGGAACAATAAAAAAATTGTAGATACGTTGGAGACGTATCAGTATGTAATATTTGATTCAGTCTTTTCAGTAACCAAATTAACTTTGTTATCCAAATCACCAGTTGCTACTTCTCGAGCTTGCGTTGTATTCCCTCGAAGAGGAAAGGGTGATGCAGCACAGCAGCGTAAGTATTTCCCTCGATTTTTTAGAACCAAGGTATCAATACAGTAGGAGACCACGTGCGACTCCCTCGTACCTGCACAAACAAATAAGAAGCTTGCAGCCAACGCGATAAAAGGGGTTGTCAATCCCTTGTTGATCACGTACAAAAGTGAGATCTGATAGATATGATAAGATAATATTTTTGGTATTTTTGGTATAGAGAAAAAGTAAATAATACAAAGTAAAGCAACGGCGAAAGAAATTGGCAAGTTGACGGGAAACTAATATGATGGAAGATAGACCCCGGGGCCATAGGTTTCACTAGCAGCTTCTCTCATGATAGCAGATTTCTACGGTGGGTGAAGGAATTACTGTCGAGCAATTAATAGAAAAGCGCATAGTTATGAGAATATCTAGGCATTCTCATTGTATATAGGCATCACGTCCATGACAAGTAGACCGAAACGATTCTACATCTACTACTATTACTCCACACATCGACCGCTATCCAGCATGCATCTAGAGTATTAAGTTCATAAGAACAGAGTAATGCCTTAAGCAAGATGACATGATGTAGAGGGATAAACTCAAGCAATATGATATGAACCCCATCTTTTTATCCTCGATGGCAACAATACAATATGTGCCTTGCTGCCCCTGCTGTCACTGGGAAAGGACACCGCAAGATTGAACCCAAAGCCAAGCACTTCTCCCATTGCAAGAACTATAGATCTAGTAGGCCAAACCAAACCGATAATTCAAAGAGACTTGCAAGGATTTTAAATCATGCATAAAAGAAGAATCCAATATTGTTCATAGAAAATCTTGATCATAAACCCACAATTCATCGGATCTCGACAAACACACCGCAAAAAGAATTACATCGAATAGATCTCCTCGAAGATCGAGGAGAACTTTGTATTGAGATCCAAAGAGAGAGAGAAGAAGGCATCTAGTTAATAACTATGGACCCGAAGGCCTGTGGTAAACTACTCACAACTCATCGGAGAGGCTATGGTGTTGATGTAGAAGCCCTCCGTGATTGATTCCCCTTCCGGTGGAGCTCCAAAACAGGCCCCAAGATGGGATCTCATGGGTACAGAAGGTTGCGACTGTGGAATTAGGGTTTCGTGGTGCTCCTCGATAGTTTCAGGGTACGTAGGTATATATAGGCCGAAGAGGGACGTCAGGGAAGCAAAGGGGGCCCACGAGGGTGGGGGCGCGCCTACCCCCTTGGGCGTGCCCCTACCCTCTAGGCCGCCTCTCTTGCTTCCTGGCGTGTACTCCAAGTCTTCTGTGTTGATATCGTTCCAAAAATAACTCTCCCGAAGGTTTCATTCTGTTTGGACTCCGTTTGATATTTGTCAGGGATATAGTTAGTAGGTATAAACCGGATATTGTAAACCGGCTTAGTTATATCGTACTTGGTTTTACCATTTCAGTAGAGATTACGGCCCGTGAGATTTCAAGGCCCATGTATAGAAATACAGTTTGTAATCCGCCAAAGAGATGTAACTTGCGAGATAAGAAAGAAAGGGCAGAGACCGAGGCGGACACGATTATGAGCCGGCCTCGGGACTCTGTAAACCGGACCAGGCGTCACCTCTATATAAAGGGACGACCCGGTACCAGTTCAAGGACAAGCAACAATCAATCCGTCGAGACGCAGGCAAGCGATTCCGCTCCCTGTAAACCGACGCCCAAGCAATACCAAACCAACTAGACGTAGGCTTTTACCTTCTCAAAGGGGCCGAACTAGTATAAATCCTTTGTGTCCTTTGTGTGCCATGAACCCTTTCAAGCTAACCCGTGCGATGGTTCCATCATCAAGTCCGCTAAACCGGACATCTGCCGTGTTAATTCCACGACAGTTGGCGCCCACCGTGGGGCCTGCGCACGATGGTTTCGAGTTCTTGGAAGGCGGCTTCGAAGGGTTAAAGGGTTACGCAGTCGGCCGGATGACCAAGAGTCGTCGGGGCCGGATCTACATCGATGATGCGGGTTGGGGACCGGAGGCCGATTCGATTGAATACGGGTATCGGGTTCCCTTCGGCAGCATCCAAGTCTTCATCGGCAAAATTGGAGAACCGGGACCTGAGCCGGACACCTTCCCCAACATCGTCGAGCCGGCTCAGCGTGCGAGGTCGACCCGGATTCAACCTGCCATGAAGCATGTGTTCGTTGGAGCGATTCACGGAGGCCAAGCCGAGGACGGGTCGGAATCTGATGGTGCAACCGTCGTCTATTCAGATGACGAGTCTTCGTCCGGGGAAACTGAATCTCTGTATCAGTTGCGGGACGGCCGGTCTGAGGGCGAGTCCGATGGAAACAGTATTCCGGACCCCTCCGGCCCGCCAAACCGGGTGGCGGTCTTTATGGCCGGTTCACAACCCCCGACGAACGGAACAACAGCGGAGGCTGGTGCAGGGGGAAGCGGTTCAAATCCCTCCATTACTGCAGTTCTATCCACCTTGATCGAGGAGTTCACAGCTAAGGCAGTGGAGGTCGTAGCTCCAGCAGACAAGGCGCAGCATGATGCAGTGCTTCTTCAGTTGAAGGCTCGGATCGATCAGTTAAAGGAGGATTTAAAGGCAGAAGGAGAGATGTTAGCCATAAGACAAGCAGAGTTGGATGATCAAGCTTTTCACTTAAGGATGGAACAGGCTTCTATGGAAGGAGTAAGAGGGCGAAAATATCGATCCCGTCTACCGCCGGGTTACGAATCTGCGAATTTGTTCAGAACACCTGGGGCTGGGGCCAGTAATAATCCGATCTTAAACCGGAGAAGCCCACCAGCTCGGGATGAGCCGGTTCAGCAGCCCGCCGCAGAGCGAGAGCGACGGATTACATCGGCGCCTTATGTTCCTGTCCCCCCGGGACACTACTCAAACCCTGTGGATAATATCGCTGCAGCGGCAGCGCGGTTGGCCGCTTTACCTGTGGAAGAAACATCCCCGGTGGCGATAGAGGCGCGCAGGGCCCAGAAGCTACTCAATACGGCGTTAATACAGCAGAAAGCGTACTCTCATAGCAGGGAAAGGTTACATTCAACACCACGTCCCAACCGAAGTTACTCTAGACATTGGGAGGAGCCCGAAGTGTCTAGCAGTGAACGGAGGAGACATCAGCACAGGCAAGATAATCCGGCAAGGGCAGAGATGCCAGCCCCGGATCGAAACCGGCCTAGATCGGAGGCCAGGGAGGAAGTTCGTCAGTCGACGCCGGTTCACAGAGGCACTACAGGGACAGGAGCGACAGCGAGCGGTTTTGGGATACAATGTCTCGTCCCCGCCCTGCGGAGCGTTAAGTTGCCCAAGGATTTCAAAGGACCTCGCAAGGTGCCTAATTACACAGCCGATTTACCGCCCGAAGCTTGGGTGGAAAGTTACGAGATGGCCATGGAGATGCTGGACGTGGATGAATCGGCTTGTGCCAAATATTTCACTATGATGCTTGAAGGCACGGCCCGGACTTGGCTAAAGGCACTACCTCCGAATTCTATCGGATCATGGGGGGTGCTGCGCAGTCAGTTCATCAAAAACTTTAAGGATACGTGCAAGCAACCTATGTCGGTGATAGATTTAGCAGCATGCGTGCAAGGAGAGCAGGAGTCTACAGCAGCTTGGGTACGCAGAGTGGCAGAGATCTTGCACTCCTCAAACGACATTAATCCGAGCACAGCAATTGTAACATTGGAGAACAATTGCCGGTTTGAATCTTTGAAATTAAAACTCGGACGGCTCAAACGGGAGTGCAATGACATGGGGACTTTGATGAGCGCCTTGGTGAAGTACGGAGACTCTGATAATACCAAGTATCCGGAGCCAGAAGGAGATAAAGCAGGAAAGGCCAGCAAGACTGGCAAACCGGCGCCAGCTAATCCGATTACTTCAAGTTTTTTGGGCAAACGGAAACCGGAAAATAGCTCCGATTTTGTGGCTAATACACAGGTTCAAGGCGGTTTTCAGGTTAGTCAGCAAGGTCCCACTCGCCAAACCGGTGGAGGAAACCCGGGTTGGGAGCAGGATTTGGATCAACCCTGTCTAAAGCATAGCGGAAAAAGGGGGCCTGCACGGCACACTGCAAGAGAATGCCTATACCCTATGATAGCAGGGAACGGCCGTTTTAATCCTCTTAGCCGGCCCCCAAACGGCGGTTCAGGGCCCAGGTTTTATGGTCCGGGTTACCAAGGGAACAACTCCGGTTCAGGATATAGGGGCAACAGCGGTTATCAAGGGAACAACGGTGGTTATCAATCCCGGCCAGGCGGCCAAGGTAGTCAAGGAAACTACAATGGTCAAGGAAATCAATCACATTATCAAGGTGGTTATCATGGTCAGGGAAATCAATCGTATCATCAAGGTGGTTACAACAATCAGAATAATCAGCAGCAGGGCCAAGGGAGTCACAATAACCAAGGAAATCAGCAGCAGCAGCGTCCGCAGCAACAACAGCAATCCGGATACCAGAGTAATCCGAAGGAGTTGAGCAGCGGTCAATATCATGTTTTCACCACGAGTTTATGCAAAAGAGACCAGAAGGTTTTAAAGCGGGCTGTTAATGCGGTAGAACCGGCGACGCCACAGTTTCTACGATGGTCAGAGCAGCCCATTGTTTGGAGCAGAGAGGACCACCCGTTACGGGTAGATAATCCGGGACATTTAGCCTTGGTGGTGGCACCTCAGGTGGGAGGATACAGGTTCACTAAAGTCCTCATGGATGGAGGTAGCAGTATCAATATATTATATTACGAGACTTTTCGCCGTATGGGTCTGACAGATAAACAGTTAAGGACATCAAACACAGTGTTTCACGGGGTGGTCCCAGGTAAGTCAGCTTATCCAGTTGGTAAGATTGACTTAGAAGTTACCTTTGGAGATGAGCATGATTCCAGATCGGAGATGATCACCTTTGAAGTTGTCAAAATTAAAAGTCCGTATCATGCTTTGTTTGGGAGGACGGTTTATGCTAAATTTATGGCTAGGCCATGTTATGTTTATCTGCAGCTCAAGATGCCGGGTCATAAAGGCACAATTACGGTGCACGGCAGTCGTAAGATAGCAGTGGAATGTGAGGAAGGTGATGCAGCTTATGCAGAAGCGGTATGTGCCACGGAAGAGTTAAAATTTTATAAGGATAATGTTGATCCGGCAGATATGACTCCGCTGAAGAAGCCAACCACCGAGCATGATCCGGCTTTGAAGTTCAAATCAGCGGAAGAGACTAAGCAGGTCGATTTTGTGCCTGGAGATTCGTCTAAGCAATTCACCATCAGTGCTAACCTGGATCCTAAATAGGAAAGCGCGCTCATCGAGTTCATCCGTGAGAACCGGGATATCTTTGCATGGAAACCTTCTGACATGCCAGGTATACCGAGGGAACTCGCCGAGCACAAGTTAAATATTGATCCGAAGTTTAAACCGGTAAAACAGTATCTGCGCCGCTTTAACGAAGAGAGGCGCAAGGCTATAGGAGAAGAAGTGGCCAGGCTTTTGGCGGCAGGGTTCATAGTGGAAGTGTTTCATCCGGAATGGTTGGCTAATCCGGTGCTGGTTCTAAAGAAGAATGGGAAGTGGAGGATGTGTGTGGACTACACAGACCTCAATAAAGCTTGCCCAACTGATCCTTTTGCTCTACCTCGCATTGATCAGATTATTGATGCTACAACAGGGTGTGAGCGGCTGAGTTTTCTGGATGCGTACTCAGGTTATCACCAGATCAAAATGGCAGTTGAAGATCAAGAGAAGACAGCATTCATAACTCCTTTTGGTGCTTTTTGCTATGTGTCTATGCCTTTTGGGCTCAAGTGTGCGCAGGCAACTTATCAGCGTTGTGTTCAGAATTGTTTGAAGGGGCAGATAGGAAGGAACGTACATGCTTACGTGGATGACATTGTGGTTAAGTCAAAGGAGGAAAGAACAATGATAGAAGACCTCAGAGAAACCTTTGATAATCTTCGGACTTACAGGATGATGCTCAATCCGGAGAAATGTGCCTTTGGTGTCCCGGCTGGTAAGCTTTTGGGATTCCTGGTCTCGAACCGGGGAATAGAAGCCAACCCGGAGAAGATCAAGGCCATCACATCTTTAGCGAAACCGGCTTGCATTAATGATGTTCAGCGCATAGCTGGCCGGATCACGGCGTTGAGCCGGTTTATCAGTCGCTTAGGAGAAAAGGCGATCCCGCTTTATCAAATGTTGAAGAAAACGGACCGGTTCATTTGGAGTGATGAAGCGAATACAGCGTTTGAGAATCTGAAACAGCAACTAGCGAAGCCGCCGGTTTTAGCTGCTCCTATCGACAAGGAGCCTTTGCTATTATATGTTGCTGCAAACACACGGGCAGTCAGCGTTGCGATTGTGGTTGAGCGCAAGGAAGCAGGGAAAGAACATCCGGTTCAGCGCCCGGTTTACTATGTGAGTGAAGTACTCATCGAGTCCAAGCAAAGATACCCTCATTGGCAGAAATTGGTATATGGGGTGTTCATGGCAAACCGGAAATTGAAGCATTATTTCCAAGGGCATCCAATAACTGTGGTTAGTTCAGCTCCGTTGGGAGATATAATCCAGAATAGAGAAGCAACAGGCAGAATAGCCAAGTGGGCCATTGAGCTCAGTCCACATGAATTGAAATATGTACCACGTACTGCTATAAAATCTCAGGCACTGGTGGACTTCATCAACGACTGGACAGAATTACAGACTCCGGAGGAGAAGCCGGATCTCACTTATTGGACGATTCACTTCGACGGTTCGAAGCAGTTGGAGGGCTCAGGGGCCAGAGTTGTTTTAACTTCCCCCAGAGGTGATAAATTTTGTTATGTCCTCCGGTTGTTATTTCCTTGTACTAATAATGCAGCAGAATATGAAGCACTACTTCATGGTTTGCGGTTGGCAAAGGAGATGAATTTAAGCCGGGTTAAGTGCCTGGGCGATTCAGACCTAGTGGCACAGCAAGTTTCGGGCAAGTGGGATTCAAGGGATCCCCTCATGGCGGCTTATCGACGAGAGGTTGAAGCGGTCACAGGTTACTTCAAAGGGTATCAGGTGGAGCATATAGACCGGCGGAAGAACGAAGCAGCTGACGCTTTAAGCCGGCTAGGGTCGCAACGTAAACCGGTACCACCAAACACCTTTTTGGATGAATTGCACAATCCTTCGGTTCAAGTACCTTCAGAGGATGATCTAGCTGTTCCGGACCCAGAGGCACAGTTGGTTGCGGCAACCCATGTTATTCCGGATTGGACGTTACCTTATTTGGTATATTTAAGCCGAGGAGAGTTGCCAGAGGACGAAGATGAAGCACGGCAGATAATCCGGCGTTCCAAATCTATGACAATTGCCAACGGGGAGCTGCACCATCGTAGCACCTCTGGAGTATTTCAACGGTGTGTTTCAGCTGAGGAAGGTTGTGAGATTCTAAGGGAGATTCATGAAGGGGATTGTGGTCATCATGCCGGATCAAAATCTTTAGTGGCTAAAGCTTTCCGACATGGCTTTTATTGGTTAACCGCACATGCAGATGCGGCAGACCTGGTCCGCAAGTGTGACGCTTGTCAGAAGTTCTCAAGACGTGCCCTTGTTCCGGCACAAGAACTCCGGATGATACCAATAACTTGGCCTTTTGCAACTTGGGGGCTTGACATGGTTGGTCCTTTCAAGAGATCCCAAGATCAGAAAACTCATCTACTAGTGGCAGCGGACAAGTTTACGAAGTGGGTTGAAGCGGAACCTATAAGCAAGTGTGATGCGGCAACGGCGGTTAAGTTCATCAAAAAAGTAATATTCCGGTTTGGTTTTCCACACATCATCATCACAGATAATGGCACCAATTTATCTCAGGGTGAGATGGAAGAATTCTGTCGACGAGAGCATATTCGTTTGGACGTATCTTCTGTGGCTCACCCCCAATCCAATGGTCAAGCAGAAAGGGCAAATCAGGAGATTTTGCGAGGAATCAAGCCCCGGCTTATGACACCTTTGCAGAGAACCCCAGGATGTTGGGTTGAAGAATTACCGTCTGTCCTTTGGAGCATTAACACTACACCCAACCGGTCTACAGGTTATACACCTTTCTTCATGGTTTACGGTGTAGAAGCAGTTCTTCCAAGTGACATACGCCATGATTGACCAAGGGTGGCGGCCTATGTAGAAGCCATCAATGAGGAGTCAAGACAAGACGGTTTGGATCGGTTGGATGAAGAGCGTGACATAGCTGCAGCACGGTCGGCGATTTATCAGCAAGATCTGCGCAGATATCACAGCCGCCGGATCAGAACCAGGACATTCCAGGAGGGTGACTTGGTACTCCGGCTTATCCAGGATCAAACAGATATGCACAAGCTATCCCCGCCATGGGAAGGGCCCTTTGTGATCAGCAAAAATTTACACAACGGGTCATATTATTTGGTGGACATTCGAGAGCACAAAGATTCACGGACATCAGAAGAGGAGACGAAAAGGCCGTGGAACATTGCTCATCTACGGCCATATTACACTTGAGCCATAGGCTTCCATGTATCCTATGTATATATTATGAATAATGAATAAACCGGCACCCTCGGTAAACCGGGGGCTCAGTTTTTTTTCCACATACATAAATTTTGCGGCAAATATCCATGTCAGTTTGTTATCAAAGAATCATATTTCAATGTTAGCTGGTTTTTAGAAACTAATCTTTGCAGGGTGTGTGAAGGAGCGGTAGAACTCACGGGAACAAGAGATTATGTCCGGTTCAGGAAGAGAAAAACCCCATAAAAAGGAAAAGGAAAAACCTGCAGGGTCAGGAGGAACGTCAGAGGCCCCTGGGGACAGTCGGGTTCGCCAACATCCCCATGAATGGCTATGTTATGAATTTTTGGTCTCCCTGAATAGTTGGTACGCCCACGTTCAAATGATGACCCGGCCCCTGGGGACAGTCGGGTTCGCCCACATCCCCATGAATGGCTATGTTATGAATTTTTGGGCTCCCTGAACAGTTGGTACGCCCACGTTCAAATGATGACCCGGCCCCTGGGGACAGTCGGGTTCGCCCACATCCCCATGAATGGCTAAACCTTGTTT
>LR738713.1:347853153-347864356 GCA_902687465.1 Secale cereale
ATATATATATATATATATATATATATATATATATATATAGAGCGCCCTAGAAGAAACAACATCAATTGTTAGCCGTGTGTGGCGCCCCCTCCACAGTTTGCACCCTCGGTCATATTTTCGTAGTGCTTAGGCGAAGCCCGGCGGAGATCACTTTATAGGGGAACGTAGCATGCAATTTCAAAAAAAATCCTACGCCCACACAAGATCTATCTAGGAGATGCATAGCGACGAGAGGGGGAGAGTGAATCTACATACCCTCGTAGACCGAAAGCGAAAGTGTTTGGCCACGCGATTGATGTAGTCGAACTTCTTCTCGTTCCGACCGATCAAGCACCGAACGTACGGCACCTCCGAGTTTTGCACACGTTCAACTCGATGACGTCCCTCAAACTCTTGATCTAGCAAATTGTCGAGAAATTAGATGAGTTCCGTCAGCATGACGGCGTGATGATGGTGATGGTAAAGTGATTCGTGCAGGGCTTCGCCTAAGCACTACGAGAATATGACTGAAGGCGTAAACTGTGGAGGGGGGCGCCGCACACGGATAACAATTGTTGGTGTGTGTTCTAGGCTCCCCCTCCCCATGTATATATAGGTTGGAGGGGAGGGAGGAAGCCAAGGGGGCGCCCCAAGTAGGAGGAATTCTACTTGGAGTCCTCCCCAATTCTGCCAAAACCCCACTCCTATTCCTATTCGGAGTAGGAAGGGGAAAGGGGAAAGGAGGAATCCTATTCCCTTTTTCCTTTTCTCCTTCCCCTTTCATTCTCCAATTTGGCTTCTCCAATTTGGCCAGCCCATATGGGGGGGGGCGTACCAACCCCTTTGTGGCTGGTGTGTTTCCCCTCTTGGCCCATAAGGCCCATATCTTTTGCCGGGGGTGCCCAAAACTCCTATCGGTGACCCGATAAGTACCCGGTACCCCCCGGAACACTTCCGGTGTACGGATACCATCGTCCTATATATCAATCTTTACCTCTCGACCATTTCGAGACTCCTCGTCATTTCCTTAATCTCATCCGGGACTCCGAACAACATTTGGTCACGAAATCACATAACTCATATAATACAATATCATCATCGGACGTTAAGCAAGTGGACCCTACGGTTTCGAGAACTATGTAGACATGACCGAGACACCTCTCCGGTCAATGACCAATAGAGGAACCTAGATGCTCATATTGACTCCTACATATTCTACGACGATCTTTATCGGTCGAACCGTTATGACAACATACGTTATTCCCTTTGTCCATCGGTATGTTACTTGCCCGAGATTCGATCGTCGGTATCTTCATACCTAGTTCAATCTCGTTACCGTCAAGTCTCTTTACTCGTTCCGTAATACATCATCCCAAGACTAACTGATTAGTCATTTGCTTGCAAGGCTTATGATGTGTATTACCGAGAGGGCCCATAGATACCTCATCGATACTCGGAGTGACAAATCCTAATCTCTATCTATGCCAACTCAATGAACACTGTGATAACCCACAAGTATAGGGGATCAATTGTATCCTCTTTCAATAAGTAAGAGTGTCAAACCCAATGAGGAGCTAAAGGTAGAACAAATATTACCTCAAGTTCTATTGACCACCAATACAACTCTACGCATGCTTGATGTTCGCTTTACCTACAACAAGTAAGAAACTAGAAGTACTTTGTAGGTGTAAAGGTATCGGTTTGCAAGATAATAAAGAGCACATAAATATAAACTAGGGTCTGTTTAGATAAACACACAACTAAGTTAGTTTTAGTAGAGAGCTTTTTGTCACAAGAAAGTTATTTGTCCCTAGGCGATTGATAACTAGACCAGTAATCATTATTGCAATTTTATATGAGGGAGAGGCATAAGCTAATATACTTTCTCTTCTTGGATCATATGCACTTACGATTGGAACTCTAGCAAACATCCGTAACTACTAAAGATTATTAAGGTAAAACCCAACCATAGTATTATAAGGTATCGAGTCCTCTTTACTCCCATACACAAACAACCTACTTACTCAGGTTTAAGCTTCTGTCACTCCAGCAACCCACCATAAGCAAAGTTATGAACATATTGCAAACCCTACAGAGGGGATCCCTCATGCTTGCGCGACACGGAGACCACCAATAATAATAAAACATGCAACTCAAACCAATCACGATCATCAATCAACCCATAGGACAAAACGGATCTACTCAAACATCATAGGATAGCCATACATCTTTGGGAAATAATATATAGCGTTGAGCACCATGTTTTAGTAGAGATTACAGCAGGGAGAAGAGGTGTTGAACTGCTGCATAGAGGGGGAGAGAGTTGGCGATGATGGTGGCGAAGTTGTTTGTGTAAATCGTTGTCACGATGATGGCCCCGAAGGCGTTTCGGTGCCACTCGGAGAGAGGGGGGGGAGAGCCACCATCCTTCTTCTTCTTCCTTGACCTCCCCCTTAGATGGGAGAAGGGTTTCCCTCTGGTCCATGGCCTCGATGGCGGCGGAGGGGCGAGAGCCCCTTCGAGATTAGATATCTCTATAACGCCCCAGACACACCCACCGGTGGTCGTTACTCCTGGTGGGATCTAACCTGGCCCCATATATTAGTACTAGTCTTTTCTGCGCACTTTGTCCTCACTCGTGCGTACCCGGGAGCAACTTCCCGGTCGGTCACCCATCCTGAAACTACTCCAAGCTGAGCCCGCTTAACTTTGGAGTTCTATCCGAATGGGCTCTCGAAAAAGAAGGAATTCCTTATTGATATGAGTAGTCTACCATCCCTAATAAGCCAGGCTATCACATACACCCCCACTCACAGGAACCGGCGTCCTCGTCGGGCCACATGAACGTTCCCTCTTGGCATACGTTTGTGCATCCAGTCCGATACATGTGCCATGCCGTGTGCCACGATGAGTCACAAATGTCATGAGCAACATGACCGCACACCTGTCCGCAAACATCCGTGTAACCGCGAGGGTCGGCTCTGATACCAACTTGTAACGCCCCAAACACACCCGCCAGTGGTCGTTACTCCTGGCGGGATCTAGACTAGCCCCACATATCAATACTAGTCCTTTCTGCGCACTTTGTCCTCACTCGTGCGCACCCGGGAGCAACTTCCCGGTCGGTCACCCATCCTGAAACTACTTCAAGCTGAGAATGCTTAACTTTGGAGTTCTATCCGAATGGGCTCCCGGAAAAGAAGGAATTCCTTGTTGATATGAATAGTCTACCATCCCTAATAAGCCAGGCTATCACAATCTCTCTTTGTTTCATTCTGTTTCTACACTCCCAGATTCTAGCCTTTCACCGTTTCTTTAATTTCCGGAGATCCGTAACTCTGATTGGTATGAAATTTTAACATGATTTTTATCCGGATATTGGATTTCTTGCGGCGAAAGAAGGGCACCAACCACCTTACGGAGTGTCCACAAGGGCGGGGGGCGCGCCCTCCGTCCTTGTGGGGCCCTCGGGCATCATCTCACGTCGATTCTTCTTCCCAAAAATCACATATATTAAAAAAAAGAGTCTCTGAAAGTATTTATCGCATTTGGACTGCGTTTGATATGGATATTCTGCAAAACAAAAAACATGCAACAAACATGAACTGGCACTGGATCAATATGATAGTCCCAAAAATAGTATAAAAAGTTGCCAAAAGTATATGAAAGTTGTAAAATATTGGCATGCAACAATAAAAAATTATAGATACGATGGACACGTATCAGCATCCCCAAGCTTAATTCCTGATTGTCCTCGAGTAGGTAAATGATAAAAAGGATAATTTTTGATGTGGAATGCTACCTAGCATAATGTTGATCATATAATCTAATCATGGCATGAATATTAAGACATGAGTGATTCAAAGCAATAATCTATCATTTGACACAAAATAATTTAATACTCGGGCATCCCAACAAATAATCATGTATTTCAAATTATCAATGCTAAAGAATGCTATCCCTACAAAATCTTATAGCCTTGTCATGCTCCATCTTCTTAACACAAAATATAAATCATGCACTACCCCGGTGTCAGCCAAGCAATTGGTTCATACTTTCTAACGTGCTTCAGCTTTTTCAACCCTCACGCAATACTTGAGCGTGAGCCATGGATATAGCACTATGGGTGGAATAGAAGGTGGTAGTAGACAAAAGTAGGGATAAACTTTCACATCAACTAGGAAAATCAATGGACTATGGAGATGTCCATCAATTGATATCAATGTGAGTGAGTAGGGATTGCCATGCAACGGATGCACTAAGAGATATAAGTGTTTGAAAGCTCAAACTGAAAACTAAGTGGGTGCATCCAACTTGCTTGCTCATGAAGATGTCGGGCATTTGAGGAAGCCCATCATCGGAATATACAAGCCAAGTTCTATAATGAAAAATTCCCACTAGTATATGAAAGTGGTAACTCAAGAGGCTCTCTATATGAAGAACATGGTGCTATTCTGAAGCACAAGTGTGCTATAAGGATAGTAACATTGCCCCTTCTCTCTTTTTCTCTCATTTTTTGCTTTCTCTTTTTTTGGGTGGGTTTTTTGGCCTCTTTTTTTTATTTGGGCTTCTTTGGCCACTTTTATTATTTTTGTTTCCTCACATGGGGCAATGCTCTAATAATGATGATCATCACACTTTTATTTACTTACACCTCGATATTACAACTCGATAAAGCTAATATATGATGACTGTATGAATGCCTCTGGTAGTGTACCAGGATGTGCAATGATCTAGCATAGCAAATATATCAAAATAATGGACAAGCCATGAAAATATCATGCTAGCTATCTTACGACCATGCAAAGCAATATGACAATGAACGCTCAAGTCATGTATATGATGATGATAGAAGTTGCATGGCAATATATCTCGCAATGGCTATGGAAATGTCATAATAGGTAGGTATGGCGGCTGTTTTGAGGAAGGGTATATGGTGGGTTTGATGCACCGGCGAAAGTTGCGCGGTACTAGAGTGGCTAGCAAGGGGGAAGAGGGAGAGTGCGTATAATCCATGGACTCAACATTAGTCATAAAGAACTCAGATACTTATTGCAAAAAAATTATTACCCCTCAAAGCAAAGAAGTACTACACATGCTCCTAGGGGGGAGGTTGGTAGGAGTTAACCATCGTGCGCCCCCGACCTTCACACAAAGATAGACAATCAAGGATAAATCGTGCTCCAATTTGTTAGCATAACGGGAGACCATACGTGCATGCTTCGGGAATCACAAACCTTAACACCAATATTCTTACTAAACACCAATCATTTAAGTACCTCCCACATATTAGCATCTCTATATCTCAAAACTATTGCAAGGAATCAAACATCTCATATTCAGCGATCTACAAGTTTTTTGTAGGATTTTATGACTAACCATGTGAATGACCAATTCATGTCAACTCTCTAAATAGATATAAGTGAAGCAAGAGAGTTTAATTCTTTATACAAAAGATATGACCATGCTCTAACAAATATAAGTGAAGCAAAAGAGTATTCTTCAAATGGCGGTTTTCTATGTGTAGGGAAACATGCAATCCAAACTTCAAAAGATATAAGTGAAGCACATGAAGCATTCTATAAAGCCATACTCAAAAGATATAAGTGAAGTGCAAAGAGAATTCTATAAATAAACCAAGTACTATCTCATACTAGCATGGTGCATTATTAAAAGAAAAAGAAAAGGCACACGACGCTCCAAAAATTTACGCATATCATGTGAACAAAACAAAAACCGAAACATACCGATAATTGTCGAAGAAAGATGGGATGCCTTCCGGGGCATCCCCAAGCTTAGACTCTTGAGTCTCCTTGAATATTTACTTGGGGTGCCTCGGGCATCCCTAAGATTGAGCTCTTGCCTCTCCTCATTCTTCTCATATCAATACCTCCTCAATCTTCGAATACTTCATCCACACAAAACTTAAGAAAACTTTCTTTATTAGAGGGGTTAGTACATATAACATCAAATCCTATTAAGTATTGATCTAACATTATTGTATAATTATAATGAAACATTATCCACTGTATGCTATCACAATTCTATGGCCTCAAGTCAAAGGAGGCTCAACAAGATTTCAAACATAAGCAAATAATGAAACTATAACAACAATCTGTGAAAACAGAACAATCTGTAGTAATATACATTAACCATACTTCTGTACCTCTAAAAATTCTGAAAAATAGGACAAAATAAACAATTTGTATAGAAGTACTGTCTAAAAAGTTTCAGAAGTGTTTCACTTTCCAGAAAAAATGTAAAATCACGCACTACAGCCAAAGTTTATGTTTTTGCACCGCACAAACCAAACAAGCAATCTAATCATCCTAAAGGCAAATCTTGGCACATTATTTTTATAATACAATGGATTTATACAAGGGGGGTAATTATTTTTGTTGAAAAGTTTTTGTAAGTAAGATTCACAAAATTTCCATGGGCATGAACAAAGTTCAAGGCATGCTCCCACTTTAACAATGCTCGTCTCTCTCACTTTCACTTTTCTTTTTGAAAAAGTTTTAGGTTCCCCTCTTTATTTTTTTGTTTTAAACTTTGTAAAAGCACTCAAAAGAAATAAACGACTCTCTAAAACTTCCGGTTTGTCTCCCTGGCATTGCTTTCTTTAAAGACATTAAGCTAGGCATATAGTGCTCAAGTAATAGATCCACCCGGATCCCAAGGTATAACAAAGCCAATTTTAGTTAAAAATGATTTTTGATTTAGTAGTGAGCACAAAGTAATATAAATCATGCAACAACAAAGTCTAACTCTCTTCCTATGCAATGTCATTTCATAAAAGAGAAACTCATGCACATCAAGTAAAGGCCAATACATAGTATAAGCAGTTTATTGCAATTTTATTGTATTGGAAACATAGAGAGGCGGAGGTGTAGTTCCTCTCTCGTAATAGTTGCAAGTAGGAGCAGCAAGCACATGGATATTATATTCATAAAAATCATCATGTGTAGTAGTAAGACGCAACCCATCAATATAATCCTTAATAAGAGCAAACTTCTCCGATATAATGTAGTTGGGAGAATTCAAAAAGATAATAGGACTATCATGTGTGGGTGCAATAACAAAAATTTCATTCTTACCATTAGGAACTATAGCAAGTTCATCTCCATAAGCATCATTCATAATGGCATCATGGCAAGAAGCATAACAAGTATAAGGTTCATCAAAAAGGGATATTTCAAATGAATCAAAAGGATCATAGCAATCATCATAGCATTCATCCTTCGGTAAGTATGAAGGGAAATTATACAATGTATGGGATAAAGGGTTACTCTCATTAGAAGGTGGGCACGGGTGATCATTCGGCTCTTCCTCCTTTTATTCTTCGCTCTCCTCCTCATCTTTTTCATCCAATGAGCTCACAATGTCATCAATTTATTCTTGCATAGATTCCTGCAAAATATTAGTCTCTTCATAAGACTTTCTAACTAAACACATCAATATCAGAATTATATTCATAATTCTCATAGCAATATTTAAGTATAGCATAATTTTCAGGTATGTAAACAACATCATCAAGATTTTCACACCTTTCAAACAAAGATTCATTTTCATAAGATCCCTTAAAAGCAACGAATTCTTCTATTCAATCCACGTCATAGTAATCATATCTACCATTAGCATAAGAAGCTAAGGTTTCATTATCATTAAATTTGCATCAAAAGGGAAGGTGTGGAGCCTTCATCCTAGAGCAAGAAGTATAATCATATCTCAAGCATAGTTGCCGAGCATACCAATGCAACATATGAATTAGATCCCATAATAGTTTCCCTTTTTGAGTCAAGCGATAATCCTTAAAGTATTCACGTTGATCCAACGTGTCTCCCATTAGATAATTGAATGGGGATTTCTCAGGATTATTAAAGTAGTGCATAATATCTTCCACATAATGAGCATCGAGGGTTTTAGGAGGTTCCCCATTTCCATGAGTAGCAAGTACACCTAATGTTTTTGGTATTTCGTGTTCCAAATCCATAACTAAAGATAGAGAACAAGTTAGAACAGCAAATAAAATCTACTTAGTGATAAAGCAAACAAGCACACACGAGAATATTCACCCCACGCTATTGCTCCCCGGCAACGATGCCTGAAAAAGGTCTTGATAACCCACAAGTATAGGGGATCAATTGTAGTATCTTTCGATAAGTAAGAGTGTTGGGCCCGGCGAGGAGCTAAAGGTAGAATAAATATTCCCTCAAGTTCCATCGACCACCAATACAACTCTACGCACGCTTGACGTTCACTTTACCTAGAACAAGTATGAAACTAGAAGAACTTTGTAGGTGTAAAGGGATAGGTTTGCAAGATAATAAAGAGGACGTAAATATAAACTAGGGGCTGTTTAGATAAAGACACAACTAAGTTATTTTTATTAGAGAGCTTTTTGTCACACGAAAGTTATTTGGCCCTAGGCAATCGATAACTAGACCGGTAATCATTATTGCAATTTTATATCAGGGAGAGGCATAAGCTAACATACTTTATCTTCTTGGATCATATGCACTTATGATTGGAACTCTAGCAAACATCCGTATATACTAAAGTCCATTAAGGTAAAAGCCAACCATAGCATTATAAGGGATCAAGTGCTCTTTACTCCCATACGCAAACAACCTACTTACTCAGGTTTAAGCTTCTGTCACTCTAGCAACCCACCATAAGGAAATCATGAACATATTGCAAACCCTATAGAGGGGATCCCTCACGCTTGCGCGACACGGAGAGCACCATAGGACATCACCAATAATATTAAAACATGCAACTCAAACCAATCACGATCATCAAGCAACCCATAGGACAGAACGGATCTACTCAAACATCATAGGATAGCCATACATCTTTGGGAAATAAAATATAGCATTGAGATCCATGTTTAAGTACAGATTACAGCAGGGAGAAGAGGTGTTGAACTGCTGCATAAAGGGGGAGAGAGTTGGTGATGACGACGGCGAAGTTATTGGTATAGATTGTTGTCACGATGATGGCCCCGATGGTGTTCCGATGCCACCCAGAGAGAGGCGGAGAGAGCCCCCTCCTTCTTCTTCTTCCTTGACTTTCCCCCTAGATGGGAGAAGGGTTTCCCCTCTGGTCCATGGCCTCCATGGCGGTGGAAGGGTTGAGAGCCCCTCCTAGATTGGATATCTCTCTTTGTTTCCTTCTGTTTCAGCGCTCCCAGATTCTGGCCTTTCACCATTTCTTAAATTCCTGGAGATCCATAACTCCGATTGGGCTGAAATTTTAACACGGTTTTTATCAGAATATTAGCTTTCTTGCGGAAAAAAGGGCACCAACCGTCTTACGGAGTGGCCACAAGGGTGGGGGCGTGGCCACCCCCCTGGGGCGCGCCCTCCGTCCTTATGCCCCACCTCGGACATCGTCTCACGTTGATTCTTCTTCCCAAAAATCACATATATTCCAGAAAAATCTCCTTAAGTTTCTATCGATTTTGGACTCTGTTTGATATACATATTATGTGAAAAAAAACATGCAATAAATAGGAACTAGCACTGGGCACTGGATCAATATGTTAGTCCCAAAAATAGTATAAAAAGTTGCCAAAAGTATATGAGAGTTGTAGAATATTGGCATGGAACAATAATAAATTATTGATACGACGGAGACGTATCACACCTTTGGAGATACCTATAGAGCATCTTTATAATCACCCAGTTATGTTGTGACATTTGATAGCACACAAGGCCTTTTCCTCCGGTATCCGGGAGTTCCATAATCTCATAGTCGGAGGAATATGTATTTGACATGAAGAAAGAAATAGCAATAAAACCAAAACGATCATAATGCTAAGCTAACGAATGGGTCTTGTCCATCAGATCATTCTCCTAATGATGTGAGCCCGTTCATCAAATGACAACACATGTCAATAGTTAGGAAACTTAACCATCTTTGATTATCGAGCTAGTCTAGTAGAGGCTTACTAGGGACACGGTGTTTTGTCTATGTATCCACACATGTATCAAGTTTCCGTTTAATAAAATTCTAGCATGAATAATAAACATTTATCATGATATAAGGAAATATAAAATAACAACCTTATTACTGCCTCTAGGGCATATTTCCTTAAGTCTCCCACTTTCACTAGAGTTAATAATCTAGTTCACATCGCCATGTGATTTAACACTGATAGTGCACATCATAATGTGATTAACACCCATAGTTCACATCGCCATGTGACCAAAACCCAAAGGGTTTACTAGAGTCAACTATCTAGTTCGCATCGCCATGTGATTAACACCCAAAGAGTACTAAAGTGTGATCATGTTTTTCTTTGTGAGAGAAGTTTAGTCGACGGGTCTGTCATATTCAGATTCGTATTTATTTCACAAATTTCTATGTCTACAATGCTCTGCATGGAGCTATTCTAGCTAATTGCTCCCACTTTCAATACGTATCCAGACTGAGACCCAGAGTCATATGGATTGGTGTAAAAGCTTGCATCGACATAACTCTTTACGACAAACTCTTTATCACCTCCATAATCGAGAAATATTTCCTTAGTCTTCTAAGGTTAATTTTGACCAATGACTAGTGATCTAATCCTGGATCACTATTGTACCTCCTTGACAAACTCGTGGCATGGTACACAGTAGGTCTCGTACACAACATGGCATGCTTTATAGAAACTATGGCTGAGGCATACTGAATGGCTTTCATTCTCTCTCTATTTTTCTGCCATGGTCGGTCTTTGAGTTTTACTCAACTTCATACCTCACAACTTAAGCAAGACGTGCATCTTTGACTGATCCATCTTGAACTTCCTCAAAACTTTATCAAGGTATGTACTCATTGAAAGTGCTATCAAGCATCTTGATCTATCTCTATAGATCATGATGCCCAATATGTAAGTAGCTTCACCGAGGTCTCTCTTTGAAAAACTTCTTTTAAACAATCCTTTATGCTTTCCGGAAAAATTCTACATCATTTCCGATCAACAATATGTCATTCACATATACTTATCAGAAATGTTGTAGTGCTCCCACTCACTTTCTTGTAAATACAGGCTTCACCGCAAGTCTGTATAAAACCATATGCTTTTATCACTTCATCAAAGTGTATATTCCAACTCCGAGATGCTTGCACCAGTCCATAGATGGATCGCTGGAGCTTTCACACTTTGTTAGCACCTTTAGGATCGACAAAACCTTCTGGTTGCATCATATACAACTCTTCTTTAATAAATCCATTTAGG
>LR738713.1:347866841-347899943 GCA_902687465.1 Secale cereale
ATGCAATTTTTACATCCATTTGCTAGATTTCATAAAATGCGGCAATTGCTAACATGATTCGAACAAACTTAAGGATCACTACAAGTGAAAAAAATCTCATCGTAGTTAACACCTTGAACTTGTCGAAAAACTTTCGCAACACGTCGAGCTTTGTAGATAGTGATATTAAAATCAACGTCTGTCTTCCTCTTGAAGATCCATTTATTCTCAATGGCTTGCCGATCAACACGCAAAGTCCACCAAAGTCCACACTTTGTTCTCTTACATGGATCCTATCTCAGATTTCATGGCCTCAAGACATTTATTGGAATCTGGGCTTATCATAGCTTCTTCATAGTTCGTAGGTTCGTCATGGTCTAGTAACATGACTTCCAGAACATGATTACTGTACCACTCTGGTGCGGATCGTGCTCTGGTTGACCTACATGGTTCTGTAGTAATTTGATCTGAAGTTTCATGCTCATCATCATTAGATTTTTCTCTAGTTGGTGTAGGCATCACGGGAATAGATTTCTATGATGAGCTACTTTCCAATTCAAGAGAAGATACAATTACCTCATCAAGTTCTACTTTCCTCCCACTCACTTCTTTTGAGAGAAAACTCCTTCTCTAGAAAGGATCCACACTTAGCAACAAAGATCTTGTCTTCGGATCTATGGTAGTAGGTGTACCCGATAGTTTCTTTTTGGGTATCGTATGAAGACGCACTTCTCTGATTTTGGTTCAGGCTTATCAGGCTAAAAAAATTTCACATAAGCATCAAAACCCCAAACTTTAAGAAACAACAACTTTGGTTTCATGCCAAACCATAGTTCATATGGTGTCATCTCAACGGATTTAGACGGTGCCCTATTTAACGTGAATGCAGTTGTCTCTAATGCATAACCCCAAAATGATAAATGCAAATATGTAAGAGACATCATATAACGCACGAAATCCAGTAGAGTACGGTTAAGACGTTCGGACACACCATTACGTTGTGGTCTTCTAGGTGGTGTGAGCTGTGAAACTATTCCACATTGTTTCAAATGAAGACCAAACTCGTAACTCAAATATTCGCCTCTGCGATCGGATCATAGAAACTTTATTTTCTTCTTACGATCATTCTCTACTCCACTCTAAAATTCTTTGAACTTTTCAAATGTTTCAGATTTGTGTTTTATTAAGTAGATATACGCATATCCACTCAAATCATATGTGAAGGTCAGAAAATAACGATACCCGCTGTCAGGGATATTACTACCAGGTATAAACCGGCCAGGAGGGTCCGGTTCATGATTCAAGACCATATTATCAAAGGCCCAGCGGAGTGTGAAGTAGAAGATTATAGCCCAAGAGGTTTAGAGCCCAAGTGTTAGGGCCCATGATTTGTAAACCGTCATACTATGTAACTTGGGATGTAAGATAGAAAGAACAGAGACCGTGCGGACACGTTTATGAGCCGGCCTCGGGACTCCGTAAACCGGACCGGACGTCACCTCTTATATAAAGGGACGACCCGGTGACGGTTCAAGAACATAGAACAACAGCTCGAGACACAGGTAAAGCGGATTTGCTCCTTGGTCATCGAAGCCCTAGCAATACCACACCAAACTAGACGTAGGCTTTTACCTTCATCGAAGGGGCCGAACTAGTAAAAAATCCCTGTGTCTTTCGTCCGCTTTAACCCCTTTAAGCTAACCCGTAGCGATGGCCTCACGACTAAGTCCTTTTGCTAGGACATCTGCCGTGCTAAATCCATGACAGTTGGTGCCCACCGTGGGGCTATCGCACGATGGTTTCGAGTTCTTGAAGGGCAGCTTTGAAGGACTCAAGGGCTACGCAGTGGGCCAGATGACTAAGTGTCGTCGCGGCTGGATCTACATCGACGATGCAGGCTGTGGCCCCAAGGCCGATTCAATAGAATACGGGTATCGGGTCCCCTTCGGCGACATCCACGTCTTCATCGGCAAGATCGGCGAACCGGGCCCTGAGCCGGACATCTTCCCCAACATCGTCGAGTCGGCTCAGTGTGCGAGACCTGCCTGGATTCAGCCCGCCATGAAGCACGTCTTCGTTGGACCAGTGCATGGAGTACAAGCCGAGGACGGATCGGACTCTGGCGGCGAGACTGTTGTTTATTCCGGCGATGAATCTTCTTCCGGAGAGACAGAATCTTTGTATCTGCTGCAGGATGGCCGGTCTGAGGGCTGTTCCGATGATGACAGTATTCCGGACCGCCTCGATCCGGCAAACAGGGTTGTTGTCTTCATGGCCGGATCACAACCCGTGCAGCAGTCCTCAACAACAGGGGCGTTGACATCAGAGGCAATGGGAGCTAGAGCTAGAGATCCTCCCCCGTCGCCGCCTGACATTTTATCTATCTTGGTTGATACTTTGACATCGCTAGTAACAACAGAGATAACCCAGGCCAGCAAGGAGCAGCATGATGCAGAGGTCGCTCAGGTGAAAGGCCGGATTGAACAAGCCAAGTTGGACCTGGCTGCTGAGAAAGCTAGGATGGCTACAAAGCAGGCGGAGCTAGATGCTCAGGCCTATCGACTCATGTTGGATCAGACCGCTTCACAAGAGGTAATGATGATAAGGCAACGATCTCTCCTACCGCCGGTTTATGAGGCAAGAAATCTCTTTAGCACGCCAGGAGCAGGAACCAGTAACCAGCCGGAGGTGAACCAGGGAGGAGCACCGGGAATGGGCGCATCGGTTCAGCCACCGGCCGCAGAGCCAAACCATCAAGTTGTGCCCGCCGAACATGTGCCCACCCCTCCTGGTCATTATTCTAATCCGTTGGAAAATATAGTCGCTGCCGCATCACGGCTGGCCGCCCTTCCCATTGAAGGAACATCCCCCATAGCAGTGGAAGCGCGATGGGCCAAGGAGTTGTTGGACACGGCGCTAACTAAACAGCAAGCATATACCTATAGCTGAGAGAGGATCCACTCGACTCCCCGCCCCAGCCAGAGTTATACGAGGCGTCTGGATGAACCGGCCGTGTCAAGCAGCGCACGGAGACGTAATCAGCCGAGGCGGGATAATACTGCAGGAGGAGAGGCGCATGCTCAAGATGTGGTGGATCAAGCCAGGCAGCGCCGGGAGGCTGAAGTAACGACACAGTACGAGGCCCGTCAGGCGACGCCGGTTCGTCCCACCACCACGGTTGAACCGGGGATCATGTCCAGTTCCTTGGGCATGCCGTGTCTCATCCCCGCTTTACGGAACGTAAAACTACCCAATGATTTCAAGGGGTCGGGCAAGGTGCCCAACTACACGGCGGATCTTGCTCCGGAGGCATGGGTGAAGAGTTATGAGATGGCAATGGAGATGCTTGATGTGGATGAGGCAGCATGCACCAAGTATTTCACAATGATGCTCGAGGGCACGACCCGAACATGGCTGAAGGGTTTACCACCTAATTCCATCGGATCATGGGCTGAATTGCGGCGTCGGTTTATCAACAATTTCAAGGACACGTGCAAGCAGCCGATGTCTGTCGTCGACTTAGCTGCCTGCATTCAAGGAGAGCAGGAGTCTACAAGCAGTTGGGTGCGTCGAGTATCAGAAATCTTGCACTCCTCAAATAGCATCAACCCAAGTACAATAGTGGTAACCTTGGTAGGTAATTGCCGGTTTGAGCCTTTGAGGCAGAAGTTGGGACGGCTTAAGCGTGATTGTAATGACATGGGGACACTCGTGGGCGCTTTACTGAAGTATGGGGACTCTGATAACACCAAGCATCCAGACACAGAGGGAGACAAGTCAGGGAAGGCAAGCAAGAATGGTAAACTGTCGCAGGCCAATCCGGCGAACCAGGGATACAATGGTAAGCGTAAAGCGGATGGCAACTCAGATTTTGTGGCCAACACCAATGCTCAGGAGGATGGGCAACGCCGCAAGGGTAGACCGCCCCCACGTAATGGGAGGCCACCTATTAATCTGGAGTCCCAGTTGAATGTGCCTTGCCCAAAGCACGGTACGCCGGAAAAACCAGCTACGCATCTCTGGAAGGATAGTTTTATCATGCAGGAGTTCATGAACCGGAACAGGTATGATCACGGCCCCCCGGCGGATCAGGCCCTGGCTTCCAAGGTCCGGGTTATCAAGGTGGTGGGTCCGGTTCAGGATACCAAGGAAATAACAGTAACCACAATGGGCACAATCAGCATAACCAGCAGCATGGTCAGGGTGGATACAATAACCAAGGGAATCAACAGCTTCAACAGCAGCAGCAATCCAGATATCAGAATAATCCGAAGGAGCTGAGCAGTGGGCAGTATGATGTCTTCACCACGAGCTTGTGCAAACGGGACCAGAAAATTCTGAAGAGGGCGGTGCATTCTGTTGAACCGGCGATACCACATTTTCTGCGTTGGTCTGAGCAACCCATTGTGTGGAGTAGAGAGGATCATCCACCCCGGGTTGATAATCCGGGTCAGTTGGCTCTGGTGGTGGCACCACAGGTGGGTGGTTACAAGTTCACCAAAGTACTTATGGATGGAGGCAGCAGCATCAACATGCTGTATTATAAGACTTTTCGGCGTATGGGCTGACAGATAAGAAGCTTCGACAGTCCAACACAATGTTCCATGGGGTGATACCTGGTAAATCGGCCTATCCAGTTGGCAAGATCGATCTGGAGGTCACCTTTGGAGATGAGCATGACTCTAGGTCAGAGACTGTGACCTTTGAGGTGGTAAAGATCAGAAGCCCATACCACGCTTTGTTTGGGTGGCCGGTTTATGGCAAGTTCATGGCTAGGTCGTGTTATGTTTATCTACAGCTCAAGATGCCAGGCCACAAGGGAACTATTACAGTCCATGGGAGCCGCAAAATTGCATTGGAGTGCGAGGAAGGAGATGCAGCTTATGCTGAAGCCATTTGCGCAACTGAGGAGCTGAAGTTCTATAAGGACAATGTTGATCCGGCAGATATGTCTCCGCTGAAGAAACCAACCACAGAGCATGATCCGGAGCTGAAATTCAAGTCAGCTGAAGAGACCAAGCAGGTGGACTTTGTTCCTGGCGATTCATCCAAGCAGTTCACTATCAGCGCTAACCTAGATCCGAAATAGGAAAGCGCGCTCATCGAGTTCATCCGTGAGAACCGGGACATCTTTGCATGGAAGCCTTCTGACATGCCACGTATACCGAGGGAACTCGCTGTGCACAATCTTAATATCGATCCTAAGTTTAAACTGGCCAAGCAGTATCTGCGCCGCTTCAATGAGGAGAGGCGCAAGACTATTGGAGAAGAAGTGGCTAGGATCTTGGCTTCAGGCTTTATAATTGAGGTGTTTCATCCAGAGTGGTTGGCTAATCCGGTGCTAGTACTTAAAAAAATGGCACTTGGAGAATGTGTGTTGATTATACAGATGTGAACAAAGCTTGCCCAACTGATCCTTTTGCTCTCCCCCGTATTGATCAAATTATTGATGCTACGGCAAGATGTGAGCGGCTAAGTTTTTTGGATGCATACTCAGGTTATCATCAGATCAAGATGGCAGTTAAGGACCAGGAGAAGACAACCTTTATAACTCCTTTTGGAGCCTTCTGCTATGTATCTATGCCATTTGGGCTCAAGAGTGCCCAGGCGACCTACCAGCGTTGTGTGCAGAACTACCTTCAAGGGCAGATTGGGCGGAATGTTCATGCATATGTCGATGACATTGTGGTAAAATCCAGGAAGGAGGAGACACTGATAGCTGATTTGAAGGAAACTTTTGACAATCTACGAGTCTATTAAATGATGTTTAATCCGGAGCAGTGCGTTTTTGGTGTTCCGGCAGGCAAGCTCCTGGGGTTCTTGGTATCAAACAGAGGAATTGAAGCTAATCCGGAGAAGATCAAGGCGATTATGTCCCTGGCTAAACCGGTGTGCATCAACGATGTCCAACACGTGGCGGGCCGTATTGCAGCACTCAGTCGGTTTATCAGCCGTTTGGGGGAGAAAGCAATCCCGCTTTATCAGATGATGAAAAAGACAGACCGCTTCGTCTGGAGTGATGCTGCTGATGCTGCATTTGAGGATTTGAAGAGGCAATTGGCAGAGCCGCTGGTCCTTGCTGCCCCGGTTGATAATGAACCGATGTTGTTATACGTGGCTGCCAATGCCCGTGTGGTAAGCATTGCCATTGTGGTAGAGCGCAAGGAGGCAGGAAAAGAATATCTGGTTCAGCGGCCGGTTTACTACATCAGTGAGGTGCTCATTGAGTCAAAGCAGAGATATCCGCATTGGCAGAAACTGGTGTATGAAGTTTTCATGGCAAACCGGAAGCTAAAGCACTATTTTCAGGGCCACCCAATCACCGTTGTCAGTTCACCTCCATTAGGGGATATAATCCAGAACAGAGAAGCTACTGGTCGAGTTGCAAAGTGGGCCATTGAGCTTAGCCCGCACGGATTAAAGTATGTGCCCCGTACTGCGATAAAGTCCCAAGCACTGGTGGATTTCATCAACGATTGGACAGAGTTGCAAGCACCTGAGGAGAAGCCGGATCATATATAATGGACTATTCACTTTGACGGTTCAAGGTAATTGGAGGGCTCGGGGGCTGGAGTCGTGTTAACTTCCCCACGAGGTGATAAGTTCTGCTATGTCCTCCGTTTAATGTTCCCTTGTACTAATAATGCTGCTGAGTATGAAGCTCTCCTACATGGTCTGCGGATAGCCAAGGAGATGAACTTGAGCCGGGTTAAGTGCTTTGGCGATTCAGATCTAGTGGCACAACAAGTATCTGGCAAGTGGGACTCCAAGGATCCACTCATGGCAGCATATCGACGGGAGGTGGACGCTGTGGCTGGACACTTCAAAGGATATCAGGTGGATCATATAGACCGGCAAAAGAATAAAGTAGCCAATGAGTTAAGCCGGCTGGGCTCCCAGCGTAAACCGGTTCCACCTAATACCTTCTTGGATGAGTTGCATAATCCGTCGGTGCAGTTACCTTCAGAGGAGGACTTGGTTGTTCCTGATCCGGAAGCACAATTGGTCGCAGCACTTCATGTCATTCCAGATTGGACACTCCCTTACCTGGCATACATGAACCGAGGTGAGTTACTAGAGGACGAAGTTGAGGCCAGGCAGATAATCCGGAGGTCTAAATCTATGACTATAGTCAATGGAGAACTTCATCATCGCAACGTTTCTGGAGCATTTCAGCGATGTGTGTCACCAGAAGAAGGCTCTGATATCCTTAGAGAGATTCATGAAGGCGATTGCGGTCATCACACCGGTTCAAAATCTTTGGTGGCTAAAGCTTTTCGTCATGGGTTCTACTGGTTAACGGCTCACGCCGACGTAGAGGACTTGGTCAGAAAATGTGATGCTTGCCAGAAATTCTCACGGCGTGCTCATATACCGGCGCAGGAGCTGTGGATGATCCCAATTACCTGGCTGTTTGCGACCTGGGGGCTTGATATGGTTGGACCCTTCAAAAGATCCCAAGATAAGAAAACCCATCTTTTGGTGGCAGTGGATAAGTTTACCAAATGGGTTGAAGCGGAGCCTGTCAGTAAGTGTGATGCAACAACTGTGGTTCAGTTCATAAAAAAGGTGTGACGCCCAAAGACCGACGTCCCAGAAGATTCCAGAAGATTCCAGATGTTCCGAGTTCTCCCCTGTGTTTCTTTTGCGCTTGTGTTTTATTTTTGCATTGCATCTTGTCATCATGCCATCATGTCATTAATCTTTGCATCTCAACTTAAATAAATTGTGTGGACCTTCGGTCCATTTAAATCGAGGGAAGGATGCCTTCTCTTTATAACGTATCCTCCCAATATTTAGGGAGCTATTTTTATAAAATATTCCATTTGTTTGGAATTAACCCAACACACTTGCATAATTTTCCCCATGCCTTCTCTTTCTCTTTCCTTGCCTCAAACCTTGCCCTAATTCAAGCCATTTGAATTTAATTCAAATGTGTTCGAATTTTACTCTTGCATTCTTGCCTCTCTTATTTTCGTGGACTGTGGACATTTTTGCGAGTCCGGGAAAAATAACCTCTTGCCTAAAATCTTCCCCTAACCTTTCTTTTCTTTCCTCTTCTTTTATTTGTTTCTGCTGCGTTTTTATTTAAAGAATCGTGGCAGAGGGCAGCCCAGCTGGCCTCTAAGGCCGCCGCCTCAGCTTCTTGGCCCATCAGGCCCATCCTCCCCAACCCTAAGCCCACCTAGCCATCGCCTCTCTCCCTCTCGTTTTCCTCCCGAGCCGCCGCCAGGCTCATACTCTCCACGTCTCGCAGCTCTCTTCCTCTCGCTTCTGCCCGATCCCCTCGACCCCTCCTTCTCCTCCTGTGCGCCGCTTCTCCCGATCCCTTCCTCCTCGCAGCCGATCCCCTCTGCCCTCGATCTCATCTAGCCCGTTCCATCGATCTCCCTGCGCCGCCGCCCTCCTGCGTTGCCTCCCCGAGCGCCTCGCCTTGACGCATCGCCAGCGACGACAGCCAGCGTCCCGCGCCCCTTCCTCCATCGCCTCCTCTAGGGCTGCTCCGCTGCCGAGCCATCCTGCCAGACAGCGTCGGCGATCGTGCCCCCTCGAGCAGCCTTGCACGCCCCTGTCTCCTCGCCCCCGCGGGCCTCATGCACCGCAGTGGCCGGCGCCCTCCATCGCCTCCTCCGCGGCCTCGCCTCCTCCAGGCGCCGGAGCGATGCTAGCCTCCTCTGCCTCGCCTCGTGCGGCCCTCCCTCCTCCTTGCTGCTCGAGACAGCAAGTCCAGCCGCAGCCGCGTCCAGCTCGCCGCCGCACGTTGCTCCGGGTCCGGTCGACCTCTTTTCCCTGCAGGTGCCCAGAACCTACAGACTTGAACGGCTCAGAACCGTGTACGACTACACATCCGGGACGCGACAAGTACCACGACGACCATCGCTTGCCAAGTTCGACTACCGTCGCAAAACGGGACGGCAAGTCCGAAGACCCCAAGTACCACGACGCCGATGACCTTCAAGTTCGACTACACGGAAGTACCCCTTCGGAAACGCCAAGGTCGACTACGCCCGGAGGTGAAACAAGTACATCTACGGATACCCGAACGCCTACGAACCATGTACCACTACCTCGCCCCGTGTACGACTACGAACGGAACGACTACTTCCCTCTACGAACGTGTACCACGACTCGCGGAACGTCTACTTCGACTACTTCCCTCTACGACCCGTGTACCACTACTTCCACTACGATCTCGAACCGCCCCAAAAAGAACGTTCCGAAGGTATAACCCCGAGACGATGACCCGAGAACGAATGCTTGTGTTGTATGAAATGTTTCCCTTGTGTGCTCCGTGCCGATTCATCCTTTTGTCATGCTCCTCGGTTGCCTCGTCGCCGACTCGTGGGAACCCGGTGACGGGATCACCCCACCTTTCATCTTGTTCGACTCGCTCACGCCATTTTTCTTTTGCACCGGTCTCTCAACGGGTTACCGAAACCGAGATGTTGCGTGCATCATTTTCGGATCGTTGCCGTGGCACCCTTTCATTCCACCACGGTGACAAATGCTTCTTATCTCTTCTTGTTAACGTTTTATATTAATTGCATAAAACTTGATCATGTCATCCGCATCATGTTAACAACCTTTGGATGTTTAATTGTTGTTTGCTTAAAATCGCTAAACATGCTCATGGGGATTTTCCGGAATTGTTGTTGTTATTTCCGGCCTCATTTAAAATGTCTAAATAGGTAGTTTGTTTTTGCTTCACCTATTGCCATGTTAACAAACTTTTATTCTTGTCTTGTAATAACGAGAGTCATTTAAATAATTAAAATGTGGTGTTTCGTCAATATGCAACTCGTTGCATATTGAGCTCCACTTAAATTGTAGTGTTGTTTGTGCACCTTGCCATGCCATGCATATTTAAACCGGACATGCATCATATTTGGATGTGCATCGTATGCCATGTTTATGCTTGTGTGTTTACCGTGTTGTTTTGCTTCTTTCCGGTTGCTTCTCTTGTTAGCTTCGGTTTCATTCCGGAGTTGTGAGGATTCGCTCGACTATGTTGCTCCGTCTACTTCATGGATCCGTTCTTCTTCCTTGCGGAATCCCAGGCAAGATGATCATACCCTTGGATACCTTTACTACCATTGCCATGCTTAGTTGTCTCGATGCTATCGTTACATGTCGCGCTACCCATCTTTTATGTCATCCTCTCCTTGTTGCCATGAAACCTCTAACCTTTGACACCTTCCTAGCAAAACCACTATTTGGCTATGTTACCCGCTTGCTCAGCCCCTCTTATAGCGTTCCTAGTTGCAGGTGAAGATGAAGATCGTTCCAGGAGGGAACTTGTTGTTGGAATATCACAATATCTATTATTATTATTAACACACCTATATACTGGGCATGGGTGGAAGGCTTGGCCTTTTGCTCGGTGTTTTGTTCTACTCATGCCACCTTAGGCGCCGATAAACCGGCATTATGTTCCTTGATTTTGCGTTCCTTACACGATGGGTTTATGGGGACCCCTTGACACTTTGACTTTGAATAAAACTCCTCCAGGAAGGCCCAACATTGGTTTTAATTTGCTCATAATAACAACTTAATTGATTAATTAAATTTGCATAGGGGGTCGCACCCTCGGGTTCTTAATTCTACATAGCAGGGGGGCCAGTGCTGATGGTGTTGGTCCCAAACTAGAGCCACTTGCGGTGCCACCCAGTTATCTGGGGTCTTCGGTTACTGTACGTACTGCTCATCCGGACGTGGCCTGAGACGAGATACGCGCGGCTACTATCAGGGTGTCGGCACGCCGGGAAGTCTTGCTGGACTTGTTTTACCATTGTCGAAATGTCTTGTGCACCGGGATGCCGAGCCTGATCGGATTTCCCTAAGATAAGGAGTGATGATATTATATTTATCACTTCAGCTAATCGTGAGAGCTTGTGATGGGCTAAGTTGGAACACCCCTGCAGGGTTATGATCTTTCGAAAGCCATGCCCGTGGTTATGTGGCAGATTGGAATTTGTTAATGTCCGGTTGTAGAAAACTTGACAGAGGATCCGAAGTAAAACACACAACCGTGTGAGTAACCGTAACTGTCTCTTTTCACTTTGAGAAGAGAACACGGTGGGGTTATGTTTGACTCGTAGGTAGTTCAGGATCTTTAGCGATCACTACTAGTTGCGACCGTTTGCGTAGATGCTCATCTTACTCTTGTACTCGTAAGTTAGCCACCATATTATGCTTAGCCGCTGCTGCAGCCTCACCACTTTACCTCTTCCTACCCATAAAGCTTTGCTAGTCTTGTTACCCAGGGTTATGGGATTGCTGAGTCCTCGTGGCTCACAGATACTACAACACCAGATGCAGGTTCTGCCGAGTTCGATGCAGGAACTGGTTCAAGTGCTTCACTGGGAGTTCGATGAAGAGCGTGGCCGTATGCTTGTGACGTTTTCGACGATCAGTAGTGGTTTCTAATAGGATTCGATATAGACCTGTGGTTTAACGTTTATGTTTGGTATCTTGTCTTTTGGATCTTACCCTTAGATGGGCTGTGATGTTTTGAATGATGCTTTGCTTATGTAATGTATTGTGTGAAGTGGCGAGTGTAAGCCAACTATCTTTTCAGTTTTCCATCCCTATTTTTTCATGAGATGTGCAAAGGTACCAAACTTGCGATCATTCCAGAATGGTATTATATCTTTAAGTCGTGCCTCGACACGTAGGAGATATAGTCCCATCCTGGGCATTACAAGTTGGTATTCAGAGCCTTCTCCGACCTAGGAGCCCCCACTGATTGATCGAATCGTTGACGGTTGAGTCTAGACACACACTTGAAAATGTTTTGAGTCCTATATATATCGGAGAGTAGGATTTCTTTTGCTCCCCATCTCTTTTCACTCTGGTGAGGACTCCTGACGATTACTCTTGCCTCTTCTACTCTAAAAAATGCACCAAATTGTTTTTAGGATCTCGCGAGTATTGTTTGGATTGTTTCGATGTCTTTGTGACGAGAACATTGTTCTCGATGCCTCCTGTCATTAGGGGTTGTGGCAGTGTCCCGGGGAGTTGAGCTCCGAGGTGTTGTCGTCACAAATATATCGCATCAGTTCTAGAATACTTAAGACGGCCGACATCGAAAACTCTCCTATGCGGTAAGTGGCAAGATAACCCCGACATCACCCAGTACTGGGGAGGTAGTTCGGGAGTATTGCCATAGCTTGTATAGTAGATGCGTTTCGAAGGTTCGAGGTAAACGGTTTCCGGAGATAACTTGTTATGTGTTGAAGGATGGATACAGCTGGATGTAGGATTAGAGTTGAGTGCGCGGTGCTTCCCCTGTATCCCCAACACCTGATTGCATAACTGGAAACTTTCGGAAATTAATAGATGGGTTCATCTAGTAGTTCTAGGCATTCTTCCAACGAGTGCATGATATGAAGTTCGGGGTTCTACATTGAGTGAAGTGGTTTTATGGGCTTGTTCCGATCGGGAGTTGCATCTTAAAGGGTCCTTGGCTATGCTGATCCGGGGATTGCAAAACCCTTTTGTAACACGTTCCATAAGCTTTCAGCACGAACATGTGGAACGAAGCTTCTATCTTGTATTTGTTCTATCTGCTCCTTGTTCCTTTTTATTTACCTTTTCCTTTCCGAAGTGGCTTCTCGACAAGCTGATGTACCTGCGGAATTCATTCGTTCAATTCTCTGTTCGGATGATATTGTGAAGATTATGTTGCAACATATCTATCCTTTGTTTCGTTTTGATTCTGGTATTCGAGTTGCTTCGATGTCAAGTGTTGATTCCATACCTTCCTAATCGGTGTTCTCATATTTCTATGGGAGTGCTAGTTCTTCTTAATCATCAAGATGGTCATGTTAAATTCTTTTCAACCGGTGTACATTTTGTTCGTCTCAAGTTGTCTTTGTTTTCCCCACCCTCCCACCCTTCTTCTTCCCGGAGCAAGAAATTCTCAGATGAAATATCCATTTTATTAATGTGATGTTTCTTCATTCTTTTCCTTCAATGTTCTTATCCGGTGATTTATCGTGAAGTTGCTCAAGAGTTTCAAGTTCATCATTCTTAATTCCAATATTCTTCTCCGGTGAATTAAATTCAAGCTTTGGTCATGATCATATCTCTTCCTTTTTGTTTCACATGTTTTTCCCATGTTAAAGTTTCTTATCCGAAGTCTCTCTTGATTATTCAACTCCATATAATTCTTATCCGGAGTGTTGAAGATATCTCGGAAGATTCGTGTTCCATTCTTATCCGTTCAAATTATTTTGAGGTTGCCATCTTATTCAAGCCATTTAATTCAACCGGTGCAATATCTCTTAAGCAATCTTTTTGAACGGTGATTTCTTTTGAGTGGGCCCTAACCCACAGGTCTTTTTCCAGGATCTTACCTGACTCTTCTAATTTTTTCTGGAGTTATACTCAAATTCTTTTCAAAGTGTGACGTAAGAATGATTCCATCAGTCACATGCCTTCTCCAAGCTTGTTTTCAATTATTTCCATCTTTTGCTCCACCTTCCATCTTTTCATTCTTCCGGAGTATCTCAAATTCTTCAAGGTGGTTCTCATGGTCATTCTCAGCATTTGAAGACCGGATAAATGTTCCTCTTGAATCCTTATCCGTTCTCTCAAAATTCGTGGTTCTAGCTTCATGCCATCCTCATTATTGTTCCGATTGTGAGGAATTCTTCTTACCCGTCTGAAGCATTTCATGAATTCTTGTTATTGTGATCCTCCGAAGACCATCAATTCAGAATATTTCTTCGTTCTCAGTTTTCAACTTTGTCCTCCAACTATTCTTCATTGATGTCTCTTCATTTGTCTCCATATTTTACGGTGGTTCTTTCAAGATTACCCTTCCGTTGTTATCGTTTTAATTCATTTGTTCTTTTCACAATTCTACCGGTGGTTCGTTGAATACTTATCCAAGTTTGTGCGAGATCTCTCTTTAATTCTTTCCAACGAGAATAAGTAGTATGCCAAATCCTTTGGTTGTCATCAATTTAAAATGGTGAAGGATATGCATAACATAAATCTTATTCTAGTTTCTTCCAAGAGGTTAATCCCTTCCTTCGGAGCTTGTTCATCATATCATATTCTCGGTTCTAAGTTGTTCATCTTGTTTTCCGGAGCTCCAAGTTATTTCAATTATATCATTTCAAAGCTCCATCTAATTCATCGCAGGCCTTGAATCTTATTCTTTTCATCTTTCACTTCTCATGCTTTCATTACCGGAGTTCTCATGGTGGTTCATCATCATTTAATTCATCCTTGAAGTCTTCATCAAGATTCTTGTTGGACCTCAAGTATTCTCCATCTTGCATTTTGAAGTGCAATTCTTTCTCCCTTATCTTTGCAGATGGTGTTATGTCATTCTTGTCAATTCCTTCATGTTTTATGATTCACAAGTTGTCAGGAATGAGATAATTAAAACCATCATCTTCTTTGTTCAGGGATCTTTTAAGCCCTTCAATTTATGCGTTGGAGTTATCTTGGGTTGTATTTTCACCTAAAAGCTTTCCCTAAGGATTGTTGCTATTTATGGTGCTTATAAATGACCCAAGTTCTTAATTATCTTCTCCGTGAAATAAGTTTTTCATCTCCTTGTTGATCTCAATCAAATCAAATGTTTTTGTCAGTGGCCGGTTGTCACCTCATAATTTTGAGATGTTTTCCATAAGCCCACAACAAGAGCTTATTCGTTTCGTTGTTGATTTTTCCATCAACCCCATTCAACCCTTCTTTGTAAGGAGGATTTCCTAATTCATTTGTCGGAGAAGTTGTCTTTTCTTCTCCATTCATTTCTTTCGTTGATTTATATGCTATTCTTTCATTCCGGAGGCTTTGTGATATTGCTCTCTTTGACCATCATCTCGTTTTTTATCAAGATCATATTCTTCCCTTGATTGTCTATTTAACAGGAGTGTTGTATTCTTCATTCAAGTTCCCTCATCTTATCAAGTTTGCCTCTCTTTTCAACCGGAGTGCTGTCTGAATCTTTCTTACCCCTTGTGCCATTCTTTTAATTGTTTCGGAGGCTGTGTGTTGTTGTTTTCATCAAGTATCATCCCAACTTGGCAAGTTCATGTTCAATTCCTTACATTTTCAGTCGGAGTGCTGTCCAAATTCTGTCATTCTTATTCCTTGGATATACCGTTGCAGTTTCATATTCTTTTGGTTCGTAAGCTCTTTATTCATGTCTTTCTACCTATAAGGTTCTCATAATGCTCCTTGTTCCTCTTTTCCAACGGAGTGTTTCATCTTCGTTCATCTCCATTCTATTCTTTCTTTCAAGATTGTTTAACCTCTCAAGGTTCGTGGTTTCACTCGTCTGTCAAAGAAGCAACTTTGTTTTACCTCTTCCTTTTCCGTTTTATCCGCTGCCATCTCCACGATCTCAGGTCGAGATCCTCTGTTAGTGTGGGAGAGTTGTGACGCCCGAAGACCGACATCCCAGAAGATTCCAGAAGATTCCAGATGTTCCGGGTTCTCCCGTGTGTTTCTTTTGCGCTTGTTTTATTTTTGCATTGCATCTTGTCATCATGCCATCATGTCATTAATCTTTGCATCTCAATTTAAATAAATTGTGTGGACCTTCGGTCCATTTAAATCGAGGGAAGGATGCCTTCTCTTTATAACGTATCCTCCCAATATTTAGGGAGCTATTTTTATAAAATATTCCATTTGTTTGGAATTAACCCAACACACTTGCATAATTTTCCCCATGCCTTCTCTTTCTCTTTCCTTGCCTCAAACCTTGCCCTAATTCAAGCCATTTGAATTTAATTCAAATGTGTTCGAATTTTACTCTTGCATTCTTGCCTCTCTTATTTTCGTGGACCGTGGACATTTTTGCGAGTTCGGGAAAAATAACCTCTTGCCTAAAATCTTCCCCTAACCTTTCTTTTCTTTCCTCTTCTTTTATTTGTTTCTGATGCATTTTTATTTAAAGAATCGTGGCAGAGGGCAGCCCAGCCGGCCTCTAAGGCCGCCGCCTCAGCTTCCTGGCCCATCAGGCCCATCCTTCCCAACCCTAAGCCCACCAAGCCATCGCCTCTCTCCCTCTCGTTTTCCTCCCGAGCCGCCGCCAGGCTCGTACTCTCCACGTCCCGCAGCTCTCTTCCTCTCGCTTCTGCCCGATCCCCTCGACCCCTCCTTCTCCTCCTGTGCGCCGCTTCTCTCGATCCCTTCCTCATCGCAGCCGATCCCCTCTACCCTCGATCTCATCTAGACCGTTCCATCGATCTCCCTGCGCCGCCGCCCTCCTACGTTGCCTCCCCGAGCGCCTTGCCTTGACGCATCGCCAGCGACGACAGCCAGCGTCCCGCGCCCCTTCCTCCATCGCCTCCTCTAGGGCTCCTCCGCTGCCGAGCCATCCTGCCAGATAGCACCGGCGACCGCGCCCCCTCGAGCAGCCTTGCGCACCCCTGTCTCCTCGCCCCCGCGGGCCTCATGCACCGCAGCGGCCGGCGCCCTCCATCGCCTCCTCCGCGGCCTCGCCTCCTCCAGGCGCCGAAGCGATGCTAGCCTACTCTGCCTTGCCCCGTGCGGCCCTCCCTCCTCCTTGCTGCTCGAGACAGCAAGTCCAGCCGCAGCCGCATCCAGCTCGCCGCCGCACGTTGCTCCGGGTCCGGTCGACCTCTTTTCCCTGGAGGTGCCCAGAACCTACGGACTTGAACGGCTCAGAACCGTGTACGACTACACATCCGGGACGCGACAAGTACCACGACGACCATCGCTTGCCAAGTTCGACTACCGTCGCAAAACGGAACGGCAAGTCCGAAGACCCCATGTACCACGACGCCGATGACCTTCAAGTTTGACTACACGGAAGTACCCCTTCGGAAACGCCAAGGTCGACTACGCTCGGAGGTGAAACAAGTACATCTACGGATACCCGAACGCCTACGAACCGTGTGCAACTACCGTCGCCCCGTGTACGACTACGAACGGAACGACTACTTCCCTCTACGAACGTGTACCACGACTCGCGGAACGTCTACTTCGACTACTTCCCTCTACGACCCGTGTACCACTACTTCCACTACGATCTCGAACCGCCCCGAAAAGAACGTTCCGAAGGTATAACCCCGAGACGATGACCCGAGAACGAATGCTTGTGTTGTATGAAATGTTTCCCTTGTGTGCTCCGTGCCGATTCATCCTTTTGTCATGCTCCTCGGTTGCCTCGTCGCCGACTCGTGGGAACCCGGTGACGGGATCACCCCACCTTTCATCTTGTTCGACTCGCTCACGCCATTTTTCTTTTGCACCGGTCTCTCAACGGGTTACCGGAACCGAGATGTTGCGTGCATCATTTTCGGATCGTTGCCGTGGCACCCTTTCATTCCACCACGGTGACAAATGCTTCTTATCTCTTCTTGTTAACGTTCTATATTAATTGCATAAAACTTGATCATGTCATCCGCATCATGTTAACAACCTTTGGATGTTTAATTGTTGTTTGCTTAAAATCGCTAAACATGCTCATGGGGATGTTCCGGAATTGTTGTTGTTATTTCCGGCCTCATTTAAAATGTCTAAATAGGTAGTTTGTTTTTGCTTCACCTATTGCCATGTTAACAAACTTTTATTCTTGTCTTGTAATAACGAGAGTCATTTAAATAATTAAAATGTGGTGTTTCGTCAATATGCAACTCGTTGCATATTGAGCTCCACTTAAATTGTAGTGTTGTTTGTGCACTTTGCCATGCCATGCATATTTAAACCGGACATGCATCATATTTGGATGTGCATCGTATGCCATGTTTATGCTTGTGTGTTTACCGTGTTGTTTTGCTTCTTTCCGGTTGCTTCTCTTGTTAGCTTCGGTTTCGTTCCGGAGTTGTGAGGATTCGCTCGACTATGTTGCTCCGTCTACTTCATGGATCCGTTCTTCTTCCTTGTGGAATCCCAGGCAAGATGATCATACCCTTGGATAACTTTACTACCATTGCCATGCTTAGTTGTCTCGATGCTATCGTTACATGTCGCGCTACCCATCTTTTATGTCAGCCTCTCCTTGTTGCCATGAAACCTCTAACCTTTGACACCTTCCTAGCAAAACCACTGTTTGGCTATGTTACCCGCTTGCTCAGCCCCTCTTATAGCATTCCTAGTTGCAGGGGAAGATGAAGATCGTTCCAGGAGGGAACTTGTTGTTGGAATATCACAATATCTATTATTATTATTAACACACCTATATACTGGGCATGGGTGGAAGGCTTGGCCTTTTGCTCGGTGTTTTGTTCTACTCATGCCACCTTAGGCGACGATAAACCGGCATTATGTTCCTTGATTTTGCATTCCTTACACGATGGGTATATGGGGACACCTTGACACTTCAACTTTGAATAAACTTCTCCAGCAAGGCCCAGCATTGGTTTTAATTTGCTCATAATAACAACTTAATTGATTAATTAAATTTGCATAGGGGGTCGCACCCTCGGGTTCTTAATTCTACATAGCAGGGGGGGCCAGTGCTGATGGTGTTGGTCCCAAACTAGAGCCACTTGCGGTGCCACCCAGTTATCTGGGGTCTTCGGTTACTGTACGTACTGCTCATCCGGACGTGGCCTGAGACGAGATACGCGCGGCTACTATCAGAGTGTCGGCACGCCGAGAGCTCTTGCTGGACTTGTTTTACCATTGTCGAAATGTCTTGTGCACTGGGATGCCGAGCCTGATCGGATTTCCCTAAGATAAGGAGTGATGATATTATATTTATCACTTCAGCTAATCGTGAGAGCTTGTGATGGGCTAAGTTGGAACACCCCTGCAGGGTTATGATCTTTCGAAAGCCGTGCCCACGGTTATGTGGCAGATTGGAATTTGTTAATGTCCGGTTGTAGAAAACTTGACAGAGGATCCGAAGTAAAACACACAACTGTGTGAGTAACCGTGACTGTCTCTTTTCACTTTGAGAAGAGAACACGGTGGGGTTATGTTTGACTCGTAGGTAGTTCAGGATCTTTAGCGATCACTACTAGTTGCGATCGTTTGCGTAGATGCTCATCTTACTCTTCTACTCGTAAGTTAGCCACCATATTATGCTTAGCCGCTGCTGCAGCCTCAACACTTTACCTCTTCCTACCCATAAAGCTTTGCTAGTCTTGTTACCCATGGTTATGGGATTGCTGAGTCCTCGTGGCTCACAGATACTACAACACCAGATGCAGGTTCCGCCGAGTTCGATGCAGGAACTGGTTCAAGTGTTTCACTGGGAGTTCGATGAAGAGCGTGGCCGTATGCTTGTGACGTTTTCAATGATCAGTAGTGGTTTCTACTAGGATTCGATCTAGACCCGTGGTTTAACGTTTATGTTTGGTATCTTGTCTTTTTGGATCTTACCCTTAGATGGGCTGTGATGTTTTGAATGATGCTTTGCTTATGTAATGTATTGTGTGAAGTGGCGAGTGTAAGCCAACTATCTTTTCAGTTTTCCATCCCTATTTTTCATGAGATGTGCAAAGGTACCAAACTTGCGATCATTCCAGAATGGGATTATATCTTTAAGTCGTGCCTCGACACGTAGGAGATATAGTCCCATCCTTGGCATTACAAGTTGGTATTTAGAGCCTTCTCCGACCTAGGAGCCACCACTGATTGATCGAATCGTTGACGGTTGAGTCTAGACACACACTTGAAAATGTTTTGAGTCCTATATATATCGGAGAGTAGGATTTCTTTTGCGCCCCATCTCTTTTCACTCTGGTGAGGACTCCTGACGATTGCTCTTGCCTCTTCTACTCTAAAAAATGCACCAAATTGTTTTTAGGATCTCGCGAGTATTGTTTGGATTGTTTCGATGTCTTTGTGACGAGAACATTGTTCTCGATGCCTCCTGTCATTAGGGGTTGTGGCAGTGTCCCGGGGAGTTGAGCTCCGAGGTGTTGTCGTCACAAATATATCGCGTCAGTTCTAGAATACTTAAGACGGCCGACATCGAAAACTCTCCTATGCGGTTAGTGGCAAGATAACCCCGACATCACCCAGTACTGGGGAGGTAGTTCGGGAGTATTGCCATAGCTTGTATAGTAGATGCGTTTCGAAGGTTCGAGGTAAACGGTTTCCGGAGATAACTGGTTATGTGTTGAAGGATGGATACAGCTGGATGTAGGATTAGAGTTGAGTGCGCGGTGCTTCCCCTGTATCCCCAACACCTGATTGCATAACTGGAAACTTTCGGAAATTAATAGATGGGTTCATCTAGTAGTTCTAGGCATTCTTCCAACGAGTGCACGATATGAAGTTCGGGCTTCTACATTGAGTGAAGTGGTTTTATGGGCTTGTTCCGATCGGGAGTTGCATCTTAAAGGGTCCTTGGCTATGCTGATCCGGGGATTGCAAAACCCTTTTGTAACACGTTCCATAAGCTTTCAGCACGAACATGTGGAACGAAGCTTCTATCTTGTATTTGTTCTATCTGCTCCTTGTTCCTTTTTATTTACCTTTTCCTTTCCCAAGTGGCTTCTCGACAAGCTGATGTACCTGCGGAATTCATTCGTTCAATTCTCTGTTCGGATGATATTGTGAAGATTGTGTTGCAACATATCTATCCTTTGTTTTGTTTTGATTCTGGTATTCGAGTTGCTTCGATGTCAAGTGTTGATTCCATACCTTCCTAATCGGTGTTCTCATATTTCTATGGGAGTGCTAGCCCTTCTTAATCATCAAGATGGTCATGTTAAATTCTTTTCAACCGGTGTACATTTTGTTCGTCTCAAGTTGTCTTTGTTTTCCCCACCCTCCCACCCTTCTTCTTCCCGGAGCAAGAAATTCTCAGATGAAATATCCATTTTATTAATGTGATGTTTCTTCATTCTTTTCCTTCAATGTTCTTATCCGGTGATTTATCATGAAGTTGCTCAAGAGTTTCAAGTTCATCATTCTTAATTCCAATATTCTTCTCCGGTGAATTAAATTCAAGCTTTGGTCATCATCATATTTCTTCCTTTTTGTTTCACATGTTTTTCCCATGTTGAAATTTCTTATCCGAAGTCTCTCTTGATTATTCAACTCCATATAATTCTTATCCGGAGTGTGGAAGATATCTCGGAAGATTCATGTTCCATTCTTATTCGTTCAAATTATTTTGAGGTTGCCATCTTATTCAAGCCATTTAATTCAACCGGTGCAATATCTCTTAAGCAATCTTTTTGAACGGTGATTTCTTTTGAGTGGGCCCTAACCCACAGGTCTTTTTCCAGGATCTTACCTGACTCTTCTAATTTTTTCTGGAGTTATACTCAAATTCTTTTCAAAGTGTGACGTAAGAATGATTCCATCAGTCACATGCCTTCTCCAAGCTTGTTTTCAATTATTTCCATCTTTTGCTCCACCTTCCATCTTTTCATTCTTCCGGAGTATCTCAAATTCTTCAAGGTGGTTCTCGTGGTCATTCTCAGCATTTGAAGACCGGAGAAATGTTCCTCTTGAATCTTTATCCGTTCTCTCAAAATTCGTGGTTCTAGCTTCATGCCATCCTCATTATTGTTCCGATTGTGAGGAATTCTTCTTACCCGTCCGAAGCATTTCATGAATTCTTGTTATTGTGATCCTCCGAAGACCATCAATTCAGAATATTTCTTCGTTCTCAGTTTTCAACTTCGTCCTCCAACTATTCTTCATTGATCGGTTACTGTACGTACTGCTCATCTGGACGTGGCCTGAGACGAGATACGCGTGGCTACTATCAGGGTGTCGGCACGCCGAGAGGTCTTGCTGGACTTGTTTTACCATTGTCGAAATGTCTTGTGCACCGGGATGCCGAGCCTGATCGTATTTCCCTAAGATAAGGAGTGATGATATTATATTTATCACTTCAGCTAATCATGAGAGCTTGTGATGGGCTAAGTTGGAACACCCCTGCAGGGTTATGATCTTTCGAAAGCCGTGCCCGCGGTTATGTGGCAGATTGGAATTTGTTAATGTTCGGTTATAGAAAACTTGATAGAGGATCCGAAGTAAAACACACAACTGTGTGAGTAACCGTGACTGTCTCTTTTCACTTTGAGAAGAGAACACGGTGGGGTTATGTTTGACTCGTAGGTAGTTAAGGATCTTTAGCGATCACTACTAGTTGCGACCGTTTGCGTAGATGCTCATCTTACTCTTGTACTCGTAAGTTAGGCACCATATTATGCTTAGCCGCTGCTGCAGCCTCACCACTTTACCTCTTCCTACCCATAAAGCTTTGCTAGTCTTGTTACCCATGGTTATGGGATTGCTGAGTCCTCGTGGCTCACAGATACTACAACACCAGATGCAGGTTCCGCCGAGTTCGATGCAGGAACTGGTTCAAGTGCTTCACTGGGAGTTCGATGAAGAGCGTGGCCGTATGCTTGTGACGTTTTCGACGATCAGTAGTGGTTTCTACTAGGATTCGATCTAGACCTGTGGTTTAACGTTTATGTTTGGTATCTTGTCTTTTGGATCTTACCCTTAGATGGGCTGTGATGTTTTGAATGATGCTTTGCTTATGTAATGTATTGTGTGAAGTGGCGAGTGTAAGCCAACTATCTTTTCAGTTTTCCATCCCTATTTTTACATGAGATGTGCAAAGGTACCAAACTTGCGATCATTCCAGAATGGGCTTATATCTTTAAGTCGTGCCTCGACACGTAGGAGATATAGTCCCATCCTGGGCATTACAAAAGGTGATTTTCCGGTTTGGCTTTCCGCACAGCATTATAACTGATAATGGCACCAATCTATCCAAGGGGGCTATGGAGGAGTTCTGTCAACGAGAGCACATCCGTCTCGATGTATCATCAGTAGCTCACCCTCAGTCTAATGGCCAAGCTGAAAGAGCCAATCAAGAGATCTTGAGAGGAATCAAACCCCGGCTTATGGTTCCTTTACAGAGAACACCGGGTTGTTGGGTGGAGGAGTTTCGTTCTGTACTATGGAGCATCAACACTACACCTAACAGATCTACATGGTACACGCCTTTCTTCATGGTATATGCAGCTGAAGCGGTCCTCCCTAGTGATATCCATCATGACTCGCCGCGGGTGGCGTCTTATGTTGAAGCGGATAATGAACAAGTAAGACAAGACGCCTTGGACCGGCTGGACGAGGAACGGGACACGACAACAACTCGATCGGCAATTTATTAACAAGATCTGCGCCGGTACCACAGTCACCGGGTTAAGACCAGGACGTTTCAAGAAGGAGACATGGTGCTCCGGCTCATCCAAGACCAGACGGACATGCACAAACTATCCCCACCTTGGGAAGGACCCTTTGTGGTCAGTAAGAACCTGCACAATGGATCATACTACCTCGTCGACGTTCGAGAACATAAGGACTCACGCACGGCGGAGGAGGAAACCAAGCGGCCGTGGAACATCGCTCTTCTTCGACCTTACTATACTTGAGACATAGGCTCCGCTTTATGTACATATCTTTACAATGTATATATTATGATCAATATAATAAACCAGCGCCCCCAGTAAACCGGGGTATCATCCATCTTTTTCATAAGAGTATCACATGGGGGCTTCCGTGGGTAAGGGAGTTTTCTATGGCCTCTTAAACCGGCGCCCTTGATAAGTCGAGGTATCGGCCGTCTTTTCTGTACATAAAGAGTATCACATGGGGGCTTCCGTGGGCAAGGAAGTTTCCTATGGCCTCTTAAACCGGCGGCCACATCAAGGCCATCATAAGAGCACAGCTCGGTTGCTTCAGCAATTTCCACATGATGATGAGGGGCAAAAGAGAGTTTGATGCCTAACACAACTCAAACATAGGCCCCGACGAGCAATGCTCAAACGCTACCTGGGGGCTCCTGATGCAAGTTCATCAGCGAGTTGAAAACTCTTGTAGTGAACACGGCTGGGAAGCTTGGTGTATACACCTAAAACCCGGGAATAACCTGCCTGCATCAAGTAAATCACGTCGTCCAGGTAAACCTGGTATGACCCGTCGAACGTACACACAAGTCAATCCTTCGGGACCCTGAACTTGGTAACGTTAAATTGACGATCATCAAGTGATTACACAAGTCAAATCTTTATAAGATTTTGAACATTGGTAGCATTAGACATTGATGATTTGGTTAAGGATTACGGATCATCTTAACAGGCTTTGCTAAAATGGTTAATGACAGTAGCCTGGCAGCTCATAAAAAGCCTCGAATTTGGAGCCTCACAACTCGTAAAAAGCCTCGACTACATGGTCTTATTTGCCCAAAAACTTTATTTTTCATTTTTTATGTTTTCTCAAATCTTTATCTTCAAGGTCATTGGTTTTTCAACCAAGTCCATTGATTCAAGACTGGATAACTACAAAGTTGCCACTACATCTCTATTTACAGAGTTATAGTCTGGGTTATAAACACCAGTACTAGTTTACGGTTAAACCGGCGTTCATTGTAACCCGGATCGAACTTCATGATGAGCCGACAAAGAGCCAAGGGAGTCATCAGCACTTACACCTTGGATTGCTCCTACCGGTTTAAGGTTTACAGATACACTTAATCACATGTATGGTAAATGCTTCTATTTTATACACAGTTCAAGCTATTTACTTAGATCATGTGTTTGGGCAATATGACCCTTCCGGCGATAAACCGCCAGGACACTTTGAGCATTGTTTATGCAGAAACAGATAATATAAACTGTCAAAGCATTGCAAGCAGGATATATTTTAGAAGCTGCCAAACAAAGTAATGCCATGAAAGATAGTGTGGGACAAAGGCAATATCTCAACTATTCTATTACAAGGCACTGGCAGTCCCAAAAGAATATCAGTTTTCTCACAAAGTGTTCAACACATAAAGGTAATCCGGAGCCGGTTTAGGATTCTGCTTCAGCTCGCTATGACGATTGCGGGTCAGCCTGCTCCGGGTCTTCGACGGTTTCTTTCAGCTGCTGGAAATCAGTGGTGCTCCAGTCAATCTTGGCAAGGGCTCAGAAATAAACTTCGTCATTTATAAGTTCTGACGGTTCAATGTCAGGAGCGAAGGTGTGCTTACGAACGGGTGGAATAAGATTCTCAATGTCATAGGACGGACGCTCCACCCGCACATTCTCCAGATCATAGCCCGGATGATACCTTGATAAGTCCGCTTCATCAGCAAGTTTACTGGAAAGAGGCCGCATATCCTTAGTTAGGGCACGGAGGTCACCACCGGAGAAAGCTGATCCGTCCTCTTTCATACTTGGATAGCCATTCATGGCCTCAGCCGGATCAAAATCAGGGACCCACGCCTTGGCTCGGGTTAGAGCCATCAGAGACTCAGCCCTTGCGGAGGATTTCTTCACTTCGGCAATATGAGCAGGCAAGATGGATAGTTTTTCCAGAGTACCTTGGATGGTGGTGGGAGCCGGTTTATTATGGGAGATAGCACTAATGGCCCTTTGTGCGCCAGAATATAACTGCTCCACCAAAGTGTATGCAGCCTTCAGTTTCTTCCGCATATCATCCCCAAGATGAGTAACGGGCCTCCCTGTGTACAAATGATGAGTTAAACTGGAGCAACACAAGATAGCAAGGATAAGCTTATGTTAACAAAAACTTACCAAAGATAGCAGATGTCATATCATTTATATGCTGCCTTAACCCGGACAACTCCTCCGTCACCGGGTTAAGAGCTGCCTCAGCATCATTGGCTCTTTTCTCCAAAGCAGCCTTTTCCACCTCCCAAGTGGACCGTTCTGCTTCAAAATCTTTTTTGAGCTTTTCCATATTGGCTAATGCAAGGGTAAGCTCCTCCTTGGCTTTTGCAGAAGCATTCTCTTGGAATTTTCAACTACCCCGGAGCTCAGTTATCTCAAGAGCCCTTCGGTTCAAGTCAGTCTGCCAACAGTGAAAGGATATCAGATATTCGTAAGAACAATTTAATCAAAAGTCCCAAGCACATAACAAGTTATGCACTTGACACTTGGGGGCTAATGTACGTTTGCAGTGAACATGCAAATTTTTCAGACAAAGTCCCAAGCATATAACAAGTTATATACTTGGCACTTGGGGGCTAATGTGACATCATTCTCAAACATAGGAGAAGTCCCGGTTCACCCGCAATGGAGTAAACCGGCCCTTGGAGGCTACACGTGCAAAGCAAAGTTATTATAGTTGATATACTGAAGTCCCGCTTCACCCTAAAGGTTAAACCAGCACTTGGGGGCTACAATGGACTAAAGGTACAACTACAAGCACAAGCAGAAATGAAAGGCAAGGGAAAAGGAATTACCTCATATCTTTCTTTCATTAAGTTCATCAAACCGGCCTCATGGTCATGGCTGGTGAAGAGCCGGTTTAGGTACCCAGAATGAAGCTCCTGGGCACTAAGCTGGGCGTAGCTGGACAGGTCGGTGCTCCACTTGCCCTTGTCCTTATGAAGAATTTCTTCCTTGGCAGTATGTCTGGCCAAGATGACATGCTCTACTGGGGTAGTAAAGGCAGTCCCAGTAATCTCGACATCATCCGTTGAAGCAGCAGTTGGCCTGGAGGGATCAGCAGCAGTGGGATTGGTGTGTACCGGGCTAGCAGGGGCCGGACTAACCCGAGCAGGGCTAGTCCGGACAGGGCTGACCGGATCAGCAGTATATTCCATGGGGTCATCCCCCGGAGCAGCAAGGTCTTCTCGATCCATAGGAGAAGGATCATGGTGTGGAACTTCAACATTTTCTTCGAGAGGATTGCCAAGTTCAGGATCTCCCACCGGTCCAGAAGCGGTGTTGTCGACTGCCGGTTTACTCAATTTCACCTTTTGCTAGGCTTGGGCATACTGAGGAGAGATTAAAGGGACAATAAAATTCACAAGTCAAAAATAGAAAGATAAAGCGGGCAGAAAGAAAGACAACTTACCCGTGAACAGTCTTGAGCGCAGGGACTTGTGTGGCTGTCGACTCGCTAGAGGATGACAAAGGAGTTTCCTGATAATTCGGATCAGACGTTTTAGGGTTGACGAATAAGACCCGCTTTGGGATGAAGAATAGTTGGAGTAAGCAAAACCTCTGAACGGCGCCTTCGAACCGGAGTGTGAGTCAAACCGGTGGATTCAACCACATGGCCACTGTGGCGAGTAGTGCGGCGAGCCTCATGTTGCTGTTTCTTCAAAAGAAAATTGGGATCCAGTTGAGCATAAGGATGAGAAAACGGATATTTCCGGGTTACCCGACGAACTTTGGGTGGCAATGGTTCTGAATCACAGGAAAGAGAGATTACCTCAACATCATCCGCTTTACTACCTTCCATCGGATCCTGGGAAAAGTCATTGTTAATAGAAATACAGACAAAGGAAAAATTAAAAGTAGTAAGAACCAAGCGGTACCTCAGAGGCCGGATCATCTTCTTCCGCGTTTGAACCGGAAGCAGCGACAGGTTTCTTCTTATGTTTCTTCACAGCCAGGCTCTTCTTGCGAGATGGCCTCGCCGGTTTGTCATGGGCCTTCCTCTTCCAGAAAGGGTCGTCAGCCTATTTAAAGGAATAAAAACATATTAAGCCAAGCAATATGGACGAATTAAACCAAAGAGACAGAAGAATCTCTTACCGACGGCGGTTGGTTGTTCACGCAGAAGGGCGCTAATCCGGTCTGGCTGCATTCTTCCAGAGGTATATTTAACATCTTTTGGCAGATTCATTAACTTCTTTCTCCGGAAACACAATCTCCGTGTGACAGAAAGGGTCCTTGGGATTACTATAGTATACTCGCACATTAAACCGGAGCGCCGGCTTAATGGGAGAATGCTCCAAGAGAGCCAGCAGCGGACGAAATCAACTCCAGTTAATCCGTTGGCTACAAAGGCCCCGAGCTTTGAAAGCTGGAGGGCATATCGAGCTCGGTCTTGGGCACTCAAGCGCTGCGGGAAAGGATGATCCGCTGTCAGACGGTGGGAGCGATAACCCGGCATGGGATTTTCCCCTTCTGGTGAAGTATCAACACAATAGAACCACGTTTGGTTCCAATCCTTGGGATGGCTATGGAGGGTAGCATGAGGAAAGCTGACATCCTTCCTCTTCTGGATACTCATTCCACCAAGTTCAGTATTTGGCCCATCATGAAATTCAGTCCGGCAATTCAGATGGAAGAAGTCCCGGAATAACTCCACGGATGGCTCCTCTTGCAGATAGGCTTCTGAGAAGACTTGGAAGTTGCAGATATTTGATACGGAGTTGGGACCGATGTCTTGGGGATGGAGCTGAAAGTCAGCCAACACGTCGCGGAAAAACTTTGACCCTGGAGGGTTAAAGCCCCGGGTCAGGTGATCAAAGAAGACAATAATTTCTCCCTCCTTAGGCTTGGGAGGACACTCTTTTCCAGGAGCTCTCCAGTGAAGAACCTCCTTCGTACCTAAAGCGTCGATTGAGGCCATCTTTTCTAAATCATCTTCGGTAATCCAGGATGGGACCCAGTTGCAAGAGACGAACTGCTTGGCCACGGAAGTCATCTTTTTTCAAAGAGGAAGGCTGAAAATGCAATAAAGATCCGATTTACGATCTACACAAATTTAAACCAGCATATTCTATGAAAGTACTGATCTAGTTGGTGGTTTAAGCAGGGGCGTAATGGTATCTACTGATCCGGAACAGCTATAAACATGATGTCTACCGGATTATGAAGTTTAAAAGGGGAAAGTTAAACCGCCAAACACAGGCAGGTAAGGCACATATCTAAAGCTAAATTGTCAACATTGGCAGTTGAGATGCAGATCTAAAGTGTGAGAAAACAACTTTAACACGAGCAGCAGATACATATGGATCTACAACATATGGAAAATTCAAGATAATTCAAGGTATATTCAACGGGGACAGCGAAGATTTGTTCAGATTCAGTATAAACTAGCATTGTCGGAGGAAATAAGATCACAAAGACAGAGAGGAGTCATGCGTATGGAGGTCGGCCTAAAAGGTTTGAGATCTACGGCTAGGAACTACCTATGATGAAGAACCGCGAAGAACAAGGGTTCATCTACGAGCTAACGTGAAACCCTAGAACTAAGATCTACGGGGAGGAATGAGTAAACGTACATGAGGCAACGGAAGCGGAAGGGCGATGGCGAATCTCTGGACGCGTTTAGGTTGATGCAGCGGCCGGGCTCGGCGAAGGCGCAGTACTCGGCGGACGGCGGCGGAGCTCGAGCAACAGAGGACAGAGGAAGAAGATGCAAGGGGGAGAGAGAGATGCCCTTTGGCCCTATTAATAAGCCGGGCACGGGAATCGAGGAGACCAAAAATCGGATATGGATGGTGCTGTCACCTCGAACTTCGGAGTTTTAATAAGTAAAGGGAAAAAACAGGTTCAAGTATTAAATGCGCAGATGGCGTCATGACGGTTTAAAGTGACCCGAGGAGATGACATCATGCCGGTTTACAAAGCATACTGAAGCTGCAGATAGGAAAATCTGTGCAAGACTTTGAAGATTGACATGAACATGTTCAAATCAATCCAGGGCCTAATGTCAGGGATATTACTACCAGGTATAAACCGGCCAGGAGGGTCCGGTTCACGATTCAAGACCATATTATCAAAGGCCCAGTGGAGCGTGAAGTAGAAGATTATAGCCCAAGAGGTTTAGAGCCCAAGTGTTAGGGCCCATTATTTGTAAACCGTCATACTATGTAACTTGGAATGTAAGATAGAAAGAACAGAGACCGGGCGGACACGTTTATGAGCCAGCCTCGGGACTCCGTAAACCGTACCGGGCATCACCTCTTATATAAAGGGACGACCCGGCGACGGTTCAAGGACAGAGAACAATAGCTCGAGACACAGGTAAAGCGGATTCGCTCCCTGGTCATCAAAGCCCTAGCAATACCACACCAAACTAGACGTAGGCTTTTACCTTCATCGAAGGGGCCGAACTAGTATAAAATCCCTGTGTCTTTCGTCCGCTTTAACCCCTTTAAGCTAACCCGTAGCGATGGCCTCACGACTAAGTCCTTTTGCTAGGACATCTGCCGTACTAAATCCACGACACCCGCCGCGTGCTTCAAAACTCATTGGACCTCAGACATTGGTATGTATTATTTCCAATAAGTCATTAGCTCACTCCATTGTTCAGGAGAACGGAGTTTTAGTCATTTTTCCCATGAGGCATGGTTCGCAAGTATCAAATGATTCATAATCAAGTGATTCCAAAAACCCATCAGCATGGAGTTTCTTCATGCGCTTTACACTAATATGACCTAAACGACAATGCCACTAGTATGTTGCACTACCATTATCAACTCTACTTCTTTTGGCTTCAATATTATGAATATGTGTATTACTACGATCGAGATTTCAGTAAACCATTCTCATTGGGTGCATGACCATAGAAGGTTTTATTCATGTAAACAGAATGACAATTATTATCTGACTTAAATAAATAATCGTATTGCAATCAACATGATCCAATCTTGTTCATGCTCAACGCAAACACCAAATAACATATATTTAGGTTTAACACTAATCCCGATAGTATATGGAGTGTGCGATGATGATCATATCAATCTTGGAACTACTTCCGACACACATCATCCCTTCACCCTCAACTAGTATCTGTTTATTCTACAACTCCTGTTTCGTGTTACTAATCTTAGCAACCGAACAAGTGTCAAATACCCAGGGGCTACTACGAGCACTAGTAAGGTACACATCAATAACATGTATATCAAATATACCTTTGTTCACTTTGCCATCCTTCTTATCCACCAAATACTTTGGACAGTTTCGCTTCAAGTGACCATTTCTTTTGAAGTGGAAGCACTAAGTTTCAAGCATATGTCCAACTTTGGGCTTCTTCACGGGAGTGACAACCTGCTCGCCAGTCTTCTTGCAGTTCCCTTCCTTTCCCTTGCCCTTTTTATTGAAACTAGTGGTCTTGTTAACCATCAACACTTGATGCTTTTTCTTGATTTCTACCTTCGCCGATTTCAGCATCGCGAAGAGCTCGGGAATCGTTTTCATCATCCCTTGCATATTATAGTTTATCACGAAGTTCTAGTTGCTTGGTGATAGTGACTAGAGAACTTCTGTCAATCACGATCTTATCTGGAAGATTAATTGCCACTTGATTCAAGTGATTGTAGCACCCAGACATTCTGAGCACATGCTCACTAGTTGAGCTATTCTCCTCCATCTTGTAGGCAAAGTACTTGTCAGAGGTCTCATAGCTCTCGACATGGGCATGAGTCTGAAATACCAATTTCAGCTCTTGAAACATCTCATATGCTCCATGGCATTCAAAACGTTCTGAAGTCCCGGTTCTAATCCGTAAAGCATGGCGCACTAAACTATTAAGTAGTCATCATATCGAGCTTTGCTGAACGTTCATAACATCTGCATCTGCTCCTGCATTTGGTTTGTCACCTAGTGGTGCATCAAGGACATAATTCTTCTGTTTAGCAATTAGGATAATCCTCAGATCACGGACCCAGTCCACATCATTGCTACTAACATCTTTCAACTCAATTTTCTCTAAGAACATATCAAAAACATAGGGGAGCCACAATGCGAGCTATTGATCTACAACATAATTTGCAAATACTATCAGGACTAAGTTCATGATAAATTTAAGTTCAGTTAATCAAATTACTTAAGAACTCCCACTTAGATAGACATCCCTCAAGTCATCTAAATGATACATGATCTAAATAAACTAAACCATGTCCTATCATCACGTGAGATGGAGTAGTCATCAATGGTGAACATCTCTTTGTTGATCATATCTACTATATGATTCACGTTCGACCTTTAGGTCTAGAGTGTTCTGAGGCCATATTTTTACATGCTAGGCTCGTCAAGTTTAACCCGAGTATTCCGCAGGTGCAAAATTGTCTTGCACCCGTTGTATGTGAACGCAGAGTCTATCACTCCCGATCATCACGTGGTGTCTCAACACGACAAACTATAGCAATGGTGCATACTTAGCGAGAACACTTTTACCTTGAAATTTAGTTAAGGGATCATCTTATAATGCTACCGCCGTACTAAGCAAAATAAGATGCATAAAATATAAACATCACATGCAGTCAAAATATGTGACGTGATATGGCCATCATCATCTTGTGCTTTTGATCCCCATCTCCAAAGCATCGTCATGATCTCCATCGTCACCTACTTGACACCTTGATCTCCATCGTAGCGTCGTGGTCGTCTCGCCAACTATTCCTTATACGACTACTGTTAAATCATAACGATAAAGTAAAGCAATTACATGAAGTTCACATTTCATACAACAAAGAGACAACCATAAGGCTCCTGTCGGTTGCTAACAATTTACAAAACATGACCATCTCATACAATAACCTATAACTCATCACGTCTTGACCATATCACATCACAACATGCCCTGCAAAAACAAGTTAGACGTCCTCTAATTTGTTGTTGCAAGTTTTACGTGGCTTCTTGATACGTCTCCGTCGTATCTATAATTTTTATTGTTCCATGCCAATATTCTACAACTTTTACATATTTTTGTCAACTTTTTATATTATTTTTGGGACTAACATATTGATCCAGTGCCCAGTGCCAGTTCTTGTTTGTTGCATGTTTTTTGTTTCACAGAATATCAAACGGAGTCCAAATGGGATAAAAACTTACAGATGTTTTTTTGGAATATATGTGATTTTTGGGAAGAATAATCAATGCGAGACGATGCCCGAGGGGGCCACATGGTAGGGGGCATGCCCCAGAGGGGTGGGCGCGCCCCTGACCCTTTTGGCCACCCTGTAAGGCGGTTGGTGCCCTTCTTTCACCGCAAGAAAGCCGATATCTGGATACAAATCGTGTTAAAATTTCAGCCCAACCGGAGTTACGGATCTCCGGGAATATAAGAAACGGTTAAAGGACATAATTTGGAACGCAGAAACAAAGAGAGATAGAGAGACAAATCCAATCTCGAAGGGGATCTCGCCCTTCCCATGCAATAGAAGCCAAGGACTAGAGGGGAAACCCTTCTCCCATCTAGGGGGAAGGTCAAGGAAGAATAAAAAGGAGGGGGGCTCTCTCCCACTCTCTCCCGGTGGCGCCGAAACGCCGCTCGGGCCATCATCGTGACCGCGATGTACACCAACAACTTCGCCACCATCATCACCAACTCTCTCCCACTCTATGCAGCGGTGTAACCTCTCTTCTACCCGATGTAATCTCTACTTAAACATGGTGCTCAACGCTATATATTATTTCCCAATGATGTATGGCTATCCTATGATGTTTGAGTAGA
>LR738713.1:347899953-347950074 GCA_902687465.1 Secale cereale
GTTAAAGGACATAATTTGGAACGCAGAAACAAAGAGAGATAGAGAGACAAATCCAATCTCGAAGGGGATCTCGCCCTTCCCATGCAATAGAAGCCAAGGACTAGAGGGGAAACCCTTCTCCCATCTAGGGGGAAGGTCAAGGAAGAATAAAAAGGAGGGGGGCTCTCTCCCACTCTCTCCCGGTGGCGCCGGAACGCCGCTCGGGCCATCATCGTGACCGCGATGTACACCAACAACTTCGCCACCATCATCACCAACTCTCTCCCACTCTATGCAGCGGTGTAACCTCTCTTCTACCCGATGTAATCTCTACTTAAACATGGTGCTCAACGCTATATATTATTTCCCAATGATGTATGGCTATCCTATGATGTTTGAGTAGATCCATTTTGTCCTGGGGGTTGATTGATCATCGTGGTTGGTTTGAGTTGCATGTTTTATTATTATTGGTGTTGTCCTATGGTGCTCTCCGTGTCGCGCAAGCGTGAGGGATCCCTGTTATAGGGTTTGCAATATGTTTATGATTTGCTTATGGTGGTTTGCTAGAGTGACGGAAGCTTAAACCCGAATAAGTAGGTTGTTTGCGTATGGGAATAAAGAGGACTTGATGCCTTATAATGCTATGGTTGGGTTTTACCTTAATGATCTTTTGTAGTTGCGGATGCTTTCTAGATTTCCAATCATATGTGCATATGATCCAAGAAGAGAAAGTATATTAGCTTATGCCTCTCCCTCATATAAAATTACAATAATGATTACTGGTCTGGTTATCGATTGACTATGGACAAATAACTTTCTTGTGACAAAAAGCTCTCTACTAAAACTAACTTAGTCGTGTCTTTATATCTAAACACCTCTTGGTTTATATTTACGTGCTCTTTATTATCTTGCAAACCTATCCTACTACACCGACAAAGTACTTCTAGTTTCATACCTGTTCTAGGTAAAGCGAACGTTAAACGTGCGTAGAGTTATATCGGTGGTTGATAGTACTTGAGGGAATATTTGTTCTACCTTTAGCTCCTCGTTGGGTTCGACACTCTTACTTATCGAAATAGGCTACAATTGATCCCCTATACTTGTGGGTTATCAAGACCTTTTTCTGGCGCCGTTGCCGGGGAGCAATAGCATGGGGTGAATATTCTCGTGTGTGCTTGTTTTCTTTATCACTAAGTAGATTTTATTTGTTGTTCTAAGTTGTTATCTATCTTCAGTTATGGATATGAAACACAAAATTCCAAAACAATTTAGGTGTACTTGCTACTCATCGAGATGGGGAACCTCCTAAAAACCTCAATGCTCATTATGTGAAAAATATGATGTACTACTTTGATAATCCTGAAAAAAAGCATTCAACTATATAATGGGAGTAACGTTGGATCAACGTGAATACTTTAGGGATTATCGCTTGACTCAAAAAGGGAAACAATTATGGGATCAAGTTTATATGTTGCATTGGTATGCTCGGCAACTATTCTTGAGATACGATTATACTTGTTGTTCTAGGATGAAGGCTCCACACCTTACCTTTTCATGCAAATTTAATGATAATGAAACCTTAGGTTCTTATGCTAATTGTAGATATGATTACAATGATGTGGAATGAATAGAAGAATTCGTTGCTTTTAAGAGTGCTTATGAAATTGAATCTTTGTTTGAAAAGTATAAAGCTTTTGAGGATGATGTTTATAGGCCTGAATTTTTTTCTATATTGAAACATTGCTATGAGAATTATGAATATAATTCCGATATTGATGTGTTCATTGAGAGGGTCTCCGCTGTCCAAGAAGAGACTAATATTTTGCAAGAAACTATGGAAGAAGGAATAGATGACACTATGAGCTCATTAGATGAAAGAGATGAGGAGGAGAGTGAAGAACAAAAGAGGAAGAGCGGATTGATCACCCGTTCCCACCTTCTAATGAGAGTAACTCTTTATCCCATACATTGTTTAGTTTCCCTTCGTGCTTACCGAAGGATGATTGCTATGATAATTGCTATGGTCCCTTTGATTCGTTTGAAATATCCCTGTTTTTTAACATGAAGCTTGCTATGCTTGTGGCCAAGATGCCAATATGAATTATGGTTATGGAGATGAACTTGCTATAGTTCCTTATGTTAAACATGAAATTTTTGCTATTGCACCCACGCATGATAGTCCTATTATCTTTTTGAATTCTCCCGACTACACTATATCAAAGAAGTTTGCCCTTATTAAGGATTATATTGATGGGTTGTGTTTTACTACTACACCTGATGATTTTAATAGATATAATATGCATGTGCTTGGTGCTCCTACTTGCAATTATTATGAGAGAGGAACTACATCTCCGCCACTCTATGTTTCCTATACGATAAAATTACAAGAAACTATTTATGCCATGTATCGACCTTTACTATGTGTGCATGAATTGTTCTTTTATGACATGCTGATGCATAGGAAGAGAGTTAGACTTCGTTGTTGCATGATATATGTTACTTTGTGCTCACTACTAAATCACAAATCATTGTTAATTAAAATTGGCTTTGATATACCTTGGGATCTGGGTGGATCCATTACTTGAGCACTATATGCCTAGCTTAATGGCTTTAAATAAAGCGCTGCGAGGGAGACAACCCAAAAGTTTTAGAGAGTCAATTATTTCTGTTGAGTGCTTTTATATAGTTTAAAAACACAAAAATAAAGAGGGGAACCTATTTTTTTAAAAAAAGTGAAGCGATTGGAAGGTTATGCATTGGAGAAGTGAGGGTTGACCTTGAACACTTGTGTTCATGCTCATGGTAACAATGTAGAATTTTTCATGGAAGTTTATCACAAAAATAATTATCCCCTTGTATGAATCAATTGTATTATAAAAATAATGTGCCAAGATTTGCCTTTAGGAGGATTAGATTGCTTGTTTGGTCTGTGCGGTGCAAAAACAGAAACTTTGACTGTAGTTTGTGATTTTACATTTTTTGCTGGAAAGTCCAATGCTTCTGAAACTTTTTGGACAGTACTTCTATACATTTTTTAAATTTTTCCTAATTGTTCAGAAGTTTTAGAGGTACATAAGTATGGTTAATGTTCAGATTACTATAGATTGTCCTGTTTTCACAGTTTGCTTGCTTATGTTTGAAATCTTGTTGAGCCTCCTTCGACTTGGGCCATAGAATTGTGATAGAATATAGTGGATAATGTTTGATTATAATTATACAATAATGTTAGAGCAGTACATAATGGGATTTGATGTCATATGTACTTACCCCTCTAATAAAAAAGTTTTGTTAAGTTTTGTGTGGATGAAGTGTTCGAAGATCCAGGAGGTATTGATATGAGAAGAATGAGGAGAGGCAAGAGCTCAAGCTTGGGGATGCCCGAGGCACTCCAAGTAAATATTCAAGGAGACTCAAGCGTCTAAGCTTGGGGATGGCCCGGAAGGCATCCTGTCTTCATTCGACAATTATCGGTATGTTTCAGTTTTTGTTTTGTTCACATGATATGCGTAAATCTTGGACCGTCGTGTGCTTTTTATTTTTATTTTAATAATGAACCATTCTGGTATGAGATAGTACTTGGTTGATTTATAGAATTCTCTTTGCACTTCACTTATATCTTTTGAGTATGGCTTTATAGAATGCTTCATGTGCTTCACTTATATCATTTGAAGTTTGGATTGCATGTTTGTCTACACATAAAAAACCACCATTTGAAGAATGCACTTTTCCTTCACTTATATTTGTTAGGGCGTGGGGATATCTTTTGTAGAAATAATTAAAGCTCTCTTGCTTCACGTATATCTATTTAGAGAGTTGACAAGAATTGGTCATTCACATGGTTAGTCATAAAATCCTACATAAAACTTGTAGATCGCTGAATATGATATGTTTGATTCCTTGCAATAGTTTTGCGATATAGAGATGCTAATATGTGGGAGGTACTAGTGAATGATTGTGGTTTAGTATATTGGTGATAAGGCTTATGATTCCCGAAGCATGCATATATGGTCTCCTAACTATGTAACCAAATTGGCGCGCATTGTATTTTGATTGTTTATCTTTGTGCGACGGTCGGGGGCGCACGATGGTTAACTCCTACGAACCTCCCCCCTAGGAGCATGCGTCGTATTATTTTTGCTTTGAGGGCTAATAGATTTTTCGCATTAAGTATGTGAGTTCTTTATGACTAATGTTGAGTCCATTATACGCACTCTCACCCTTCCACCTTGCTAGCCACTCTAGTACCGCGCCACTTTCGCAGGTGCATCAAACCACCTTACACCCTTCCTCAAAACAGCCACCATACCTACCTATTATGGCATTTCCATAGACATTCCGAGATATATTGCCATGTAACTCCACCGTTCCGTTTGTTATGACACGCGCCATTATGGTCATATTGTGTTGCATGATCGTAAGACAGGTAGCATGATGTTTTCATGGCTTGTCCGTTTTTTGATGTCATTGCTACGCTAGATCATTACACATCCCGGTACACCGCCAGAGGCATTCATATAGAGTCATATCTTTGTTCTAGTATCAAGTTGTAAGTAAATAAAAGTGTGATGATCATCATTATTAGAACATTGTCCCATGTAACATTATCAAAAATAAATGAGGCCAATGAACCACAAAAAAAGAGGCCAAAGAAGCCCACCAAAAAAAGAGAGGCCAAAGAGCCCAAGATAAAAATAAAATAAAAAGGGAAATAAAAAACGAGAGAAAAAGAGAGAAGGGACAATGTTACTATCTTTTTTCCACACTTGTGCTTCATCATAGCACCATGTTCTTCATGATAGAGAGTCTCCTACGTTGTCACTTTCATATACTAGTGGGGATTTTTGTTATAGAACTTGGCTTGTATATTCCAACGATGGGCTTCCTCAAATTCCCTAGGTCTTAATGAGCAAGCAAGTTAGATGCACACCCACTAGTTTTGTTTTGAGATTTCATACACTTATAGCTCTAGTTCATCTGTTACATGGCAATCCCTACTCACTCACATTGATATCGATTGATGGACATCTCCATAGTCCATTGATTTGTCTAGTTGATGCGAGACTTTCTCCCTCCTTTTGTCTGTCACCACCTTCTATTCCACCCATAGTGCTATGTCCATGGCTCACACTCATGTATTGCGTGAAGAGTTCAAAATGTTCAAAAAAGTAAAGTTTCAAAACAATTGCTTGGCTGACACCGGGATGGGCATGAGGGGTACCTTGTGTTAAGAAAAGGGAGCATAAAAGATTATATGATTTTGTAGGGATAACGTTCTTTAGCATTGATATTTTGAAAGACTTGATTGTTTGTTGGGATGCCCGAGTAGTTCTTTTATGTCAAATGATAGACTATTGCTTTGAATCATTCGTGTATTAATATTCATGCCATGATTAGATTACATGATCAAGATTATGCTAGGTAGCATACCACATCAAAAATTATATTTTTTTTATCATTTACCTACTTGAGGACTAGCAGGAATTAAGCTTGAGGGTGCTGATACGTCTCCATCATATCTATAATTTTTTATTGTTCCCTTCCAATATTCTACAACTTTTACATACTTCTGGCAACTTTTTATACTATTTTTGGGACTAACATATTGATCTAGTGCCCAGTGCCAGTTCCTGTTTGTTGCATGTTTTTTGTTTCACAGAAAACCCATATCAACCGGAGTCCAAACGAGATAAAAGGAGGGGGCGGGTTCTCTTCCCCTCTATGTTTTTTTTCATATATATGTTATTTTTGGGAAGAAGAATCAACACGAGACGATGCCCGAGGGGGGCACAAGGTATGGTGGCGCGCCCTAGGGGGGTAGGTGCGCCCGTGACCCTTGTGGCCACTATTGGGGAATGTAGTATTTCAAAAAAATTCCTACGATCACGCAAGATCTATCTACTAGAAGCATAGCAACGAGAGGGGAGAGTGTGTACTACGTAAACTCGTAGACCAAAAGCGGAAGAGTCTAGTGACGCGGTTGAGGTAGTCGAACGTCTTCGCGATCCAACTGATCCCAGCACCGAACGTACGACACCTCCGCGTTCATTACACGTTTAGCTTGATGACGTCCCACGAGCTCTTGGTCCAGTTGAGCTTCACGGGAGAGTTTCGTCATCACGATGGCGTGGTGATAGTGATGATGAAGCTAACGGCGCAGGGCTTCGCCTAAGCACTGCAACGATATGGCCGAGGTGTGTAACTGTGGGTAGGGGCACCGCACACGGCTAGAATCAACTTGTGTGTTTATGGGGTGCCCCCTCCCCATGTATATAAAGGAGTGGAGGAGGGGAGCGTTGTCCCTCTACTATGGCGCGCCCTAGGGGAGTCCTACTCCCACCGGGAGTAGGATTCCCCCCTTCCATGTAGTAGGAGTAGGAGAGAAGGAAGGGGAGGAGAGGTGGAAGGAAAGAGGGGGGCCGGCCCCCTCCCAAATGTGATAGGGCTAGGGAGGCGCGCCCTCCACCTTTTCCCTTCCTCTCCTCTATTCCACTAAGGCCCAATAAGGCCCATATACTCCCAAGGGGTTCCGGTAGCCCCCCGGTACTCCGGTAAACGCCTGAACTCATCCGGAACCATTCGATATCCATATATAGGCTTCCTATATATCGATCTTTATGTCTCGGACATTCCGAGACTCCTCGTCATGCTCGTGATCACATCCGGGACTCCGAACTACCTTCGGTACATCAAAACACATAAACTCATAGTACCGATCTGAAGGAAATATGCCCTAGAGGCAATAATAAAGTTATTATTTATTTTCTTATATCATGATAAATGTTTATTATTCATGCTAGAATTGTATTAACCGGAAACTTAGTACATGTGTGAATACATAGACAAAACAGAGTGTCCCTAGTATGCCTCTACTGGACTAGCTCATTCATCAAAGATGGTTAAGTTTCCTAGCCATAGACATGAGTTGTCATTTGATCAACGGGATCACATCATTAGGAGAATGATGTGATGGACAAGACCCATCCGTTAGTTTATCACTATGATCGTTTAGTTTTACCGCTATTGCTTTCTTCATGACTTATACATGTTCCTATGACTATGAGATTATGCAACTCCCGAATACCGGAGGAACACCGTGTGTGCTATCAAAGTCACAACGTAACTGGGTGATTATAAAGATGCTCTACAGGTATCTCTGAATGTGTTCGTGGTGTTGGCATAGATCAAGAATAGGATTTGTCACTCCGAGTGTCGGAGAGGTATCTTTGGGCCCTCTCGGTAATACACATCATAATAAGCCTTGCAAGCAAATGACTAATGAGTTAGTCACGAGATAATGTATTACAGAACGAGTAAAGAGACTTGCCGGTAACGAGTTTAACTAGGTATGGTGATACCGACGATCGAATCTCGGGCAAGTAACATACCGATGACAAAGGGAACAACGTATGTTGTTATGCGGTTTGACCGGTAAATATCTTCGTAGAATATGTAGGAGCCAATATGAACATCTAGGTTCCGCTATTGGTTATTGACCGGAGATGAGTCTCGGTCATGTCTACATAGTTCTCTAACCCGTAGGGTCCGCACGCTTAACGTTTGATGACGATCGGTATTATGAGTTTATGTGTTTTGATGTACCGAAGGTAGTTCAGAGTCCCGGATGAGACCGGAGACATGACGAGGAGTTTTGAAATGGTCGAGATGTAAAGATCGATATATTGGACGACTATATTCGGACAACGGAAAGGTTCCGAGTGATTCGGGTATTTTTCGGAGTACCGGAGAGTTCCGGGAATTCGTCGGGGAGTATATGGGCCTTATTGGGCTTTAAGGGAAAGAGAGAGAGGAGGCTGCGTGCCCCCTAAGGCTTAGTTCGAATTGGACTAGGGGGAGGGCTGCGCCCCCTCCTTCCTTCTCTTCTCTTTTCCCTTTCCTTCTCTCCTACTCCTATTACTTGGAAGGTCTCCTAGTTCCACTAGGAAAGGGGGAATCCTACTTCCAGTGGGAGTAGGACTCCCTTAGGGCGTGCCAAAGAGAGGGCCGGCCCCTCCCTCCCCTCTCCTTTATATACAGGGGTAGAGGCACCCCATAGACACACAAGTTGATCAGTTGTTCTCTCCCAACCGTGTGCGGTGCCCCTCTCCACAGAAACACACCTCGGTCATATCGTTGCAGTGCTTAGGCAAAGCCCTGCGCTGGTAGCTTCATCATCTCCGTCACCACGCCGTCGTACTGACAAAACTCTCCTCTGAAGTTCTACTGGATCAAGAGCTCATGGGACGTCATCAAGCTGAATGTGTGCTGAACGCGGAGGCTCCTTACGTTCGGTGCTTGATCGGTTGGATCGCGAAGAAAGTTCGACTACATCAACCGCGTCACTAGACGCTTCCGCTCCCGATCTATGAGGGTACGTAGACACACTCTCCCATCTTGTTGCTATTCTTCTAGTAGATAGATCTTGCGTGATCGTAGGATTTTTTTGAAATACTACGTTCCCCAACTGTGGCATCATGAGCCAGTTCTATGGGTAGATAATATGCACGAGTAGAACACACGTGAGTTGTGGGCGATAATAGTCATACTGCGTACCAGCATGTCATACTTTGGTTCAGAGGTATTGTGAGATGAAGCGGCCCAGACCGACACTACGCGTACGCTTACGCGAGACTGGTTTCACTGTTATGAGCACTTGTTGCTTAAAGGTGACTAGCGTGTGTCTGTCTCTCTCACTTTAGTTGAATCGAGTGTGGCTACGCTCGGTCCTTGTGCAGGTTAAAACATCACATACTTGACGAAAAATCGTTGTGGTTTTGTATGCGTAGGTAAGAACAGTTCTTGCTAAGCCTGTAGCAGCCACGTAAAACTTGCAACAACAGAGTAGAGGACGTCTAACTTGTTTTTGCAGGGCATGTTGTGATGTGATATGGTCAAGACATGATGAGTGATACGTTATTGTATGAGATGATCATGTTTTGTAAAGTTATCGGCAACTGGCAGGAGCCATATGGTTGTCGCTTTATTGTATGAAATACAGTCGCCATGTAATTGCTTTACTTTATCACTAAGCGGTAGCGATAGTCGTGGAAGCAATAGTTGGCGAGACGACAATGATGCTACGATGGAGATCAAGGTGTCGCGCCGGTGACAATGGTGATCATGACGGTGCCTTGGAGATGGAGATCAAAAGCACAAGATGATGATGGCCATATCATGTCACATATTTTGATTGCATGTGATCTTTATCTTATTATGCTTCTTATCTTGCTTAGTACGACAGTAGCATTATAACATGATCCCTTACAAAATTTCAAGGTACAAGTGTTCTCCCTGAGTATGCACCGTTGCGAAAGTTCGCCGTGCTGAGACACCACGTGATGATCGGTTGTGATAAGCTCTACGTTCAAACACAACGGGTGTAAGACATTTTTGCACATGCAGAATACTCGGGTTAAACTTGACGAGCCTAGCATATGCAGATATGGCCTCGGAACACTGGAGACCGAAAGGTCGAGCGTGAATCATATAGTATATATGATCAACATAAGATGTTCACCATTGAAAACTACTCCATCTCATGTGATGATCGGACATGGTTTAGTTGATTTGGATCACGTGATCATTTAGATGACTAGAGGGATGTCTATCTAAGTGGGAGTTCTTTAGTAATATGATTAATTGAACTTTAATTTATCATGAATTAGTCCTGGAAGTATTAGCATATCTATGTTGTAGATCAATAGCTCGTGATGTAGCTCCTCGTTTGTTTTTATATGTTCCTAGAGAAAACTAAGTTGAAACATGTTAGTAGCAATGATGCGCACTTATTCTGTGATCTGAGGATTTTCTTCATTGCTGAAAAAAAGAATTATGTCCTTGATGCACCGCTAGGTGACAGACCTATTACAGGAGCAGATGCAGACGTTATGAACGTTTTGACAAAAGCTCGGTATGATGACTACTTGATAGTTTAGTGCACCATGCTTTATGATACGTCCATTTTGCATCATGCTTATAAGTTGATATTTATTGCATTATGGGCTGTTCATACATGTTTTGTCACAATACTTATGCCTTTTCCCTCTTATTTTGCAAGGTTTACATGAAGAAGGGGGAATGCCGGCAATTGGAATTCTGGGCTGGAAAAGGAGCAAACTCTGGAAACCTATTCTGCACAACTCCAAAAGCCCCAAAACACCACAGAACATTTTTTTCGGAAAATATAAAAAATATATGGCGGAAGAAATCCACGAGAGGGGCCACTGGCCGGCCTCGAGGGTGGGGGGCGCGCCCCCTGCCTCGAGGGCCAGCCGGTGGGCCCCAGGTGCCCATCTTCTCCTATATGAAGCGTTTTGACCTAGAAAAATCAGAAGGAGGCTTTCGGGACCAGACGCCGCCGTCTCGAGGCGGAAACCAATCTAGGGCTCCGGCAGAGCTTTTCTGCCGGGGATACTTCCCTCCGGGAGGGGGAAATCGTCACCGCCGTCATCACCAACAACTCTCCCATCTTGGGGAGAGCTATCTTCATCAACATCTTCACCAGTACCATCTCCTCTCAAACCCTAGTTCATCTCTTGTATCCAATCTTTGTATCCAAACCTCAGATTGGTACCTATGGGTTGCTAGTAGTGTTGATTACTCCTTGTAGTTGATGCTAGTTGGTTTATTTGGTGGAAGATCATATGTTCAGATCCATTATGCATATTAATACCCCTTTGATCATGAACAATATTATGTCTTGTGAGTAGTTACTTTTGTTCCCGAGGACATGGGGGAAGTCTTGCTATTAGTAGTCATGTGAATTTGGTCGTCGTTCGATATTTTGATGAGATGTATGTTGTCTCTCCTCTAGTGGTGTCATGTGAACGTCGACTACATGACACTTCACCCTTATTTGGTCCTAGAGGAAGGCATTGGGAAGTAATAAGTAGATGATGGGTTGCTAGAGTGACAGAAGCTTACACCCTAGTTTATGCGTTGCTTCGTAAGGGGCTGATTTTGATCCATATGTTTCAGGCTAAGGTTAGGTTTACCTTAATACTTCTTTTGTAGTTGCGGATGCTTGCATTAGAGGTTAATCATAAGTGGGAGGCTTGTCCAATTAAGGGCAGCACCCAAGCACTGGTCCACCCACATACCAAATTATCAAAGTACTGAACGCGAATCAGACAATCGTGATGAAAACTAGCTTGACGATAATTCCCATATGTCCTCGGGAGCGCTTTACCTTGCATAAGAGTTTGTCCAGGCTTGTCCTATGCTACAAAAAGGATTGGGACACCTTGCTGCACTTTATTTACTTTTACCTTTTGTCACTTGCTACCAATTATCTTATCACAAAACTATCTGTTACCTATAATTTCAGTGCTTGCATAAAATACCTTACTGAAAACTGCGTATCATTTCCTTCTGCTCCTCGTTGGGTTCGACACTCTTACTTATCGAAAGGACTACGATAGACCCCCTACACTTGTGGGTCGTAAAGACTCTTTTCTTGCGCCGTTTCCGGGGAGTGAAGCGCCTTTTGGTAAGTGGAATTTGGTAAGGAAAAATTTATATAGTGTGCTGAAATTCATTGTCACTTGTTACTATGGCTCAAAATCCTTTGAGGGGCTTGTTCGGGGTATCTTCACCCCGAGCGGAAGAGCAAAGAGTTTCTCCTCAACCTACTGCACCTATTGAAAATGTTTGCTTTGAGATTCCTTCGGGTATGATAGAGAAACTGCTTGAAAATCCTTATACAGGAGACGGAACACTTCACCCCGATTTACATCTTATCTACGTGGATGAAGTTTGTGGATTATTTAAGCTTGCAGGTATGCCCGAGGATGTTATCAAGAAGAAGGTCTTCCCTTTGTCTTTGAAGGGAGATGCATTGACATGTTTTAGGCTATGCGATGATATGGGGTCTTGGAACTATAATCATCTGAAGTTGGAATTTCATCGGAAGTTCTACCCTATGCACCAGGTTCATCGTGGTCGCAATTATATTTATAATTTCTGTCCTCGCGAACGATAAAGCATCTCTCAAGCTTGGGGGAGGCTTAAGTCAATGTTATATTCATGCCCCAATCATGAGCTCTCAAGAGAAATGATCATTCAAAATTTTTATGCTCGACTTTCTCATGATAATCGCTCCATGCTCGATACTTCTTGTTCTGGCTCTTATATGATGAAGACTATTGACTTCAAATGGGATTTATTGGAAAGAATTAAACGCAACTCTGAAGATTGGGATCTCGACGAAGGTAAGGAGTCAGGTATGACCCCTAAGTTTGATTGTGTTAAAGCTTTTATGGATACCGATGTTTTCCGTGAGTTTAGCACTAAATATGGACTTGACTCTGAGATAGTAGATTCTTTCTATGAATATTTTGCTACTCATGTTGATCTCCCCAAGGAGAAGTGGTTTAAATATCATCTTCCTATTGAAGTAAAAGTATTCGAACCTATTAAAGTTGAAGAAAAGACTATCACTTATAATGTTGATCCTGTTATACCTACCGCTTATATTGAGAAACCACCTTTCCCTGTTAGGATAAAGGATCATGCTCAAGCTTCAACTGACGTTCGTAAGAATAATACTAGAACACCTACACTCTCTGAGCAAATTAAAGTTGAACCTAGTGTTGCCATGGTTAAAGTTCTCTTGGTAGAAGATTTAGATGGACATGTTATTTATCTCCAAGAAGAGTCTGCTAGGATAGCCAAACCCAATGCTAGGAATAAACATAAACCTATCGTAGGCTTGCCCATTATCTCTATTAAGATAGGAGATCATTGCTATCATGGTTTATGCGACGTATGTGCTAGTGCGAGCATTATCCCTTTTGATTTGTATAACGAAATTATGCATGATATTGCACCTGTTGAGTTAGAAGGGATTGATGTTACTATTAAGCTTGCTAATAGAGATACTATTTCACTAGTTGGGATCGTTAGAGATATTGAAGTCTTGTGTGGGAAGGTTAAATAACCTGCTGATTTTCTTGTTCTTAGTTCCCCACAAGATGCTTTCTGCCCCATTATATTTGGTAGACCCTTCTTGAATACCGTGAATGCCAAGATAGACTATGTGAAAGACATTGTCACTGTTGGATTAGGGGATATGTCTCATGATTTTAACTTTGCTAAATTCCTTAGACAACCCCTTGAAAAGGCACCACCCAGTAAGGATGAACTTATTGGTCCCGCTTCTATTGTCGTGCCACCAAATGATCCTTTAGGACAATACTTGCTAGACCATGAAAATGATATGCATATGAATGAGAGAAGGGAGATAGATGAAATATTCCTTACACAGGGACCCGTATTGAAAAACAACTTGCCTGTTGAAATCCTAGGGGATCCTCCTCCACCCAAGGGTGATCCCATGTTTGAAGTTAAACCTTTGCCTGATGATCTTAAGTATGTTTATCATTATGAAAAGAAGATATATCCTGCTATTATTAGTACTAAACTTTCAAAGCACGAAGAAGAAAGATTATTGAAAACTCTGAAGAAGCATCGAGCTGCTATTGGATATACTCTGGATGATCTTAAGGGCATTAGTCCCACTATATGTCAACACAAGATAAAATTGGAAGAAAATGCTAAACCAGTTATTGATCATCAGCGACGGTTAAATCCTAAGATGAAAGAAGTGGTAAGGAAGGAAATTCTAAAGCTCCTAGAGGCAGGTATTATCTATCTGATTGCTAATAGTCAGTGGGTAAGTCTTGTCCATTGTGTCCCTAAGAAAGGAGGTATGACCGTTGTCCCTAATGATAAAGATGAATTGATCCCGCAAAGAATAGTTACAGGTTAGAGGATGGTAATTGATTTCCGTAAGTTAAATAAAGCTACTAAGAAAGATCATTACCCCTTACCATCTATTGATCAAATGCTAGAAAGGTTATCCAAACATACTCATTTTTGCTTTCTAGATGGTTATTCTGGGTTCTCTCAAATACCTGTTTCAAAGGGGATCAAGAAAAAACCACCTTTACTTGTCCTTTCGATACCTTTGCTTATAGACGTATGCCTTTTGGTTTATGTAATGCACCTGCTACCTTTCAAAGATGTATGATGGCTATATTCTCTGATTTTTGTGAAAATATTGTTGAGGTATTCATGGATGATTTCTCCATTTACGGAACTTCTTTTGATGATTGCTTAAGCAACCTTGATCGAGTTCTGCAGAGATGTGAAGACACTAATCTTGTCTTGAGTTGGGAGAAGTGCCACTATATGGTTAATGAAGGCATTGTCTTGGGACATAAAATTTCTGAAAGAGGTATTGAAGTTGACAAAGCTAAAGTTGATGCTATTGAAAAGATGCCATGGCCTAAGGATATCAAAGGTATACGAAGTTTCCTTGGTCATGCCGGGTTTTATAGGAGGTTCATTAAGGACTTTTCCAAAATCTCCAGGCCTCTGACTAATCTTTTACAGAAAGATATTCCTTTTGTCTTTGATGATGATTGTCTAGAAGCATTTGAAATACTTAAGAGAACATTGATCTCTGCACCTATTGTCCAGCCTCCTGAATGGAATTTACCCTTTGAGATTATGTGCGATGCTAGTGACTATGTTGTAGGAGCTGTTCTAGGGCGAAGAGTTGATAAGAAATTGAATGTTATCCAGTATGCTAGCAAAACTCTAGATAGTGCCCAAAGAAATTATGCTACCACTGAGAAAGAATTTTTAGCGGTTGTGTTTGCTTGTGATAAGTTTAGACCCTACATCATTGATTCTAAAGTAACTATTCACACTGATCATGCTACTATCAAATACTTTATGGAAAAGAAAGATGCTAAACCTAGACTTATTAGATGGGTTCTTTTGCTGCAAGAATTTGACTTGCATATTATTGATAGAAAGGGAGCTGAGAACCCCGTTACAGATAACTTGTCTAGGTTAGAGAATATACTTGATGACCCACAACCTATTGATGATAGCTTTCCTGATGAACAACTAGCTGTCATAAATACTTCTCGTACTGCTCCATGGTATGCTGATTATGCTAATTATATTGTTGCTAAGTTTATGCCTCCTAGCTTCACATACCAGCAAAAGAAAAGGTTCTTCTATGATTTGAGGCATTACTTCTGGGATGACCCACATCTTTATAGAGAAGGAGTAGATGGCATTATTAGACGTTGTGTACCTGAGCATGAACAGGAACATATCACACGCAAGTGCCACTCCAAAGCCTATGGAGGACACCATGCGGGAGACAGAACTGCACACAAGGTATTGCAATCCGGTTTTTATTGGCCTACTCTCTTCAAGGATGCCCATAAGTTTGTCTTATCTTGTGATGAAGGCCAAAGAATCGGTAATATTAGTAGACGTCAAGAAATGCCTATGAATTATTCACTTGTTATTGAACCATTTGATGTTTGGGGCTTTGATTATATGGGACCTTTTCCTTCCTCTAATGAGTACACACATATCCTAGTTGCTGTTGATTACGTTACTAAGTGGGTAGAAGCTATTCCAACTAGAAGTGCTGATCATAACACCTCTATTAAGATGCTTAAAGAAGTTATATTTCCGAGGTTTGGAGTCCCTAGATATCTAATGACTGATGGTGGTTCACACTTTATTCATGGTGCTTACCGTAAGATGCTTGCTAAGTATGATGTCAACCATAGAATTGCATCACCTTATCACCCAGACACTAGTGGTCAAGTAGAACTAAGTAATAGGGAGTTGAAATTAATCTTGCAAAAGACAGTTAATAGGTCTAGAAAGAATTGGTCCAAGAAACTAGATGATGCATTATGGGCCTATAGAACTGCATACAAAAATCCTATGGGTATGTCTCCATATAAGATGGTATATGGAAAAGCTTGTCCCTTACCTCTTGAGCTAGAACATAAGGCATATTGCGCTGTTAAAGAACTCAATTTTGATTTCAAACTTGCGGTGAAAAGAGGCTATTTGATATTAGCTGTCTCGATGAATGGAGAACCCATGCCTGTGAGAATGCCAAGTTATTTAAAGAAAAAGTTAAAAGATGGCATGACAGACGAATACAAAAATGTGAGTTTAACGTAGGTGATTATGTTTTGCTATTCAACTCTCCTTTAAGATTTTTTGCAGGAAAACTTCTCTCTGAGTGGGAAGGACCTTACGTTATCGAGGAGGTCTATCGTTCCAGTGCCATAAAGATCAACAACTTCGAAGGCACAAATCTGAAGGTGGTGAATGGTCAAAGGATCAAACATTATATCTCAGGTAATCCTGTAAATGTCGAAGCTAATATTATTGAAACCATAACCCCGGAGGAATACATAAGGGACACTTTCCAGAATGATTCAGCCTCCGAAAAGGAAGAGGTACGTGATATGGTAAGTAAACCGACTCCAAAATAGTTCTAAAGGCAATTTTCTCTGTTGGAATATTTAGAAAAATAGAAAAATAAACCGCAGTCCGGAGGAGACACGGGGCCTCCTCGAGGGTAGGGGGCGCGCCCCCCTTCCCAGGGTGCGCCCCCTGCCTCGAGGGCACCCCGTGTGTCCCATGGACTCCGTTTTCTTGTGGGTTACCCCTTTTGCTCGGGAAAAATTCATTATATATACTCCCGGAGGTTTTGACCTCTGTATCACGTAGAATTCCTCTGTTTTCATTTCGAGCTGCTGTTTTTGACATATCTAGATCATCATGGCGTCCTCCAACACCCCCAAGGACAAGTTCTTCGTGAAGGTCACCAACCCCTACCTTGCGGAGGTGCTGCACCACCCCAAAACCATGGAGTTGCATGAGGGGGTGCTGCACATCCGTGATGTTAAGGGGCCGAGAAGGACCGGAAGCATGGAGACAAGTCTCGAAGCAATGGAGCAACAAGTTTTCAAGTGCCAAGGCATGGTGGAAAGAGGACTCGACACCAACCACATGATGATCTCGGAGCTTGCCAACAACCTCAAGATGGACTCAGGGATCTTTGGGGAAGCCATCTCCAATCTTCAAGAGAAGATCGATCACCTCCAAGCCCAGATCTATGACCTGCAAAACCAAAACTGTGAGTATGAGTATTCAAGAATATGAGTTTGGCTGCAGATTTGAGTATCCCGGAGACTCGGTCATCCTTCTATGATGGTGAGCCCATGCCTTGGAAGAACAACAAGCCTACATCAGTAGCAACTCCATCACCACCAACCCCAAAGAAAGAGACATAATCATATGGGTATGGGCACTCCCCTTGGAAACTGCCAAGCTTGGGAGAGTGACCCCGGTATCGTATCACCATCACTCCTATCTTTACCATTTTACTTAGTTCGATCCTTTTGGTAGTATCTTGATCTATTAGAATAAAGTTAGCATGATCTAGTTGTGAGTTTTTGCTTTGAGAGCCTTATCCTTTGTAATCGAGTCCATGAGCTATATAATAAAGATTAGTGTTGAGTCAAGGGCTTGATTTCCTCACTTGGGTCATGATAAAAAGAACGAAAACAAAAAGAGTATCAAAGAGATCATATCGATCTTATGGGAAGTAATGACCTCACATACAAGGGTATGATAAATAAAAGTCGTTGGGAGGGGACACACATAGTTTTGGCCATCGTTGCAATTAATAGAAAGTAATAAAAGAAGAGAGGCTTCACATACAAATATACTATCTTGGACATCTTTTATGATTGTGAGCACTCATTAAAATATGACATGCTAAATAGTTGATGTTGGAGAAGGAAGACAACATAATGGGCTATGTCTTCTTATATCCGAAATAAAGTATATTGTCATGGATCTTCCAACATGTTGAGCTTGCCTTTCTCCCTCATGCTAGCCAAAAATCCTCGCACTAAGTAGAGATACTACTTGTGCTACCATATATCCTTAAACCTAGTTTTGCCATGAGAGTCCACCATACCTACCTATGGATTGAGAAAGATTCTTCCAAGTAAGTTGTCATGTTGCAAATCCGCTAAAATATGTATGATTTATTAGTGTGGGAGAAATTAGCTTTATCGAGCTTGTGATATGGAAGTAATAAAAGCGATGGACTGCATAATAAAGGTCCTTATCACAAGTGGCAATATAAAACGAAGTTCCTCTATGCTAAGACTTTGTGCATCCAACCATAAAAACACATGACAACCTCTGCTTCCCTCTGCGAAGGGCCTATCTTTTATTCTTGTCTTATAAGTGTCATGGTGAAACCCACCTTTCATTTTTCAATTTATCCTTTGGCAAGCACATTGTGTTGGAAAGATCCTGACATATATACCCACTTGGATGTAAGTTTTCATGATCTATTACTATTGACATTACCCTTGAGGTAAAAGGTTGGGTGGCAACACCATAAGCCCCTATCTTTCACATAAGTATTGCGTGAGTGTGAACAATTGTGAAAGACTATATGATAGTTGAGTATGTAGGCTTGCTGAAAAGCTCTTATATTGACTCTTTCCGATGTTACAATAAATTGCAATTGCTTCAATGACCGAGACCAAAGTTTGTTACTTTCCAATGAAGTTTATGATGCATACTTGATATTGTGGACGAATTGTTACTTTAGCATAATGATCATATGACTATATTTATATAAGTTGTTGTTATGAGAATAATCATGATGCCCTCATGTCCGTATTCTATTTTTATCGACATCTCTATCTCTAAACATGTGGACATATTTTTCGATATCGGCTTTCGCTTGAGGACAAGCGAGGTCTAAGCTTGGGGGAGTTGATACGTCCATTTTGCATCATGCTTATAAGTTGATATTGCATTATGGGCTGTTCATACATGTTTTGTCACAATACTTATGCATTTTCCCTCTTATTTTGCAAGGTCTACATGAAGAAGGGGGAATGCCGGTGTGACACCCCGAGACCGATGCGCCAGGTGTCAGTCAGTTATTCGTCGTCGTTGCCATGTCATCTGCTTGCGTGTTGCATCTTTGCCTTGTCATCATGTGCATTGCATCATCATGTTTTCAAAACTTGCATCCGTCGTAGTCCACCCGTCCTTTCCGTTATTCGCTTCGAGCCCAGACACACTTGCACGTGCCCGCGGCACCTCTGAATAATTATTTTATGAGTGGCCGAAAAATGTTCTCGGAATGGGGTGAAACTTAGCGTGTGGTCTTATTATAGCATAGGTAGACCGCATGTCAAGTTTCGTCGCGTTCGGAGTTCGTTTGATAGCCCAACGGTTAACCGTGTTAACCGCCGGAAGCCTTTTCTCTTTTGGCCCTACACCCCTTCCAACAGCCCACAAGCCCATCCTAACCCCCTCCATGCTCTTGACCGTTCGATCATGATCGCGTGGCCATGAACCGCTCCTCATTTGGACACTCCTAGCTCCCTCTACCTATAAATAGGTGTCTCCCCCGTATTTTTCTCGCAGATCCAACCCTAGCCCCGCTCCCACCGCGCGCCGGACATGTCCACTCCGCCCGGACGTGTCCATCCCCGCTGCCACGTTGCCCGGCCAATCCCGGGGCGCCACGTCATCGCCGCCCCCGCTCTCCTCCACTGGCACGCCGCCACGTCACCGCCGCCAGCACCCCACTTCGCCGCGGCCCTGCGGGCCCAGATCGGGCCCGGCCAAGCCCGTTCATCCGCCGTCGTCGCCCGAGCCCTCGCCTCCCGTGCCTCCGCCGCCTGTTCGCCGGAGCGTCGCCGGACCTCCGCCGAAGCGCCCCGCCTCCGCCGCCTCCAAAGGAACTGCCCCCGCCTTGGATCCCGCCGCCTCCTGCTGGTCCTGCGGACCCCCGCTGCCGGCCGCACTGGCCTTCTTCGCCGCCGCGCCTCCCTCCGTGCTGCCCCGCCGGCGGCTGCCGCTCGCCAGCCTCCGCCGTCCCCGATCCGATCGGGATCGAGGGCACAACGCGCCAGCCCGTCGGCCTTGTGGGCCTGGCCTCTTCCGCGAGCCGAGCCGACCCACCTCCTCGTGGCCCAGCTCCAGCCACTGCTCCCTCTGGCTCCCTCCTCCGCTCGTGGGCCCGGAGCCCATCTCCCCTTAGGCCCAGCGCATCCCTGCCGGCCTGCTGCACCTCTCCACCAACTGGGCCAAAGCCCACGAGGTGAGCCTCAGCCCAGGCCCTCCTCTGATGCCTATCCTCCGCCTGGGCGTCATTTAGACGCATGTCGCTCACCGTGTTTTTTTCTCTAGCTGTAAAAAAGTGCTAAGTACCTAAAAGTCTTAATATGTTGCATACTTTGCATGGCTGTAACTATTTGTGTGTATGTCCAAATTGAGTGAATGATATGTCAAAACGATCGTGGTGATGTGATCTTCATATTGCTCCATTGTGGCATGCTTGTTTGAGTTCATCTTGATGCTCTAATCATCGTTGCAAGAGTGCTACTTGTTTAAAACTGTTGTTAACTATAATTTTGTTGCATACTTGTGATGCTTGTAACTTAGTGCATGTTTATCCAAATGGAGCATATGATATGTCAAAATGTTCATTGTGAAGTGCTCTACATGTTGGTTGCTGTAGCATTCATGTTAGGTGCCATATTGCCATGTTAATCTCTGTTGCAAAAGTGTATGTGGCTGTTAAGTGCTGAAACTTGTTATGAGATGCTGCTTTCACTTGCTCATTGCTATTGGTGTGTTTGTCTTCATGCCACATGTCTATATGTTTTAGAAGCACAATCATATGGTCTTTGCTGTGGTGCAATCCACTTTCCATGATATGCCTTGAGGTGGCTTAAACAAGCTTGTAAACATGCCATGCCAATGTTGCTGTTTTTATACTTAGTGAAAAACTGCCAAGTCTGGAATCTGTTAAACCTGATGCTATGTTTGCTTGATGCCCCACTCAAATCCATGCTTGTTTTTGATTGGCTAATGATCATGTCTTGTTGTCCATGTTATTGTCTATCCATTCATGCCTTTGTTTGCATATATGGCCTGCTGTAGCTTATTTATTTCTTGCTCTCAAGTTGCTATAAAATTTACCTGTCAGGTTTTTATCAGCATGATCATTTTGGTGAAGCTTGTTGTTATTGATCCATGCCTCCTATGGAGATGCTCCAATGGAGTTGTTTGATGTATGCTATGTCTACTACATGTCCATGATCTTTATATACTTAGTTGAGTTGATATGCATGTTGTTTTGTGCCTCCGAATGCAGCATCATGATGATGTTTTTGCCTTCCGAGATTTTGGCTAAGTCTGGATAAATTTATTGCAACTTGCCATGCTTGGCTAATTATGTTCCAGCAAGCTTTTGGGTGTGTTCTAAGTTCACATCCATGCTTCTTGTTGTCATGTTTGAGTGCTGTAGCATATATTTACCTTGCTCCAAAGTTGTTATGTGGCTGTTAACTTCAGCTTTGCATTGTAACTTGTTTTGCTCACAACTTCTAGACCGTTGGTCCGTTTTGAGCGTGCCCTATATGAAACTTGTGTGATTTTGCATGTAGAAGCATAATATCATGTTGTTTTCATGCTTGGAGTGTGTTTGCTTGATGTTTGGGTGCATCTTGCACCGTTGCCATGCTTGTCTTGTTTTGATCATATCTTCTAGGCCGTAGCTCTGAAATAAACAAACTTTATATGAAACTTGACTAGAATTTTGTGTGCATCATCATGGTGCATGTTAACTTGCTGCTTAACAACTTGAACTTAAGGTTTGTTCAGATATGGACTAAATTCAAATTATGCATATGAGGACTTACCGTATTTGTCATGTGTGTATTCCGGCCTCATTTAAACTTGTTGGTTTGTGTTGTTCTTGTATGCTTCATCCCTTGCCATGAATTGCATCATATAGACTTGTCTTGCATCATACTTGGTTGAGCATCTTGTCATGTTCTTGCATTGTGTGTTTACCGTGTTGTGTGCTTTCTTCTCGCTAGTTCTTTTCCGTTGCGATCGTGAGGATTTGTTCGTCTACGCGTGGTTCGTCTTCAAGGCTTCTTCTCATCTACTTCACGGACTCATTCTTCTTCCTTGCGAGATCTCAAGCAAGATGACCATACCCTTGGATACCTTTACTATCATTGCCAAGCTTAGTTGTCTCGATGCTATCGTTATATGTCGCGCTACCCATCATTATTGTCAGCCCCTCTCCTTGTTGCCATGAAACCTCTAATTTTTGACACCTTCCTAGCAAACCATTGTTTGGCTATGTTACCCGCTCACTCAGCCCCTCTTATAGCGTTGTTAGTTGCAGGTGAAGATGAAGATCGTTGCATGTTGGAACTTGTTGTTGGAATATCACAATATCTATTATTATTATTAACACACCTATATACTGGGCATGGGTGGAAGGCTTGGCCTTTTGCTCGGTGTTTTGTTCCACTCATGCCGCCTTAGGAGCCGATAAACCGGCGTTATGTTCCTTGATTTTGCGTTCCTTACACGGTTGGGTATATGGGGACCCCTTGATAGTTCGTCTTTGAATAAAACTCCTCCAGCAAGGCCCAACATTGGTTTTATTGCAACATAATAAAAACTTTAATTAATTAATTGCATAGGGAGTTAGCGCTACCCGAGGATTCTTTCTACATAAAGGGGGGCCAGTGCTGATGGTGTTGGTCCCAAACTAGAGTCACTTGCGGTGCCACCCAGTTATCTTGGGTCTTCGGTTGCTGTACGTAGTGCTCATCCGGATGTGGCCTGAGACGAGATGCGCGCGGCTACCATCAGGGTGTCGGCATACCGGGAGGTCTTGCTGGACTTGTTTTACCAATGTCGAAATGTCTTGTGCACCGGGATTCCGAGCCTGATCGGATTGTCCCTAAGATAATGGGTAATATCATTATTATCTCTGCTGATCGTGAGAGCTTGTGATTGGCTAAATTGGGACACCCCTACCGGGTTATGATGTTTCGAAAGCCGTGCCCGCGGTTATGTGGTAGATTGGAATTTGTTAATGTCCGATCGTAGAAAACTTGACAGAGGATCCGGAGTAAAATACACGAACCGCGTGAGTAACCGTGATTGTCTCTTTTCACTTCTTGAAGAGAACACGGTGGGGTTATGTTTGACTCGTAGGTAGTTCAGGATCTTTAGCGATCACAACTAGTTTGCGACCGTTTGCGTAGATGCTCATCTTATTCTTGTACTCGTAAGTTAGCCACCATACTTATGCTTAGCCACTGCAGCAACCTCACCACTTTACCTCTTCCTACCCTTTAAGCTTTGATAGTCTTGTTACCCATGGTTATGGGATTGCTGAGTCCTCGTGGCTCATAGTTACTACAACAACAGTTGCAGGTGCAGGTTTCCGATGACTTGACGCGAGAGCGATGTCCGTTGTATTGGAGTTCTTTCTTCTCAGTCTTGGGTTAGGTTCCGGGTCGGCAGCCTGGGATAGCAGATGGATGTCGTTGTGCTTTTCATGTTTGCATCCGTAGTCGGATGCCTTGTATTGATGTTGTTGTATTCATGTGTCTTGTATGAATTGTTGTATCCCTAATGTATGTATGTAATGGTACGATGTAATGATATCCATCTTGCTAAGCGCCCGAAATGCAGTTGTGTCCCAATCACGTAAGTGTCACGTGATCGGGATAGAATCGCATCTTGGGTCTGACAAGTTGGTATCAGATCCTCGACCGACCATAGGAGCCCCCATGATTGATCGTAGTCTGGCCGTTGTCGAGTCTAGAAGAAAACTTTTTCGGAGTCTAGTTATATCGGAGAGTAGGAATTCTTTTTACTTCCCTTCGCCTTCTTCGCTATGGTGAGGAATCTTGACGTAGGTGTTTTGAATTACTCTTCTTCCCCTTCAATTTTTTTAGGATCACGTGGTTAGTTTTCGTTCGTTGCGATGTCAGTTCTTTTCATTTGGTGCATCTCTCGTCAAGTCGATTGACCCTCCCCATCTTTTGCTTCAACCCTCAGTTCTTTCCAGCCGACAGTACTTCCCCGTCCGATGTGGTCTTTTCTTTTCCCACCCGCCCACCCTTTTTTCTTCTCGGAGCCGGAGTCATCAATCGAGTATCCATCCTACTCGTGTGAAGTCTTTGCTTTCATTCATCAAGTGTTTCAACTGAGGAATTCTCGTCTAGTTCGTCATTCTTCATCTCTTTTCTTTTTCGGTGGATTCAATTCAAGTATTCGGTGTTCGTCTTAGTCTTTTCCCTCGGCTTAATTTTTTTTCCTCTTGCTCGTTCACCTCTTGCCATGTAATTGTTTTGGAGTTCCGAAGAAATCTCAGGAGATTCATCTGTCTTCCGATTAATTCGAGGTTGTCACCTCATTCGAGTTTCAATCGTTCCGGTGCATCATCTCCTTTCGATCCCTTTCAACGGTGTTTTTTTTGGTGGGCTCATAACCCACATGTCTTTTCCCAGGATCTTACTTGAATCTTCTAATTTTCCTGGAGTGTTCCGAAATCCTTTTCAAAGTGTGACGTAAGAATGTATTCCATCAGTCATACTCCTTCTCCAAGTTTGCTTTTAATTATTTTCATCTGTGGTTCAACCTTTCCTCATTTCATTCATCCGGAGTATTTCATGAATTCTTTTCTTTGTGTTCCTCCGAAGGCCATCATTTTAGAAGATTTCTTCGTTCTCAGTTTTCAACTTCGTCCTCCAAATATTCTTCATTGATGCCTCTTCATTCGTCTCACATTCGTCCGGTGCTTTGTTCAAGTATTCTTTAATCAATTCATGATCTCTTCGTTCTCGTCATTCAAATTTTCTCAAGGGCTTATTCTTCCCGGCGCACTTGATTTTTATTCATCCCGGTGGCTTGTTCTTTTTCATCACTCGATTTTAATTCTTTACGGTGGTTCTTTCCTTTCTCTTCACTCGGCTTTAATTCTTTACGGTGGTTCGTTCTTTCTTCACTCGATTTTCAATTCTTTACGGTGAGTCGCTCAACAGTTCTTTTCCGGTGTTATCATATCAATCCATTCATTTTATTCTAATCCTACCGGTGATTCATGAATATTTTTCGCAAGTTCGCTATGTATCCCTCTGTAATCATTCCAACAAGAATAAGTGATATGTGAATCCATTGCTTCTCATCAATTTAATTGGTGGAGGATAATCATAACATAATTCTTTTTCTTTTTATCAAGTTGATTTATTCCTTCCTTCGGAGTTTGTTCTTGATGAATAAATTCTAGTTCAAAGTGTCGTCATCTTTTCTTTTCCGGAGTTCAAGTTTCCTCGGCTATCTTGTCGGACCCTCGTCTAAATCATCACAAGGCTTTAATCTTATTCTTTTCGTCCATCATTTCTATATCATCATCCTTTGTTACCGGAGTTCCTCATGGTGGTTCTTCATCATTTAATTCATTCTTCTAGTGTTCATCAAATTCTTTTGGTTCAAGCTCAAGCATTCTTATTCTTGCCTCTCGACTGCAAATAAATTCTCTGCGTTCTTTTGAAATGGAGTTTTGCATTCTTTCTTCATTCTCTTCTATTCAATCTTTTGGTTCCGGCATAATTCACCTCAAGTTTCGGGATGATTTCAATAAGTTCACAACAAGCTCTTTATTTTGTTGTTGATTTTCTCAACAACTCCGTTCAAGTCTTTCTTTGAGGATGCTCTTTTAAATTCTTTCGTGGTGTAAGTTGTTCTTCTCTTATCCGTTCGGGTCATTCTACTCTTTACATTATTCCGGAGGCATTGTCTTGTTCATTTCGTCAAGTATTATTCCTTCTTCTCAAGTTCATGTTCTATTTCTTCCAGGTCCAACCGGTGTGCTATTTCTTTCAGTTTCAGCCGGAGTGCTGCCCAAATTCCTTCATTTGGATTCCTTTCTTTCTCTTATTAACCGGAGTGGTTTTGAATTTATTCTTGTTCCTTCAACTCGTGCTTCATACCCTTCAACCTTTTTGGTTCTCGTCGTATCCCTTGTTCTTCTTTGTCTAATGAAATCTTTGCAACTTCGTTCATCTCCATTGTATCCTTTCTTCAAATTGTTCAACCTCTCAAGGTTCTTTGGATTCACTCTTATGTCATTGAAGAACTTTGTTCTTCCTTTTTCTCTTCCGTCTCGTTCCTAAGATGTCGGGATGAGATCTCTTGTTAGTAGGGGAGTGTTGTGACACCCCGAGACCGATGCGCCAAGTGTCAGTCAGTTATTCGTCGTCGTTGCCATGTCATCTGCTTGCGTGTTGCATCTTTGCCTTGTCATCATGTGCACTGCATCATCATGTTTTCAAAACTGGCATCCGTCCGAGTCCGCCCGTCGATTCCGTTGTTCGTTCTAAGCCCAGACACACTTGCACGTGCCCGCGGCACCTCCGAATAATTATTTTATGGGTGGCCGAAAAATGTTCTCGGAATGGGGTGAAACTTGGCATGTGGTCTAATTGTACCATAGGTAGACCGCCTCAAAAGTTCGTCGCGTTCGGAGTTCATTTGATAGCCCAACGGTTAACCGTGTTAACCGCCGGAAGCCTTTTCTCTTTTGGCCCAACACCCCTTCCAACAGCCCACAAGCCCATCCTAACCCCCTCCATGCTCTTGGCCGTTCGATCACGATCGCGTGGCCGTGAACCGCTCCTCACTTGGACACTCCTAGCTCCCTCTAGATATAAATAGGTGTCTCCCCCGTATTTTTCTCGCAGATCCAACCCTAGCCCCGCTCCCACCGCGCGCCGGACATGTCCACTCCGCGCGGACGTGTCCATCCCCGCTGCCACGTCGCCCGACCAATCCCGGGGCGCCACATCAGCGCCGCCCCCGCTCTCCACTCACACGCCGCCACGTCACCGCTGCCAACACCCCACTTCGCCGCGGCCCTGTGTGCCCAGATCGGGCCCAGCCAAGCTCGTTCATCCACCGCCGCTGCCCGAGCCCTCGCCTCCCGCGCCTCCGCCGCCTGCTCGCCGGAGCGTCGCCGGACCTCCGTCGGAGCGCCCCGCCTCCGCCGCCGCCTTGGATCCCGCCGCCTCCCGCTGGTCCCGCGGACCCCCTGCCGCCGCTCCTCCAACGCCCGCCGCCGGCCGCCCCGGCCTTCTCCACCGCCGCGCCTCCCTCCGTGCTGCCCCACCAGCGGCCATCGCTCGCCAGCCTCCGCTGTCCCCGATCCGATCGGGATCGAGGGCACAGCGCACCAGCCCATCGGCCTTGTGGGCCTGGCCTCTTCCGCGAGTCGAGCCGACCCACCTCCTCGTGGCCCAGCTCCAGCCACTGCTCCCTCTGGCTCCCTCCTCCGCTCGTGGGCCCGGAGCCCATCTCCCCTTCGGCCCAGCGCGTCCCCGCCGGCCTGCTGCACCTCTCCACCAACTGGGCCGAAGCCCACGAGGTGAGCCTCAGCCCAGGCCCTTCTCTGATGCCTATCTTCCGCCTGGGCGTCATTTAGACGCATGTCGCTCACCGTGTTTTCTTTCTCTAGGTGTAAAAAAGTGCTAAGTACATAAAAAGTCTTAATATGTTGCATACTTTGCATGGCTGTAACTATTTGTGTGTATGTGCAAATTGAGTGAATGATATGTCAACACGATCGTGGTGATGTTCTCTTCATATTGTTCCATTGTGGCATGCTTGTTGGAGTTCATTTTGATGCTCTAATCATCGTTGCAAGAGTGCTACTTGTTTAAAACTGTTGTTAACTATAATTTTGTTGCATACTTGTGATGGTTGTAACTTAGTGCATGTTTATCCAAATGGAGCATATGATATGTCAAAATGTTCATTATGAAGTGCTCTACATGTTGGTTGCTGTAGCATTCATGTTAGGTGCCATATTGCCATGTTAATCTCTGTTGCAAAAGTGCATGTTGCTGTTAAGTGCTGAAACTTGTTATGAGATGCTGTTTTCACTTGCTCATTGCTATTGGTGTGTTTGTCTTCATGCCACATGTCTATATGTTTTAGAAGCACAATCATATGGTCTTTGCTGTGGTGTAATCCACTTTCCATGATATGCCTTGAGGTGGCTTAAACAAGCTTGTAAACATGCCATGCCAATGTTGCTGTTTTTATACTTAGTGAAAAACTGCCAAGTCTGGAATCTGTTAAACCTGATGCTCTGTTTGCTTGATGCCCCACTCAAATCCATGCTTGTTTATGGTTGGCTAAAGATCATGTCTTGTTGTCCATGTTATTGTCTATCCATTCATGCCTTTGTTTGCATATATGGCCTGCTGTAGCTTAATTATGTTCCAACAAGCTTTTGGGTGTGTTCTAAGTTCATGCTTGTTAAGTAACACGTTTACTTCACATCCGTGCTTCTTGTTATCATGTTTGAGTGCCGTAGCATATATTTACCTTGCTCCAAAGTTGCTATGTGGCTGTTAACTTCAGCTTTGCATTGTAACTTGTTTTGCTCACAACTTCTAGACCGTTGCTCCGTTTTGAGCGTGACCTACATGAAACTTGTGTGATTTTGCATGTAGAAGCATAATATCATGTTGTTTTCATGCTTGGAGTGTGTTTGCTTTATGTTTGGGTGCATCTTGCACCGTTGCCATGCATGTCTTGTTTTGATCATATCTTCTAGGCCGTAGCTCCGAATTAAACAAACTTTATACGAAACTTGACTAGAATTTCGTGTAGATCATCATGGTGCACGTTAACTTGCTGATTAACAACTTGAACTTAAGGTTTGTTCAGATCTGGACTAATTTCAAATTATGCATATGAGGACTTACCGGATTTGTTAAGTGTGGATTCCGGCCTCATTTAAACTTATTGGTTTGTGTTGTTCTTGTATGCTTCATCCCTTGCCATGAATTGCATCATATAGACTTGTCTTGCATCATACTTGGTTGAGCATCTTGTCATGTTCTTGCGTTGTGTGTTTACCGTGTTGTGTGCTTTCTTCTGGCTAGTTCTTTTCCGTTGCGATCGTGAGGATTCGTTCGTCTACGCGTGGTTCGTCTTCAAGGCTTCTTCTTCGTCTACTTCACGGACTCATTTTTCTTCCTTGCGAGATATCAGGCAAGATGACCATACCCTTGGATACCTTTACTATCATTGCCATGCTTTGTTGTCTCGATGCTATTGTTATATGTCGCGCTACCCATCATTATTGTCAGCCCCTCTCCTTGTTACCATGAAACCTCTAATTTTTGACACCTTCCTAGCAAACCATTATTTGGCTATGTTACCCGCTCGCTCAGCCCCTCTTATAGCGTTGTTAGTTGCAGGTGAAGATGACGATCGTTCCATGTTGGAACTTGTTGTTGGAATATCACAATATCTATTATTATTATTAACACACCTATATAGTGGGCATGGGTGGAAGGCTTGGCCTTTTACTCGGTGATTTGTTCCACTCATGCCACCTTAGGAGCCGATAAACCGGCGTTATGTTCCTTAATTTTGCGTTCCTTACACGGTTGGGTATATGGGGACCCCTTGACAGTTCATCTTTGAATAAAACTCCTCCAGCAGGCCCAACATTGGTTTTATTGCAACATAATAAAAACTTTAATTAATTAATTGCATAGGGAGTTAGCGCTACCCGAGGATTCTTTCTACATACAGGGGGGGCAGTGCTCATGGTGTTGGTCCCAAACTAGAGCCACTTGCGGTGCCACCCAGTTATCTAGGGTCTTCGGTTGCTGTACGTAGTGCTCATCCGGACGTGGCCTTAGACGAGATGCGCGCGGCTACCATTAGGGTGTCGGCACGCCGAGAGGTCTTGCTGGACTTGTTTTACCATTGTCGAAATGTCTTGTGCATCGGGATTCCGAGCCTGATCGGATTGTCCCTAAGATAATGGGTAATATCATTATTATCTCTGCTGATCGTGAGAGCTTGTGATTGGCTAAATTGGGACACCCCTGCAGGGTTATGATCTTTCGAAAGCCGTGCCCGCGGTTATGTGGCAGATTGGAATTTGTTAATGTCTGGTCGTAGAAAACTTGACAGAGGATCCGAAGTAAAATACCCGAACCGCGTGAGTAACCTTGACTGTCTCTTTTCACTTCGAGAAGAGAACATGGTGGGGTTATGTTTGACTCGTAGGTAGTTCAGGATCTTTAGCGATCACTACTAGTTTGCAACCGTTTGCGTAGATGCTCATCTTATTCTTGTACTCGTAAGTTAGCCACCATACTTATGCTTAGCCGCTGCTGCAACCTCGCCACTTTACCTCTTCCTACCCTTTAAGCTTTGCTAGCCTTGTTACCCATGGTTATGGGATTGCTGAGTCCTCGTGGCTCACAGTTACTACAACAACAGTTGCAGGTGTAGGTTTCCGATGACTTGGCGCGAGAGCGATGTCCGTTGTGTTGGAGTTCGTTCTTCTCAGTCTTGGGTTAGGTTTCGGGTCGGCAGCCTGGGATAGCAGATGGATGTCATTGTGCTTTTCATGTTTGCATCCGTAGTCGGATGCCTTGTATTGATGTTGTTGTATTCATGTGTCTTGTATGAATTGTTGTATCCCCCATGTATGTATTTAACGGTACGATGTAATGATATCCATCTTGCTAAGCGCCTGAAATGCGGTTGTGTCCCAATCACGTAAGTGTCACGTGATCGGGATAGAATCGCATCTTGGGCCTGACAGCCGGTAGCTGGAATTTTGGGCTGGAAAAGGAGCAAACTCTGGAAACCTATTCTGCACAACTCCAAAAGCCCCGAAACTCCACAGAACATTTTTTCGGAAAATATAAAAAATATCTGGCGGAAGAAATCCATGAGAGGGGCCACTGGCTGGCCTCGAGGGTGGGGGGCGCGCCCCCCTTCCCAGGGCGCACCCCCCCTGCCTCGAGGGCCAGCCGGTGGGCCCCAGGTGCCATCTTCTCCTATGTGAAGCGTGTTGACCTGGAAAAAATCAGAAGGAGGCTTTCGGGACCAGACACCGCCGTCTCGAGGAGGAACCGAGGCGGAAACCAATCTAGCGCCCCCGCAGAGCTGTTCTGCCGGGGATACTTCCCTCCGGGAGGCGGAAACCGTCACCGCCGTCACCACCAACTACTCTCCCATCTTGGGGAAAGCTATCTTCGTCAACATCTTCACCAGCACCATCTCCTCTCAAACCCTAGTTCATCTCTTGTGTCCAATCTTTGTATCCAAACCTCAGATTGGTACCTGTGGGTTGCTAGTAGCGTTGTTTACTCCTTGTAGTTGATACTAGTTGGTTTATTTGGTGGAAGATCATATGTTCAGATCCAGTATGCATATTAATACCCCTCTGATCATGAACAATATTATGTCTTGTGATTAGTTACTTTTGTTCCTGAGGACATGGGAGAATTCTTGCTATTAGTAGTCATGTGAATTTGGTCTTCGTTCGATATTTTGATGAGATGTATGTTGTCTCTCCTCTAGGGGTGTCATGTGAACGTCGACTACATGACACTTCACTATTATTTGGGCCTAGAGGAAGGCATTGGGAAGTAATAAGTAGATGATGGGTTGCTAGAGTAACAGAAGCTTAAACCCTAATTTATGCGTTGCTTCGTAAGGGGCTGATTTGGATCCATATGTTTCAGGCTATGGTTAGGTTTACCTTAATACTTCTTTTGTAGTTGCGGATGCTTGCATTAGAGGTTAATCATAAGTGGGAGGCTTGTCCAAGTAAGGGAAGCACCCAAGCACCGGTCCACCCACATACCAAATTATCAAAGTACCGAACGCGAATCAAACGATGGTGATGAAAACTAGCTTGACGATAATTCCCATATGTCCTCGGGAGCGCTTTACCTTGCATAAGAGTTTGTCCTGGCTTGTCCTTTGATACAAAAAGGATTGGGCCACCTTGCTGCACCTTCTTTACTTTTACCTTTTTTCACTTGCTACCAATTATCTTATCACAAAACTATCTGTTACCTATAATTTCAGTGCTTGCAGAGCATACCTTACTAAAAACTGCCTATAATTTCCTTCTGCTCCTCATTGGGTTTGACACTCTTACTTATCGAAAGGACTACAATAGATCCCCTACACTTGTGGGTCATCACTTTACGGCTTAGAACCGGGAGTTCAAAAAGTTTTGAACGCCACGGAGCATATAAGATGTTCCAAGAGTTGAAATTAGTATTCTCATACTCATGCTCGTGTCGAGAGGTATGATACCTCTGACAGTACTTTGCCTACAATATGGAGGAGAATATCTCAACCAGATAGCATGTGCTCAGATTGTGTGGTTACTACAATTGCTTGAATCAAGTGGGAGTTAATCTTCCAAATAATATAGTAATTGACAAAATTCTCTAGTCACTATCACCAAGTTAGTAGAACTTCGTGATGAACTATAATATGCAAGGGATGACGAAAGTAATTCCAGATCTCTTCGCGATGCAGAAATTGGCGAAGGTAGAAATCAAGAAAGAACATCAAGTGTTGATGGTTAACAAGACCACTTGTTTCAAGTAAAGGGCAACGGGATAGAAGGGGAACTTCAAGAAGAATGACAAGCAAGTTGTCACTCCCATGAAGAAACCCAAGGTAAACTCAAGCCTGAAACTAAGTGCTTCTACTTCAAAGGAAATGGTCACTGGAAGTGGAACTGCTCTAGATACTTGGCAGATAAGAAGGATGGCAAAGTGAACAAAGTTATATTTGATATATAGATTATTGATGTGTACTTTACTAGTGTTCATACCAACCCCCACTGTTCAAGATATCTTCCGATATGCCGATAAATCGGCCGATTTATCGCTTACCGTTGTCTGACAGATAAGATAAATCGGCCGATAAATCAGCCGATATGGCGATAAATCGGCCGATATGCCGATAAATCAGCCGATATGGCGATAAATCGGCCGATATGCCGATAAACTGGCCGATTTACCCTTTATCATGGGTATTTGATACCGCTTCAGTTGCTAAAATTAGTAACTCGAAACGAGAGCTGCAGAATGAACAGAGACTAGTTAAAAGTGAAGTGACAATGTGTGTTGGAAATGGTTCCAAGATTAAAATGATCATCATCGCACACTCCTTATACTTTCGGGATTAGTGTAGAACCTAAATAAATGTTATTTGGCATTTGTGTTGAGCATGAATATGATTTGATCATGTTTGTTGCAATACGGTTATTCATTTAAAGTCATAGAATAATTGTTATTCCGTTTACATGAATAAAGCCTTCGATGGTCATACACCCAATGAAAATAGTTTGTTGGATCTCTATCATAGTGATACATATATTCATAATATTGAAGCCAAAAGATGCAAGGTTAATAATGATAGTGCAACTTATTTGTGGCACTGCCGTTTAGGTCATATTGGTGTAAAGCGCATGAAGAAACTCCATAGTGATGGACTTTTGGAATCACTTGGTGCTTGTGAACCATGCCTCATGGGCAAGATGACTAAAGCTCTGTTCTCCGGAACTATGGAGCGAGCAAATGATTTGTTGGAAATCATACATACTAATGTATGTGGACCGATGAGTATTGAAGCTCGCGGTGGGTATCGTTATTTTCTGACCTTCACTGATGATTTGAGTAGATATAGGTATATCTACTTGATGAAGCAGAAGTTTGAAACATTTGAGAAGTTCAAAGAATTTCAGAGTGAATTAGAGAATCATCGTAACAAGAAAATCAAGTTTCTACGATCTGATCATGGAGGTGAATATTTGAGTTACGAGTTTGGTCTTCATTTGAAACAATGTGAAATAGTTTCACAACTCACGCCACCCGGAACACCATAGCGTAATGGTGTGTCTGAACATCGTAACCGTACTTTATTAGATATGGTGCGGTCTATGATGTCTCTTACCGATTTACCACTATCATTTTGGGTTATGCATCAGAGACAACTCCATTCACGTTAAATAGGGCAATATCTAAATCCGTTGAGACGGCGCCTTATGAACTGTGGTTTGGCAAGAAACCAAAGTTGTCGTTTCTTAAAGTTTGGGGCTGCGATGCTTATGTGAAAAAGCTTCAACCTGATAAGCTCGAACCCAAGTCGGAGAAATGTGTCTTCATAGGATACCCAAAGGAGACTGTTGGGTACACCTTCTATCACAGATCCGAAGGCAAGATATTCGTTGCTAAGAATGGATCCTTTCTAGAGAAGTAGTTTCTCTCGAAAGAAGTGAGTGGGAGGAAAGTGGAACTTGATGAGGTAATTGTACCTTCTCCCGAATTGGAAAGTAGTACATCACAGAAACTAGTTCCAGTGATTCCTACACCAATTAGTAAGGAAGCTAATGATGATGATCATCAAACTTCGAATCTTGTTTTTGCTGAATTTCGTAGATCAACATGAGTACGTTCCGCGCGATAGTGGTACGACAACCCAGTTTTGGAAGTCATGTTACTAGACCATGATGAACCTACGAACTATGAGGAAGCGATGATGAGCCCAAATTCCGCGAAATGTCTTAAGGCCATCAAATCTGAGATGGGTTCCATGTATGAGAACAAAGTGTGGACTTTGGTTGACTTGCCCGATGATCGGCAAGCCATTAAAAATAAATGGATTTTCAAGAGGAAGACTGACGCTGACGGTAATGTTACTATCTACAAAGCTTGACTTGTTGCGAAAGGTTTTTGACAAGTTCAAGGAGTTGACTACAATGAGACTTTCTCACCCGTAGCGATGCCTAAGTCTGTCCGAATCATGTTAGCAATTGCCGCATTTTATGAAATCTGGCAAATGGATAACAAAACTGCGTTCTTTAATGGATTTATTAAAGATGAGTTGTATATGATGCAACTAGAAGGTTTTGTCAATCCTAAAGGTGCTAGCAAAGCTCCAGCGATCCATCTATGGACTGGTGCAAGCATCTCGGAGTTGGAATATACGCTTTGATAAGTTGATCAAAGCATATAGTTTTATACAGACTTGCGGTGAAGCCTGTATTTACAAGAAAGTGAGTGGGGGCACTATAGCCTTTCTGATAAGTATATGTGAATGACATATTGTCGATCGGAAATGATGTAGAATTTTCTGGAAAGCATAAAGGAGTGTTTGAAAGGAGTTTTTTCAAAGAAAGACCTCGATGAAGCTGCTTACATATTGAGCATCAAGATCTATAGAGATAGATCAAGATGCTTGATAAGTTTTTTCAATAAGTACATACCTTGACAAGTTTTTTGAAGTAGTTCAAAATGGAATAGTGAAAGAAAGAGTTCTTGCTTGTGTTGCAAGGTATGAAGTTGAGTAAGACTCAAAACCCGACCACGGCAGAAGATAGAGAAAGAATGAAAGTCATTCCCTATGTCTTAGCCATAGGCTCTTTAAAGTATGCCATGCTGTGTACCAAACCTGTTGTGCACCTTGCCATTAGTTTGGCAAGGAGGTACAAAAGCAATCTAGGAGTAGATCACTGGACAACGGTCAAAATTATCCTTAGTTATTAGATGACTAAGGAAATATTTCTCGGTTATGGAGGTGATAAAGAGTTCGTCGTAAAGAGTTACGTCGATGCAAGGTTTGACACCGATCTGGATGACTCTGAGTCTCGATCTGGATACATATTGAAAGTAGGAGCATCTAGCTAGAGTAGCTCAGTGCAGAGCATTGTAGACATAGAAATTTGCAAAATACATACGGATCTGAATGTGGCAGACCCATTGACTAAACCTCTCTCACAAGCAAAACATGATCACACCTTAGTACTCTTTGGGTGTTAATCACATGGCGATGTGAAGTAGATTACTGACTCTAGTAAACCTTTTTAGGTATTGGTCACATGGCGATGTGAACTATAAAGTGTTAAGTCACATGGTGATGTGAACTATTGGTGTTAATCACATTGTGAAGTGATCTAGATTATTGACTCTAGTGCAAGTGGGAGACTGAAGGAAATATGCCCTAGAGGCAACAATAAAGTTATTATTTATTTCCTTATATCGTGATAAATGTTTATTATTCATGCTAGAATTGCATTAACCGGGAACTTAGTACATGTGTGAATACATAGACAAAACAGAGTGTCCCTAGTATGCCTCTACTAGACTAGCTCATTGACCAAAGATGGTTATGTTTCCTAGCCATAGACATGAGTTGAAATTTGATCAATGGGATCACATCATTAGGAGAATGATGTGATGGACAAGACCCATCCGTTAGCTTAGCACTATGATCGTTTAGTTTTACTACTATTGCTTTCTTCATGACTTATACATGTTCCTATGACTATGAGATTATGCAACTCCCGAATACCGGAGGAACACCTTGTGTGCTTTCAAACGTCACAACGTAACTCGGTGATTATAAAGATGCTCTACAGGTATCTCCGAAGGTGTTCGTGGTGTTGGCATAGAACAAGAATAGGATTTGTCACTCCGAGTGTCGGAGAGGTATCTCTAGGCCCTCTCGGTAATACACATCATAATAAGCCTTGCAAGCAAATGACTAATGAGTTACTCACAATAGGATGTATTACGGAACGAGTAAAGAGACTTTGCGGTAAAGAGATTAACTAGGTATGGTGATACCGACAATCAAATCTCGGGCAAGTAACATACCGATGACAAAGGGAACAACGTATGTTGTTACGCGGTTTAACCGATAACGATCTTCGTAGAATATGTAGGAGCCAATATGAGCATCCAGGTTCCTCTATTGGTTATTGACCGGAGATGAGTCTTGGTGATGTCTACATAGTTCTCGAACCCGTAGGGTCCGTACGCTTAACGTTTGATGACGATCGGTATTATGAGTTTACGTGTTTTGATGTACCGAAGGTAGTTCGAAGTTCCGGATGAGATCGGGGACATGACGGCGAGTCTCGAAATGGTCGAGACGTAAAGATCGATATATTGGACGACTATATTCAGACATCAGAAAGGTTCCGAGTGATTTGGGTATTTTTTTGGAGTACCAGAGAGTTACGGGAATTCACCGGGGAGTATATGGGCCTTATTAGGCTTTAGGGGAAAGAGAGAGAGAGGAGGCTGCACGCCCCCCAAGGCTTAGTTCAAATTGGACTAGGGGGAGGGACAGCGCCCCCTCCTTCCTTCTCTTCTCTTTTCCCTTTCCTTCTCTCCTACTCCTACTATTTGGAAGGGCTCCTAGTTCTACTAGGAAAGGGGGAATTCTACTCCCGGTGGGAGTAGGACTCCCCTAGGGCGCGCCATAGAGAGGGCCGGCCCCTCCCCTCCCCCTCTCCTTTATATACGGGGGTAGAGGCACCCCATAGACACACAAGTTGATTAGTTGATCTCACCCAACCGTGTGCGGTGCCCCTCTCCACAGAAACACACCTCGGTCATATCGTTGCGGTGCTTAGGCGAAGCCCTGCGCCGGTAACTTCATCATCTCCATCACCATGCCTTCGTGCTGACGAAACTCTCCTGTGAAGTTCTACTGGATCAAGAGCTCGTGGGACGTCATCAAGCTGAACGTGTGCTGAACGCGGAGGCTCCGTACGTTCGGTCCTTGATCGGTTGGATCGTGAAGAAGTTTGAGTACATCAACCGCGTCACTAGACGCTTCCGCTCCCGGTCTACAAGGGTACGTAGACACATTCTCCCCTCTCGTTGCTATGCTTCTAGTAGATAGATCTTGTGTGTTCGTAGGATTTTTTTGAAATACTACGTTCCCCAACACGATCGTCATCAAACGTTAAGCGTGCAGACCCTACAGGTTCGAGAACTATGTAGACATGACCGAGACTCATCGCCGGTCAATAACCAATAGGGGAACCTGGATGCTCATATTGGGTCCTACGTATTCTACGAAGATCTTTATCGGTCAAACCGCATAACAACATACGTTGTTCCCTTTGTCATCGGTATGTTACTTGCCCGAGATTCGATCATTGGTATCACCATACCTAGTTAATCTCGTTTCCGGCAAGTCTCTTTACTCGTTCCGTAATACATCATCTCGTGACTAACTCATTAGTCATTTGCTTGCAAGGCTAATTATGATGTGCATTACCAAGAGGGCCCAGAGATACCTCTCCGACACTCGGAGTGACAAATCCTATTCTCGATTTATGCCAACACCACAAACACCTTCGGAGACACCTGTAGAGCATCTTTATAATCACCCAGTTACATTGTGACATTTGATAGCACACAAGGTGTTCCTCCGGTATTCGGGAGTTGCATAATCTCATAGTCATAGGAACATGTATAAGTTATGAAGAAAGCAATAGCCGTAAAACTAAACGATCAAGTTGCTAAGCTAATAGATGGGTCTTGTCCATCACATCATTCTCCTAATGATGTGATCCCGTTGATCATATGACAACTCATGTCTATGGCTAGGAAACATAACCATCTTTGATGAATGAGCCAGTCTAGTAGAGGCATACTAGGGACATTCTGTTTTTTCTATGTATTCACACATGCACTAAGTTTCCGATTAATACAATTCTAGCATGAATAATAAACATTTATCATGATATAAGGAAATACAAATAACAACTTTATTATTGCCTCTAGGGCATATTTCCTTCAGTCTCCCACTTGAACTAGAGTCAATAATCCAGATTACATAGTAATGATTCTAACATCCATGGAGTATTGGTGCGGATCATGTTTTTCTCGTGGAAGAGGCTTAGTCAATGGGTCTTGCATATTTCTATGTCTCCATCCTTGACTTGATCGCGGATGGAATTGAAGCGTCTCTTGATGTGCTTTGTTCTCTTGTGAAACCTGGATTCCTTTGCCAAGGCTATTGCTCCAGTGTTGTCACAAAAGATTTTCATTGTACCCGATGCACTAGGTATTACACCTAGATCAGATATGAACTCCTTCATCCAGACTCGTGCATTTGCTACTTCCGAAGCAGCTATGTACTCCGCTTCACACGTAGATCCCACCACGATGCTCTGCTTGGAACTGCACCAACTAACAGCTCCACCGTTCAATAAAAATACATATTCGGTTTGTCACTTAGAGTCATCTGGATCAATGTCAAAGCTTGAATCGACGTAGCCGTTTATGACGAGCTCTTTGTCACCTCCATAAATGAGAAACATATCCTTTGTCCTTTTCAGGTACTTCAGGATGTTCTTGACCACTGTCTAGTGATCCACTCCTGGATTACTTTGGTACCTTCCTACTAAACTTATAGCAAGGCACACATCAGGTCTGGTACACATCATTGCATGCATGATAGATCCTATGGTTGAGGCATAGGGAATGACTTTCATTTTCTCTCTATCTTCTGCAGTGGTCGGGCATTGAGTCTTACTCAAGTTCACACCTTGTAACATAGGCAAGAACCCTTTCTTTGACTAATCCATTTTGAACTTCTTCAAAACATTATCAAGGTATGTGAAAGTCCAATTAAGCGCATTGATCTATCTCTATTGATCTTGATGCCTAATATATAAGCAGCTTCACCGAGGTCTTTCATTGAAAAATTCTTATTCAAGTATCCTTTTATGACATCCAGAAATTCTATATCATTTCCAATCAACAATATGTCATCTACATATAATATTAGGAATGCTACAGAGCTCCCACTCACTTTATTGTAAATACAGGCTTCTCCAAAAGTCTGTATAAAACCATATGCTTTGATCACCTCATCAAAGCGTATATTCCAACTCTGAGATGCTTGCACCAGTCCATAGATGGATCGCTGGAGCTTGCACACTTTGTTAGCACCTTTAGGATCGACAAAACCTTCTGGTTGCATCATATACAACTCTTCTTTGAGGTATCCATTTAGGAATGCAGTTTTGACATCCATTTTCCAGATTTCCTAATCATAAAATGCGACAATTGCTAACATGATTCGGACAGACTTAAGCATCGCTACGGGTGAGAAAGTCTCATCATAGTCAACTCCTTGAACTTGTCAAAAACCTTTCGCAACAAGTCGAGCTTTGTAGACAGTAAGATTACCATCGGCGTCGGTCTTCCTCTTGAAGATCCATTTATTTTCAGTGGCTTGCCGATCATCGGGCAAGTCAACCAAAGTCCACACTTTGTTCTCATACAGGGATCCCATCTCAGATTTCATGGCCTCAAGCCATTTTGCGGAATCTGGGCTCATCATCGTTTCCTCATAGTTCGTAGGTTCATCATGGTCTAGTAACATGACTTCCAAAACTAGGTTGTCGTACCACTCTAGTGCGGAACGTACTCTGGTTGACCTACGGGGTTCGGTAGTAACTTGATCCGAAGTTTCATCGTCATCATCATTAGCTTCCTCACTAATTGGTGTAGCAATCACTGGAACTAGTTTCTGTGATGTACTACTTTCCAATTCGGGAGAAGGTACAATTACCTCATCAAGTTCTACTTTCCTCCCACTCACTTCTTTCGAGAGAAACTCCTTCTCTAGAAAGGATCCATTCTTAGCAACGAATATCTTGCCTTAGGATCTGTGATATAAGGTGTACCCAACAGTCTCCTTTGGGTATCCTATGCAGACACATTTCTCCGACTTGGGTTCGAGCTTATCAGGTTGAAGCTTTTTCACATAAGCATCGCAGCCCCAAACTTTAAGAAACGACAACTTTGGTTTCTTGCCAAACCACAGTTCATAAGGCATCGTCTCAATGAATTTTGATGGTGCCCTATTTAACGTGAATATAGCTGTCTGATACGTCTCTGTCATATCTATAATTTTTGATTGTTCCATGCCAATATTGTACAATTTTCATATACTTTTGGCACCTTTTTAAACTATTTTTGGGACTAACATATTGATCTAGTGCCCAGTGCCAGTTCTTGTTTGTTGCATGTTTTTTGTTTCGCAGAATATCCATATCAAACGGAGTCCAAACGGGATAAACACGGACGAAGATTTTTTTGGAATATTTATGAATTTTGGGAAGAAGAATCAATGCGAGACGATGCCCGAGGGGGCCACGAGGCAGGGGGGCCCGCCCTGGGCCCTCGTGGCCACCCTGTAAGGTGTTTGGTGCCCTTATTTCACCACAAGAAAGCTAATATCCGGATACAAATCGTGTCAAAAATTCAGCCCAATCGGAGTTACGGATCTCCGGGAATATAAGAAACGGTGAAAGGCCAGAATCTGGGAACGTAGAAACAGAGAGAGACAGATCCAATCTCGGAGGGGCTCTCGCCCCTCCACCGCCATGGAGGCCATGGATCGGAGGGGAAACACTTCTCCCATCTAGGGAGAAGGTCAAGGAAGAAGAAGAAGGAGGGGGGATCTCCCCCCCTCGTTTCCGGTGGCGCCGGAGTGCCACCGGGGCCATCATCGTGTGACGGCGATCTACACCAACACCTCAGTCATCTTCACCAACATCTTCATCACCTTCCCCCATCTATCCACATCGGTCCACTCTCCCGCAACCCGCTGTACCCTCTACTTGAACATGGTGCTTTATGCTTCATATTATTATCTAATGATGTGTTTCCATCCTATGATCTCTGAGTAGATTTTGGTTGTCCTATCGGCAATTGGTGAATTGCTATGATTGGTTTAATTTGCTTGTGGTTATGTTGATGTTGTTTGGTGCCCATCATACGAGCGCGCACATGGATCACACCATAGGGTTAGTTGTATGTTGATAGGACTATGTATTGGAGGGCAAGAGTGAGAGAAGCTTCAACCTAGCATAGAAATTGATGTATACGGGATTGAAGGGGGACCAATATATCTTAATGCTATGGTTGGGTTTTACCTTAATGAACGTTAGTAGTTGTGGATGCTTGCTAATAGTTCCAATCATAAGTGCATAGAATTCCAAGTCAGGGATGACATACTAGCAGTGGCCTCTTCCACTTAAAACTTGCTATCGGTCTAGTAACGTAGTCAATTGCTTAGGGACAATTTCGCAACTCGTACCACCACTTATCCACACTCGCTATACTAGCTTTATTGCTTCTTTATCTAAACAGCCCCTAGTTTTTATTTACGTGCTCTTTATATTCTTGCAAACCTATCCCACAACACATACAAAGTACTTCTAGTTTCATACTTGGTCTAGGTAAAGTAAACGTTAAGCGTGCGTAGAGTTGTATCGGTGGTCGATAGAACTTGAGGGAATGTTTATTCTACCTTTAGCTCCTCGTTGGGTTCGACACTCTTACTTATCGAAAGAGGCTACAATTGATCCCCTATACTTGTGGGTTATCAAGACCTTTTTCTGGTGCCGTTGCCGGGGAGCAATAGCGTGGGGTGAATATTCTCGTGGGTGCTTGTTTGCTTTATCACTAAGTAGATTTTATTTTCTATTCTAAGTTGTTCTATATCTTTAGTTATGGATTTCAAACACGAAATACCAAAAACATTAGGTGTACTTGCTACTCATGGAGATGGGGAACCTCCTAAAACCCTCGATGCTCAGTATGTGAAAAATATTATGTACTACTGTGATAATACTGATAAAACCCCATTCAACTATATAACGGGAGTAACATTGGATCAACGTGAATACTTTAGGGATTATCGCTTGATACAAAAAGGGAAACTATTATGGGATCAAATTTATATGGTGTATTGGTATGCTCGACAACTATGCTTGAGATATGATTACACTTGTTGCTCTAGGATGAAGGCTCCACACCTTCCCTTTTCTTGCAAATTTAATGATAATGAAACCTTAGCATCTTATGCTAATGGTATATATGATTACTATGATGTTGAACAAATAGAAGAATTTGTTGCTTTTATGGATGCTTTTGAAATTGAATCTCTGTTTAAAAAGTATGATGCTTTTGATGATGATGTTTATAGGCCTGAAAATCTTGCTATATTGAAATATTGCTATTTGAATTATGAATATAGCTCCAATATTGATGTGTTTATTGAGAAACTCTCTGTTGTGCAAGAAGAGACTAATATTTTGCAGGAAACTGTGGAAGAAGAAATTGATGACATTGTCATCTCATTAGATGAAAAAGATGACGAGGAGAGCGAAGAACAAAAGGAGGGAGAGCGGATTAGCTACCCGTGCCCACCTTCTAATGAGAGTAACTATTCAACTCATACATTGTTTAATTTCCCTTCATGCTTACCGAAGGATGAATGCTATGATGATTGCTATGATCCCTTGGATTCGTTTGAAATATCCCTTTTTGATGAAATTAATGCTTGCTATTCTTGTGGCCATGATGCCAATATGAATTCTGCTTATGGAGATGAACTTGCTATAGTCCCTTATGTTAAACATGAAATTGTTGCTATTGCAACCACGCATGATAGTCCTATTATCTTTTTGAATTCTCCCGACTACACTATATCGGAGAAGTTTGCTCTTATTAAGGATTATATTGATGGGTTGCGTCTCACTACTATACATGATGATGTTGATAGATATAATATGCATGTGCTTGCTGCTCCTACTTGCAATTATTATGAGACAGGAACTACATCTCCGCATCTCTATGTTTCCAATACGATAAAATTGCAAGAAACTGCTTATACTATGCGTTGGCCTTTACATGATGTGCCTGAATTATTATTTTATGACATGCCGATGCATAGGAAGAGAGTTAGATGTCGTTATTGCATGATATACATTACTTTGTGCTCACTACTAAATCACAAATCACTATTACTTAAAATTGGCTTTGATATACCTTGGGATCCGGGTGGATCCATTACTTGAGCACTATATGCCTAGCTTAATGGATTTAAAGAAAGCGCTACCAGGGAGACAACCCGGAAGTTTTAGAGAGTTATTTATTTCTGTTGTGTGATTTTATAAAGTTTAAAAACGAAAATAAATAAAGAGGGGAACCTAAAACTTTTTCAAAAAGAAAAGTGAAAGTAAGGAGGACGAGCACCGTTGAAATGGGGGAGCTCCTTGAACTTTGTTCATGCCCATGGAAACTTTGCAAATCTTGAATTACAGAAACTTTTCAACAAAAATAATTATCCCCTTGTACAATTCCATTGTATTATAAAAATAATATGCCAAGAGTTACCTTTAGGATGATTAAACTGCTTGTTGGTTTGTGCGGTGCAAAAATAGAAACTTTGGTTGTAGTGCGTGATTTTACTTTTTCTACTGGAACATTGAAAGGACCTGAAACATTTTGCGCAGTCTTGCTATACAATTTTTTGATTTTTACTAATTTTTCCATAATTTTTAGAGTTACATAAGTATGGTTAATGTTTAGATTACCACATACTGTCATGTTTTCATAGATTGCTGTTATAGCTTCATTATTTGCATATGTTTGAATTCTTGTTGCGATAGCATACAATGGGTGATGTTTGTTCATAATTATACAATAATGTTAGAGCAGTACATGATGGGATTTCATTGATCATATGCACTAACCCCCCCACTAAAAGTTCGATTAAGTTTTGTGTGGATGAAGTGTTCGAAGATCGAGGAGGTCTCGATGTGAGAAGAAGGAGGAGAGGCAAGAGCTCAAGCTTGGGGATGCCCAAGGAACCCCAAGTAAATATTCAAGGACAGTCAAGCGTCTAAGCTTCGAGGTGCCCCAGAAGGTATCCCATCTTTCTTCAACAAGTATTGGTATGTTTTCGGATTCGTTTCGTTCACATGATATGCGTAAACTCTTGGAGCGTCGTGTGCTTTTTATTTTTCTTTTAACAAATGCACCATGCTGGTATGAGATAATCCTTGGTTGATTTATATAATGCTCTTTGCACTTCACTTATGTCTTTTGAGTATGGCTTTATAGAATGCTTCATGTGCTTCACTTATATCATTTGAAGTTTGGATAGCCCGTTTCTCCTCGCATAAAAAATTGCCATTTGTAGAATGCTCTTTTGCTTCACTTATAATTGTTAGAGCGTGGGCATATCTTTTGTAGAAAGAATTAAAACTCTTTGCTTCACTTATATCTATTTAGAGAGTTGACATGAATTGGTCATTCACATGGTTAGTCATAAAATCCTACATAAACTTGTAGATCGCTGAATATGATACGTTTGATTCCTTGCAATAGTTTTGCGATATATAGATGCTAATATGTGGGAGGTACTTTTGAATGATTGTGGTTTAGTTAAAATATTGGTGTTAAGGTTTGTGATTCCCGAAGCATGTACGTATGGTCTCCTAACTATGTAACCAAATTGGCGCGCATTGTATTTTGATTGTTTATCTTTGCGTGAAGGTCGGGGGAGTGCGATGGTTAACTTCTACGAACCTCCCCCCTAGGAGCATGCGTCGTATTATTTTTGCTTTTAGGGCTAATAATTTTTTTGCAATAAGTATGTGAGTTCTTTATGACTAATGTTGAGTCCATTATACGCACTCTCACCCTTCCACCTTGTTAGCCACTCTAGTACCGTGCAACTTTCGCCGGTGCATCAAACCACCTTATATCCTTCCTCAAAACAGCCACCATACCTACCTATTCTGGCATTTCCATCGCCATTCCGAGATATATTGCCATGTAACTCCACTGTTCCGTTTATTATGACACACACCATCATTGTCATATTGCCTTGCATGATCGTAAGATAGCTAGCATGATGTTTCCATGGTTTGTCCGTTTTTCGATGTCATTGCTATGCTAGATCATTGCACATCCCGGTACATCACCGGAGGCATTCATATAGAGTCATATTTTTGTTCTAGTATCGAGTTGTAATATCGAGTTGTAAGTAAATAGAAGTGTGATGATCATCATTATTAGAGCATTGTCCCTTGAAAAAAAAGAGAAATGCTAAATAAAAAAAGGCCAAATAACAAAAAAGGGAGAAAGGCCAAATTAAAAAAAGGAAGGCCCAAAAAAAAAGAAAAAAGGGGACAATGCAACTATCTTTTTTTTCCACACTTGTGCTTCATCATAGCACCATGTCCTTCATGATAGAGAGTCTCCTATGTTGTCACTTCCATATACTAGTGGGAATTTTCATTATAGAACTTGACTTGTATATTCCAACGACGGGCTTCCTCAAATGCCTAGGTCTTCATGAGCAAGTAAGTTGATGCACACCCACTGCTTTTCTTTTGAGATTTCATACACTTATAGCTCTAGTGTATCCGTTACATGGCAATCCCTACTCACTCACATTGATATCTATTGTTGGGCATCTCCATAGCCCATTGATACGGCTAGTCGAGCTGCTGCAGTACGACCTCCTCCTCCACCTTGACCGCGCGGAGGACTGGACCCCGCTCTCGCCGCGGTCGTCTCGCTCGCCGCAAAGCGGCATCCCCTCTGACGACGACGAGCCCGAAAAGCGCCTCTACGCACGGACAGAAATGGGCGTCTGGGTCGAGGGCCTGGAGGACGGCAGGTCGGCGCTCGCCCCCGCACCCACCATGCGCCCCCAACCTCGTGTCGCATCCACGGGATGCCGGGGCATGCCGGCCGCGGTGGGCCGGCGTGAAGACGAATGCGGTGACCCAGGCTACCAGAGGAGGAGCTGGAAGGACATGCTCCTGGGCAGGGGCCGTGCCAACGTCCGTAGCTCTGTCCTTGCCCCGGCGCCGCCCACGGAGAAGACGCGCAGCCGCACTCCCACCTCGCGCAACCGCCAGGGCGCACCGCGGGGTAGGTACCTGTGTGCAGACAAGAGGCCTGCGCTCGAGCCTGCAAAGCGGAAAGAAGTGGCAGCAGCTCAGTCTCGCTCGTCCAAGGTTCGAGGAAAGGAGACTGCCCGGCGCAGGGTGGTGTTGGAGGCAGAATCCTCGGGCGGCCCCTCCCTGCTCGCCCCACCGCGCAAGCTGGGCGAGGAGCGGGAAGCACCCATCATCCCTGCGGTGGAGAGGGAGGCACCGCTGGACCTGGTGGAGGAGTTTTTCCAAAAGGCACAGAAGAACCTCCCACCGCCACGGCGGCCTGACGCCATGGCCTTGAAGATAGACGAGGTGATTGCTGCCAAGCTGGACAAGCCTCTCTGCTTCAACGACGGAGATGAGGGTGACAGCGGCGAGTCCTTGGACATGGGTCCAGCCCTCTCCCTGGCTCGTCACACCCCCACGGTGGCTGACACTCATGAGGTGCAGCTGGGGGAGTTCACGCAGAGGGTCATAGAGATTCATCTTGAGGGAGAGGGGGGCAAAGCAACGCAGCATCCTCTCTTCACCAAGCTAACGCCGGTGATCGTCGGGAAACGGCCGGCAAGAGACAAGACCCCGCTCAAGGCCAGGCCACAAGCCAAGATAGTCAGGTAGAGTGCCCGACAGGCAGCAAAATCCTCCTCTGTGCTAGTCTCGCAGCGGGGCACACTGCGTCTGGTGCAGGGGCTGGGAGTCCTCGGGCCGAAGGAGAAGATGACAGCGCGTGCGACAGAGGCCCTCATTCGACGCTTTGACGAACCACTCTCGGATGACGACATAGCCGCCATCGCAAAGCTCACCATCCTTGATGCCCGTGCGCTCAAGGCAATCGCCGGCATGGCCGGCCTCAAAGGAGAAGCCTCGGGGCCCCGTTCCCCATGTTAGACAGCCATAGACTTGTAGCCGGCCGGCGACGACTAGCATCACGCTGGGCAAAGTCCTCTCTAGTCTCTAGCATGTTGGTCTATATCAGTAGTAAGCTTAGTAGGGTAGATTTTTGCCGGCGGCGTTTTGGGCCTATTGGTGGCCGCCGACAACCCCAGGCTGGAGGTCTGGTGTACTTGTGTTCCTTTGCATTTCTAGTAGTTAGTAGTCGTCGGCAATTCATCGAGCAACGCCATGTCCGCCCTCGTAATAGGAAGAATCCTCGCTGGTTTCCGGGTGGATGAAACCAACATACCGATTATGAGTTGGAACGTGAGGGGTTTGAACACACCGGCGAGGCGCTCGGTCATCCCCGACACCGCGCACGCACACAAGATTGCAATCCTTTGCATACAAGAGACTAAGATAGATTGTTGGTCAACCTGCTTACTTAGAGAAGTAGGTGGCTCTTGGCTTGACCAATGCATAGTTCTGCCAGCCATTGGAACAAGAGGAGGGGCGACCATCTTTTGGAATTCTTCCACTGTAACGGTGCAGTCTCACTCTATAGGACGTTTCTCCATCACAGCCAAGGTGCATATAGGAGGGACAAACATAGAATATTGGCTTACCACAGTCTACGGATCGTCGGATGAAGAAAGAAAAGAAGATTTCCTCGCAGAGATAGCTAGGATTGCTCCCCCGACAGGCCAAGCATGGCTCATCAATGGAGACTTCAACATCATATATGAAGCAAGGGAGAAAAATAACAGCAACATGAACCGTAGGATCATGGGGAAGTTTAGAGCAGCGATCGACGCTCGTGGTTTAAGAGAAATCAAATGCAAAAACTGTCGCTTCACCTGGAGCAATGAGCGTCAAAACCCGACCCTAGTCAGCATTGATAAAATTTTCTGCACCATCGCTTGGGAGGGGCTATTTCCGTCATATCTCATGCATGCCGTGGCCACATCCTGTTCGGATCACTGCCCCCTGCTCCTCGCATCGGCAGTGGCTCCGCATCGCCCGGCTAGGTTCAGATTTGAACATTTTTGGCCACGCCTCCCGCGCTTCCAGGAGACAGTCCAAAACGCCTGGAACCGCCCAACCACAATGAGATGCGCTTTCGAGAGGCTAAAGGAGAAAGTGGGACGTGTAGAAAGAGACCTTAAGATATGGAGTAAATCTCTTTTTGGAGGAGCAAAGATGCAGATGCAAATTGCAACAGAAGTTGTGCTTCGCCTGGACATAGCTCAAGAAAGTAGAGCTCTCTCCGACGTGGAATTCCATCTTCGGAAAATGCTCAAATGTAGAATCTTAGGTCTCGCGGCAGTGGACCGTGCAAGGAAGCGCCAGGCCTCCAGGATAACTTGGCTGCGTGCTGGAGACGCGCCCTCGGCGTTCTTCCAAGCAAAGATAAACGCTAGGAGGAGGAAGGCATTCATTCATGCAATTGAGGGGCCAACCGGAGAAGTAGTTACCTCACACGAGGACAAGGAAAACGTCATTCATGCACACTTCTCCTCTCTACTAGGCATGACAGTACACCGCGGCACCTCTGTCAACTGGCAATCCATAGCGATGCATAGGCTACAAGTGGGAGGGTTGGACAACCGCTGCATAGAGGAGGAAGTATGGCATGCAATCAAGGCATCGCGGGCCGACAGCTCGCCGGGGCCGGACGGCTTCTCCGGTTCTTTCTTCAGGTCATGCTGGGCAACTATCAAAGGAGATGTCATGGCGGCTTTCAGCCAGATTTACAACTTGCTGGGCAGGAATTTTAGGGCAATCAACACGGCGGCGGTTGTACTTCTACCAAAGATAGATGGTGCAGCCTCAGTCAACGACTACAGACCGATCATCCTAACCCACTCCATTGCGAAGCTGATCTCAAAAGTGCTCTCTCTCCGGCTTGCTAGTGTAGTGCACACGCTCATTTCACCAGCACAATCAGCCTTCCCGCGCACAAAGTGCATCCACGACAGTTTTTTGTATGTACAAAACTGCATGAGAGTGTTGCATAGAAGGAAGACACCAGCCTTGCTGCTCAAGCTAGACATCGCGAAGGCCTTCGATAATATCTTATGGGAATATATCCTAGAACTGCTGCAACATAGAGGTTTTAGCGCTTGTTGGAGAGATTGGATTGCGTTGCTACTATCCACGTCCTCGTCATCGTTCCTCCTAAACCGCACCCCCGGCAAAAGGATACATCACCGGCGAGGCCTACGGCAGGGGGACCCCCTGTCACCTTTCTTGTTCATCCTCGCAATTGACACACTACATCACCTGCTGCAGGCTACAGCAGAGCAAGACACCATCGTGCCGCTGCCGGGCCGGGAGCTTAATCTTAGAATCAGTCTTTATGCTGACGACGCCGTCATATTCGCGAACCCAGTTAGGCAGGAGATTGATGCACTAATGAATATTCTGCATGAGTTTGGAGCAGCCACTGGCCTTCACATTAACCCTGCAAAGTCTACAACGCTACCAATCAGATGCGAAAATATTGACATAGCTAGAGTGCTGCAAAACTTTGGGGGAACCCAGGGTTCCTTCCCATCAACTTACCTAGGTCTGTCTCTCACTCTATCCAGGCTCAGATTAGCAAACCTGTAGTTCATCCTAGACAGGATTAAAGCCCGGCTAGTGGGTTGGAAGGGGAAACTTCTGCCCATAGCTAGCAGACGAGTACTGTTTAGATGCGTCCTAAGCGCCATGCCAACCTTTGCGATGTATGTACAGTGAGTCCCAAAGAAATTACTCAAAGAAATCGACAAATGTCTGCGTAGATTCCTTTGGAAACATGACGAAGAGATCACATGAGGTAGTTGCAAGGTTAATTGGCCGGCGGTCTGCACACCAACATCGCATGGAGGACAGGGGATCCTCGACCTCGAGTGTTTCAGCCGAGCCCTTAGACTGCGATGGCTTTGGATCTCCTGGACTGACCCAGAGCGACCATGGGTTGGTACGGAGACACCATGCAATGCTACTGATAAAGCTCTCTTTGCAGCGGCAACAACGGTCACCATCGGAGATGGACAAACAGCTCTGTTCTAGCACTCCTCATGGATGGGAGCAAACACACTAGCTAGCTCACACCCCCCTCCTCTACTAGCATTCTAGATGGAAAAATAGGACAGTTCAGGATGCTCTCAGGGACGACACCTAGATAAAAG
>LR738713.1:347950084-347960870 GCA_902687465.1 Secale cereale
TCACTCTATCCAGGCTCAGATTAGCAAACCTGTAGTTCATCCTAGACAGGATTAAAGCCCGGCTAGTGGGTTGGAAGGGGAAACTTCTGCCCATAGCTAGCAGACGAGTACTGTTTAGATGCGTCCTAAGCGCCATGCCAACCTTTGCGATGTATGTACAGTGAGTCCCAAAGAAATTACTCAAAGAAATCAACAAATGTCTGCGTAGATTCCTTTGGAAACATGACGAAGAGATCACATGAGGTAGTTGCAAGGTTAATTGGCCGGCGGTCTGCACACCAACATCGCATGGAGGACAGGGGATCCTCGACCTCGAGTGTTTCAGCCGAGCCCTTAGACTGCGATGGCTTTGGATCTCCTGGACTGACCCAGAGCGACCATGGGTTGGTACGGAGACACCATGCAACGCTACTGATAAAGCTCTCTTTGCAGCGGCAACAACGGTCACCATCGGAGATGGACAAACAGCTCTGTTCTAGCACTCCTCATGGATGGGAGCAAACACACTAGCTAGCTCACACCCCCCTCCTCTACTAGCATTCTAGATGGAAAAATAGGACAGTTCAGGATGCTCTCAGGGACGACACCTAGATAAAAGACATGCGGCATGGAAATCTTCAGCCTTTACTGGCGGAATTCATCCGTCTGTACCGCAAGGTCAGGACGATGGACACGGTGCTTACAGAGGAACATAGGGATCAGATTCGATGGACTCTGGACGAAAAGGGCCAATACTCGACAAGATCAGCCTATGCGGCACAATTCCAAGGAAGAATGCAAGTTGACTGGGAAAAACTCATCTAGGAAGCCAAGGTACCAGGGAATATCAAGATCTTCGGTTGGCTACTAGTGCAAAATCGCCTCTGGACTTGTGACAGGCTACAAAGACGGGGCTGGCTAAACAACTATTTCTGCCCTTTGTGCATTCGCAACCTGGAGATGGTGCACCACTTGATCTGGTCATGCCCACTAGCTCGCGAGGTTTGGACAAGGGTAGGAGCGATAGGAGGGTGCCAACAGCTAGACCCAAGACACCATCCCTAGGGAGAAGATTCAATTGCTTCCTTCCAGTGCTTGATGCTAAACACACAGCCAGCACAAAGAACGGCTAGCAAGGCCACTATGCTTCTGACATGTTGGGAGATTTGGAAAGAAAGAAACCGATGCATGTTCAGCGGGAAGACCCCTTCTGTCCAAGATATGACAAGTGCCATCGACCACTCCATCGAGCTTTGGCGGCAAGCGGGAGCAATTCACCTAGAGAGCCCTTTTTGGGATCCACCATGAGATTTAACTCATGCAGTTAGATTTTTGATCTTGCTTTTGTAACAACAGTCAGGTCCTAGGACCAGCAATCCACCTTTGTATTTCCCATTGCTTTCTGGTAATCATATGAAATGCCAGCAGTATGCTGGATCTTTCAAAAAAAGATACGCCTAGTCGATGTGAGACTTTCTCCCTACTTTTGTCTACTACCACCTTCTATTCCACCCATAGTGCTACATCCATGGCTCATGCTCATATATTGCGTGAAGAGTTGAAAAGGTTCAAAAAAGTAAAGTATGAAAACAATTGTTTGGCTGACACTGGGATGGGCATGAGGGGTACCTTGTGTTAAGAAAAGGGAGCATAAAAGACTATATTTTGTAGGGATAACGTCCTTTAGCATTGATATTTTGAAAGACTTGATTGTTTGTTGGGATGCCCGAGTATTAACTTGTTTTAGGTCAAATGATAGACTATTTCTTTGAATCACTCGTGTCTTAATATTCATGCCATGATTAGATTACATGATCAAGATTATGCTAGGTAGCATTCCACATCAAAAATTATGTTTTTTTATCATTTACCTACTCGAGGACGAGCAGGAATTAAGCTTGGGGATGCTGATACTTCTCCGTCGTATCTATAATTTTTGATTGTTCCATGCCAATATTATACAACTTTCATATACTTTTTGCAACTTTTTATACTACTTTTGGGACTAACATATTGATTCAGTGCCCAGTGCCAGTTCCTGTTTGTTGCATGTTTTTTGTTTCACAGAATATCCATATTAAATGGAGTCCAAACGGGATAAAAACGGATGGAGATTTTTTTTGGAATATTTATGAATTTTGGGAAGAAGAATCAACGCGAGACGATGCCCGAGGGGGCCACGAGGCAGGGGCGCGCCCTGGGCCCTCGTGGCCTCCCTGTAAGGCGGTTGGTGCCCTTCTTTCTCTGTAAGAAAGCTAATATCTGGATACAAATCGTGTCAAAAATTCAGCCCAATCGGAATTACGGATCTCCGGGAATATAAGAAACGGTGAAAGGCCATAATCTGGGAACACGAAAACAGGGAGAGACAGAGAGACAGATCCAATCTCGGAGGGGCTCTCGCCCCTCCGCAGCCATGGAGGACGTGGACCAGAGGGGAAACCCATCTCCCATCTAGGGAGAAGGTCAAGTAAGAAGAAGAAGGCGGGGGGCTCTTTCCCCCTCGCTTCCGGTGGCGCCGGAGTGCCACCGGGGCCATCATCGTGTGACGGAGATCTACACAAAAACCTCTGTCATCTTCACCAACATATTCATCACCTTCCCCCATCTATCTACAGAGGTCCACTCTCCCGCAACCCGCTGTACCCTCTACTTGAACATGGTGCTTTATGCTTCATATTATTATCCAATGATGTGTTGCCATCCTATGATGTCTGAGTAGATTTTTGTTGTCCTATCGGTAATTGGTGAATTGCTATGATTGGTTTAATTTGCTTGTGGTTATGTTGCTGTCCTTTGGTGCCCATCATATGAGTGCGCGCGTGGATCACACCACAGGGTTAGTTGTATGTTGATAGGACTATGTATTGGAGGGCAAGAGTGACAGAAGCTTCAACCTAGCATAGAAATTGATGCATACAGGATTGAAGGGGGACCAATATATCTTAATGCTAGGGTTGGGTTTTACCTTAATGAACGTTAGTAGTTGCGGACACTTGCTAATAGTTCCAATAATAAGTGCATAGAATTCCAAGTCAGGGATGACATGCTAGCAGTGGCCTCTCCCACATAAAACTTGCAATCGGTCTAGTAACGTAGTCAATTGCTTAGGGACAATTTCACAACTCGTACCACCACATTTCCACACTCGCTATACTAACTTTATTGCTCCTTTATCTAAATAAACCCTAGTTTTCATTTACGTGCTTTTTATATCTTTGTTCCTATCCCACAACACCTACAAAGTACTTTAGTTTCATACTTGTTCTAGGTAAAGTAAACGTTAAGCGTGCGTAGAGTTGTATCGGTGGTCGATAGAACTTGAGTGAATATTTATTCTACCTTTAGCTCCTCATTGGGTTCGACAATGTTACTTATCAAAAGAGGCTACAATTGATCCCCTATACTTGTGGGTTATCACTTTCTCTAAAGATAACCCCTAAACGATAGTGGTAAATCGGTAAGAGACATCACAGATCGCACCATATCCAATAAAGTACGCTTACGACGTTCGGACACACCATTACGCTGTGGTGTTCCGGGTGGCGTGAGTTGTAAAACTATTCCACATTGTTTCAAATGAAGACCAAACTCGTAAGTCAAATATTCGCCTCCATGATCGGATTGTAGAAACTTCATTTTCTTGTTACGATGATTCTCTACTTCACTCAGAAATTCTTTGAACTTTTCAAACGTTTTAGACTTGTGTTTCATCCACTAGATATACCCATATGTGCGCAAATCATCAGTGAAGGTCCGAAAATAACGATCCCCGCCGCGAGCTTCAACACTCATCGGTCCACATACATCAGTATGTATGATTTCCAACAAATCAGTTGCTCGCTCCATTGTTCCGGAGAACGAAGTTTTAGTCATCTTGGTCATGAGGCATGGTTCGCAAGCACCAATTGATTCATAATCAAGTGATTCCAAAAGTCCATTAGTGGAGTTTTATCATGCGCTTTAAACCAATATGACCTAAATGGCAGTGCCACAAATAAGTTGCACTATCATTATTAACTTTGCATCTTTTGGCTTCAATATTATGAATATGTCTATCACTATGATCGAGATCCAACAATAATAGACCACTCTTCAAGGGTGCATGACCATAAAATATATTACTCATATAAATAGAACAACCATTATTCTCTAATTTAAATGAATAACTGTCTCGCAACAAACAAGATCCAGTTATAATGTTCATGCTCAACGCTGGCACCAAATAAAAATTATTTAGGTCTAATACTAATCCCGATGGTAGATGTAGAGGTAGCGTGCTGACGCCGATCACATCGACTTTGGAACCATTTCCCACGTGCATCGTCACCTCGTCCTTAGCCAATCTTCATTTAATCCGTAGCCCTGTTTTGAGTTACAAATATTAGCAACCGAACCAGTATCAAATACCCAGATGCTACTACGAGCATTAGTAAGGTACACATCAATAACATGTATATCAAATATACCTTTGTTCACTTTGCCATCTTTCTTATCCGCCAAATACTTGGGGCAATTCCGCTTCTACTGTCCAGTCCCTTTGCAGTAGAAGCACTCAGTTTCAGGCTTGGCTCCAGACTTGGGTTTCTTCGTGGGAGTAGCAACTGTCTTGCTATTCTTCTTGAAGTTACCCTTCTTTCCCTTGCCCTTTTTCTTGAAACTAGTGGTCTTGTTAACCATCAACACTTGATGCTCCTTTTTGATTTCTACCTCCACAGCTTTGAGCATAGCGAAGAGCTCAGGAATTTTTACTGCATCCCTTGCATGTTATAGTTCATCACAAAGCCTTTATAGCTTGGTGGTAGTGATTGAAGAACTCTATCAATAACACTATCTTCGTCAACTTTGCCTCCCAGTTGATTCATATGATTGTAGTACCCAGACATTCTGAGCAAGTGTTCACTGATAGAATTGTTCTCCTCCATCTTGCAGCTGTAGAACTTATTGGAAATTTCATATTTCTCAATCCGGGCATTTGATTGAAATATTAACTTCAACTCTTGGAACATCTCATATGCTCCATGACGTTCAAAACATCTTTGAAGACACGGTTCTAAGCCGTAAAGCATGGCACACTGAACTATCGTGTAGTCATCAGAACGAGCTTGCCAGACATTCATAACGTCCGGGGTTGCTCCTGCAGCAGGCCTGTCACCTAGCGGTGCTTCCAGGACATAACTCTTCTATGCAGCAATGAGGATAATCCTCAAGTTACGGACCCAGTCCGTGTAATTGCTACCATCATCTTTCAACTTAGATTTCTCTAGGAATGCATTAAAATTCAAGCGAACAGTAGCACGGGCCATTGATCTACAACAACATATAGATATGCAAAAACTATCAAGACTAAGTTCATGATAAATTAAAGTTCAATTATTCATATTACTAAAGAACTCCCACTTATATAGACATCCCTCTAGTCATCTCAATGATCACGTGATCCAAATCAACTAAACCATGTCCGATCATCACGTGAGATGGAGTAGTTTTTAATGGTGAACATCTTATGTTGATCATATCTACTATATGATTCACGCTCGACCTTTCGGTCTCCAGTGTACCGAGGCCATGTCTGTACATGCTAGGCTCATCAAGTTTAACCCGAGTATTCTGCATGTGAAAAACTGTCTTACACCCGTTGTATTTGAACGTAGAGGTTATCACACCCGATCATCACGTGGTGTATCGGCACGGTGAACTTTCGCAACGGTGCATACTCAGGGAGAACACTTGTACCTTGAAATTTTGTAAGAGATCATCTTAAAATGCTAACGCTGTTCTAAGCAAAATAAGAAGCATAATAAGATAAACATCACATGCGATCAAAATATGTGACATGATATGGCCATCATCATCTTGTGCTTTGGATCTCCATCTCCAAAGCGTCGTCATGATCTTCATCGTCACCGGCTTGACACCATGATGTTCATCGTAGCGTCATGGTCGTCTCGCCAAGTATTGCTACTACTACTATCGCTAACTCATAGTCATAAAGCAAAGCAATTACATGCCCTTCGCAATTCATACAATAAAGAGACAACGATAAGGCTCCTGCCGGTTGCCGATAATTTACAAAACTTGATCATCTCATACAATAATGTATAACACATCACGTCTTGACCATATCAGATCACAACCTGCCCTGCAAAAACAAGTTATACGTCCTCTAGTTTGTTGTTGCAAGTTTTACGTGGCTGCTACGTGCTTAGCAAGAACCATTCTTACCTACGCATACAAAAACCACAACGATTTTTCACCAAGTATGTGCTGTTTTAACCTTCACAAGGACCGAGCGTAGCCACACTTGATTCAACTAAACTTGGAGAAACTGACACCCGCCAGGCACCTGTGTGTGAAGCACGTCGGTAGAACCAGTCTTGCGTAAGCGTACGCGTAATGTCGGTCCGGGACGCTTCATCCAACAATACCGCCGAATCAACGTATGACATGCTGGTAAGAAGTATGACTATAATCACCCACAACTCATCGTGTTCTACTCGTGCATATCATCTACGGATAGACCTGGCTCATGATGCCACTGTTGGGGAATGTAGTATTTCAAAAAAAATCCTACTATCACGCAAGATCTATCTACTAGAAGCATAGCAATGAGAGGGGAGAGTGTGTCTACGTACCCTCATAGACCGAAAGCGGAAGCGTCTATTGACGCGGTTGATGTAGTCGAACGTCTCCGCGAACCAACCGATCCTAGCACCAAACGTACGGCACCTCTACGTTCAGCACACATTCAGCTTGATGACGTCCCAAGAGCTCTTGATCTAGTTGAGCTTCACGGGAGAGCTTCATCATCACCACGGTGGTGACGGTGATGATGAAGCTACCGGCACAGGGCTTCGCCTAAGCACTGCAACGATATGACCGAGGTGTGTAACTGTGGGGAGGGGCACCGCACACGGCTAGAATCAACTTGTGTGTTTATGGGGTGCCCCCTCCCCACGTATATAAAGGAGTGGAGGAGGGGAGAGCCGGCCCTCTTCTATGGCGCGCCCTAGGGGAGTCCTACTCCCACCGGGAGTAGGATTCCCCCCTTCCATGTAGTAGGAGTAGGAGAGAAGGAAGGGGAGGAGAGGTGGAAGGAAAGAGGGGGGGCCGCCCCCTCCCAATTCGGATTGGGCTAGGGGGCGCGCCCTCCACCTTTTCCCTTCCTCTCCTCTATTCCACTAAGGCCCAATAAGGCATATATACTCCCCGGGGGGTTTCGGTAGCCCCCCGGTACTCCGGTAAATGCCCGAACTCATCCGGAACCATTCCATGTCCATATATAGGCTTCCAATATATCGATCTTTATGTCTCGGACATTACAAGACTTTTCGTGATGCCCGTGATCACATCCGGGACTCCGAGCTACCTTCAGTAAATCAAAACACATAAACACATAATACCGATCGTCATTTAAACGTTAAGCTTGCAGACCCTACGGGTTCGAGAACTATGTAGACATGACCGAGACTCATCTCCGGTCAATAACCAATAGCGGAACCTGGATGCTCATATTGGTTCCTACGTATTCTACGAAGATCTTTTGGTCAGACCGCATAACAACATACGTTGTTCCCTTTGTCATCGGTATGTTACTTGCCCGAGGTTCGATCGTCGGTATCACTATACCTAGTTAATCTCGTTACCGGCAAGTCTCTTTACTCATTCCGTAATACATCATCTCGTGACTAACTCATTAGTCATTTTCTTGCAAGGCTTATTATGATGTGTATTATCGAGAGGGCTCGGAGATACCTCTCTGACACTCGGAGTGACAAATCCTATTCTCGATCTATGACAACACCACAAACACCTTCGAAGACACCTGTAGAGCATCTTTATAAGCACCCAGTTATGTTGTGATGTTTGATAGCACACAAGGTGTTCCTCCAGTATTCGGGAGTTGCATAATCTCATAGTCATAGGAACATGTATAAGTTATGAAGAAAGCAATAGCAGTAAAACTAAACGATCAAGTTGCTAAGCTAACGGATGGGTCTTGTCCATCACATCATTCTCCTAATGATGTGATCTCGTATCAAATAACAACTCATGTCTATGGCTAGGAAACATAACCATCTTTGATTAATGAGCTATTCTAGTAGAGGCATACTAGGGACTTTCTTTTTTGTCTATGTATTCACACATGTACTAAGTTTCCAATTAATACAATTCTAGCATGAATAATAAACATTTATCATGATATAAGGAAATACAAATAACAACTTTATTATTTCCTCTAGGGCATACTTCCTTCAGCCACCCCATAAGGTGGTTGGTGCCCTTCTTTCTCCGCAAGAAAGCCAATATCCAGATACAAATCGTGTTAAAATTTCAGCCCAGTCGGAGTACGGATCTCTGGGAATATAAGAAACAGTGAACAGACAGAATGTGGAATGCAGAAACAGATCCAATCTCGGAGGTGATATCGCCCCTCCCATGACATGGAAGCCAAGGAGCAGAGGGAAAACTCTTCTCCCATCTAGGGGGAAGCTGAAGGAAGAAGAAAAAGGAGGGGGCTCTCTCCCCCTCTCTCCCGGTGGCGCCGGAATGCTGCTGGGGCCATCATCGTGATCACGATCTACACCAACAACTTCGCCACCATCATCACCAACTGTCTCCCCCTCTATGTAGCGGTGTAACCTCTCTTCTATCCACTGCAATCTCTACTTAAACATGGTGCTCAACGCTATATATTATTTCCCAATGATGTATGGCTATCCTATGATGTTTGAGTAGATCCATTTTGTCCTATGGGTTGATTGAGGTTTGAGTTGCATGCATTATTATTATTGGTGCTGTCCTATGGTGCTCTCCGAGAACTATGTAGACATGACCGAGACACCTCTTCGGTCAATAACCAATAGCGGAACCTGGATACTCATATTGGCTCCTACATAGTTTACGAAGATCGTTATCGGTCGAACTATTATGACAACATACGTTATTCCCTTTGTCCATCGGTATGTTACTTGCCCGAGATTCGGTCGTCGATATCTTCATACCTAGTTCAATCTCATTACCGGCAAGTCTCTTTACTCGTTGCATAATACATCATCCCAGGACTAACTCATTAGTCATTTGCTTGCAAGGCTTATGATGTTTATTGCCGAAAGGGCCCAGAGATACCGCTCCGATACTCGGAGTGACAAATCATAATCTCGATCTATGCCAACTCAACAAACACCTTCGGAGATACATGTAGAGCATCTTTATAATCACCCAGTTACATTGTGATGTTTGATAGCACACAAGGCATTTCTCTAGTATCCAGAAGTTGCATAATCTCATAGTCGGAGGAATATGTATTTGACATGAAGAAAGCAATAACAGTAAAACTGAAACGATCATAATGCTAAGCTAATGAATGGGTCTTGTCGATCACATCATTCTCCTAATGATGTGATCCCGTTCATCAAATGACAACACACACTGGTACGCGTTGGTGCTATACAAACGGTTTTTAACCACTTTCCGTGACGGCGTTCAGAACCATCGCCAAGTGAGTGACTGCGATTGGGGACTCCTTCCCACACGACCTAGAAACCGTCGGGGATATGTCCTCCTAGCACACACGCTCGGCAAAATGAGGTCGTGTGCGACCGGCGAGCGCTCAAATACGGTTATACGTACAGTAGTGCTAAAAATACAATTATACAGACGAAATCGTTTCCGGCCGTAAGTCCATCCCACACAGTCAGTCCCTGCTAAATGTTTATGTTCGTATGTACACCCTACACAGTTGCTCCAATGAAAACGTTTCCGTTCGTAGGTACATCACACACAATTTTCCCTGTTAAATCATTTGTGATAACGTTGCCATTGCACACGATATTAACAATTTTATCATCTGCATTATTGAATGCATCACACACAGTGCATAGAATAAGCTGTGTGGCAAAGGCTGTCCATCACACACAGTTTTATGTGGTAAGCGTTTGCGCAAGGTGGCCTAACACAAACAGTTTTCAAGAGGATGTCGTGTCTGATTGTGTGTGTAGTGGAGATTGATCGCACACGTAGTGGATCCTAGAAACGTGTGTGATCTCCACGTCTATGGCAGACATTTCACTTTCCCAAACCGTGTGTTGTCTAGTCCCTAATTAATCCCTAATTTAAAAATAAAATGTTTTGAATTTTGACTTTGAATGTAGGCAATCAGTTATTTCATAGCCAACCATGTTTATTACAAATATAGGTTCAACCACGAATGCATAATTCGATGCACAGGTACATATACTCAAGAACTACAGAAGCACCAAGTAAAGAATGATGAACCACAGTTATACTAAAGACTATAAAGAGAGAGGCGAAATATATTCTGGTTGCTAGAGAAAGTGAAGTGGAATGCCCATATTGTGCCCTCCTCCATGCATAATGCATGCACGACTCTAGGGCAACCCCTTGTGATGGCTGCCCGTCCATCCTTCACTGTCTTCATTACGACTTCTTGCTGCTCATTGTAGTCTGGATGAAATAATTTAACCTTCATTGTGTGTCCACCAATCATGTACTTTGAAGGTAATCTTGAGTGAACTGCTTAGGGAACCACTGCAAACGAAAAACATTCATACATTGTTGTCTAACAACCATTATGGGAAGTAAAAAGAGAAGGCTGTAGAGTTTGTATTTACCATCCTACAACTCACTGTTGTATTGGATAGAGCATAAACAAATAATTTTCTTGCCACCGTTCGTATCTTTTTGCTAATACTCCTTATCAGTTTCGTCACTTGATGCATGTTCATGAATATCTCATTGCCCCATACGCAAAAAGGGTCAATGCGTGGATCCTTGCCAAGGGCAT
>LR738713.1:348019627-348034768 GCA_902687465.1 Secale cereale
GGAATTGAATCCTATTCCCGTATGGGATTTGTTCCTTTCCTTCAGATTTCGCAGGATCAGAAACATTAGGTCCGAGCTGATGGAAAATTTCCTATGGCGAACGACATGCGCGCGGATAAAGGTTCCCTGCTTTTTAGCTCACTCGCGTACAGACAATGATGGGAAAAGAAATAAAAAAGTTGAATCAAATATGTGTCCAGTCCTCCCTCCTCGCACAGAAAACACATCCAGTAGACGGGCAACGACCACGCACAAGCTGGAGAGCATCTATCGTCGACCGGTAAGCCTACAGGCTCCAGCAGCGCCCGGCAAGCCTACAGGCTCTAGCAGCGCCCTCCGTCTGTCGCAAATCTCTTCAGTTTTGACTCCATCTTGCCTTCTCTCACTGGATCCATCATAGTATGCTATTCTGTATTCAGACTCCATGCAAGCAGCCAATTTGTATTTTAATTGCCTACACTAGCCCGTGTGATGAGTTGATGATTGCCTGCACTAGTTGCTCAGTTCATACTCGGATACTCTAGTTACATGACAGTATACTATGCTGTCAGGGTCTATATTTGCACTTTGTATATATTATTGTTCACATTATTAACCATGAACCAAATGACATTATTTCTTTATGTATGTGTGTTCCTATCCCGTGAACCAACTGATATTTAATTTCATATTCCTATAGTCTGAGCATTCGTAGGATTTCAGATGCATGCCACCTCATTTCCTATATTTTTCCTATTCCTATGAAATTCCTATCCTATGAACCAAAGGAGGCCTTAGATTGGAGAAGACAAGCCAGGGAGTCTAGTCTTGCTACACATATATATGATTGTCAAAGTAGGAGTAGAATCCAAGGGGGGCCATTGTTTCCCTGCAAGTAATCTGTAAATTTGAATCAATTTCAGTGTTTTCATTATTGTACCAAGTATCAACCATGCACGAAAGGCTGGTTACTTCCGTGGTTTCTTTCTTGCTTATATTCTTTAAATGTTGTTGAATTGCGAGATGATGTTGATGATGTTTTTATATAGATTGTTCTGTGAGTACTTATGTTGGTTGTGCCGGTGCTTTTCATGTGCAGGGATTTTCTCTTCACCTCCAGGAGCACTGCCCGTCCCGTTGTTTGACTACCGCCTCTATGGTCTAGGGGTGAGCTTGACTGTCATCTCCTCCCCCTCCCCTATTTGCTTCGTTCCGGTCGTCGTGCCGATGCCACTAGATTTTATTTTCATGTCAAGTCTCGTAACCTAGGCATCTCCCGTTCGAAAGGGTGGCATCTATAAATATGCATGTCTTTGCATATTTATAACCGTCGTCCTTTCGAATTGTCCACGTTATCCATGGACAGCCCGAGTACGTGTAGATTGGGTTTCGTTTCCCGTGCTCTACTTTGGTCCTTGGCAAAGTTTCGTCAGCGCCACCTCGTTGTTCTCCGGGTGCACATTCTCTCGGCTTGTTGTCGAGACGTGTATCTGGAGAACAGCGGGGAGGTGCTGCCGAAATTTTGCCTCGGACCGGGGTAGAGCATGGGAAACGAACCCAGTCTACACGTACTCGGGTGGGATTAGGACCCATCTTTACCTATTAGAGATAGGATTCAACCCAATGCCCGTTTCCCTTTTGTATGGTAAATAATTAAAACCATGGCGTAAATAATATGACAAAGGTAATTAGTTGTGTATCTAGTCTTAATTACATTATACATAACTTGATGAATATGAATTTGGTGCCCCTACTGTTAGTGCAAGTACCAGTATGGATGATCGTGAGTGGATGTACGCTGGCCACCCTAGTCAGGCTGGCATGACCACAGAATGGGTGACGAAGACTAATGAATTCGTAGAGGCAACATTTGCTAGTGGCCAAAGAAAAAGTTGGTGTCCCTGCTTGAAGTGTGGCAACGGCAGAGAACAGCCGAAGAAGACGATGTGTGTGCACCTGCAGAAGCATGGGTTTAAGCGTGGGTATACCCGGTGGACCCTTCATGGCGAGCCTGAACGTAGCAGAGAGGAGGTGGTGCGTCGGCGAACCGACGACAATGGTACCGGGATCGTTGACATCGTAGCTGACTTCAACGATGCACGTGAAGAGGGATCAGAGGAAGAACCGGAGGAGTCTGCACGGGCCTTCTTAGAAATGTTGAATTCCTCACAACAACCTCTTCACGACCACACAAACCAATGTCAGCTGGATGCCATTGCACAAGCAATGTCTTTAAAGACCTAGTTCAACATGAGCAGAGATTGCTTTAATTCGATGATGACCTCTTGGGGTCGCTCTCTCCCCGAAGGTCACAAACTGGCTAAAAGCTGGTATGAAGCGAAGAAAGTCCTTCGTGCACTTAAGATGCCATATGAGCAGATACATGCTTGTCCAAACGGATGTGTCTTATTTACGAAAGAGTATGCCGATGACAAGTATTGCCCGAAGTGCAAAGCCTCTAGGTATGTGGAGAGAGACCTCAGTGATGGTACGAAGAAGCAGGGCAACGTCCCCGCAAATGTTCTTCGATATTTTCCAATCTTGCCAAGAATTCAACGTCTTTACTTGAACGAAAATACAGCCAAACAGATGACATGCCACAAATATGGGATAAGATGCGACAAAGATGATCAATGAAGACCGATGCTGATACACCCGTCTTGTGCCCAATCATGGAAGAATTTCGATTGAATACATCATGAGAAAGCAAAAGAGGCAAAGAATGCACGAGTTGCCATCGGACTCGATGGGTTCAATCCGTTTGGTATGGTGTCAAAGACATATAGTTGTTGGCCCTTGTTTTTTGTTCCCCTCAACCTCCCCCCTGGCGCTATAATGCAACGCAAGCACATGTTCTTGTCGTTGATAATTCCAGGGCCCAAGTATCCAGGGAAGAATATAAGTGTGTACATGCAACCACTGATAGATGAGTTGAAAGAAGCTTGGATGAACGGGATACATACATACGACGCTGCTAGCAAAAAGAACTTCACAATGCATGTTTGGTACCAGTACTCACATCATGACTTACCGGCGTATTCACTTTTCATGGGGTGGTATGTTCATGGGAGGTTCCCATGCCCAAGGTGCAAGGCAAGCATGCTGTGCCGTTGGTTGCAGCATGGTCGCAAGTATTCTTGCTTCAATTTTCATAGACAACATTTGTGTACCGACCATCCATTCATATAAGACAAGAAGAACTTCACGAAAGGTGAAGTCGTTGAACACTCGGCACCACCTGAGATGACGGGTGAACAAATTGGTGATCAACTAAATGCTCTCCAGCCTAATCCCAAACGTCCAGGGTATTTTTTGGGATATAACGAAGAACACGCGTGGACGCATAAGCCATGCTTATGGGATCTCCCCTACTTTCACCAGCTTGAGCTTCCACATAACATTGATGTAATGCACACCGAAAAGAATATCGCCAAGGCCATTTTTGGCACATTGTTCAACATTGCTGAGAAGACGAAGGATAATACTAAGGCTATACTTGATGTAATGAAGCTATGTGATAGACCCGAACAAAACTTGCGACAACCCGAGGGCAAGAAAAACTGGAGGACGCCAAAGGCGAGGTTTGTTCTTACTAGGGAACAAAAGAAGGAGATACTCATGTGGTTCAAAACTTTGTTATTCCCTGATGGGTATGCAGCGAACCTTATGAGGGCAGTGAATCTTGATAAATTGAAGCTCAACGGGATGAAGAGTCATGATTGGCACATATGGCTTGAGAGGTTGATGCCGGTGATGATTCGAGGCTATATCCCTGAGGATGATTGGGAACTATTGGCAGAGCTTAGCTATTTCTTCCGTGTTCTTTTTGCTAAAGAAGTATCTCCTACTGTGATAGATGAGATGGAAGAACGGGCCGCCGAGTTTCTCTGCAAGCTAGAGAAGATCTTTCCACCAGGGTTCTTTAATCCGATGGAACATATGATTTTACACCTCCCTTCCGAGGTAAGAATGGGTGGCCCTGTGCAGAATCGTTGGTGCTATGGACTTGAGAGAATGCAGAAGACTCTTCGAGCTAAATGTAGAAATAAATGTAGAATTGAAGCCTCCATAGCCGAGGCATTCTTGGTGGAGGAGATTACAAACTTCACGACATCACGCTATGCGGCCAATATTCCAAGCTTGCATAATCCAAAGTCTCGATACAATACTGGCAACCCTAAACATGAATCCAAGCTCAACCTCTTCAAAGGGCAACTCGGACCAGTGGGTGCTTCTGGTTCAAAGAAATTGGATCCGAAAGAGTGGAAATCGCTTACGTCGTATATCCTCACCAACCTTCAAGAAGTGCGGCAGTGTTGGTACATTATGTAACATTTACTCACATGTTTCTCTCTTAATTCCGCTTATTTCTCATTGGACAGTGAATTCATTGCCCAATTCTCGAATGGAGGGGTAGAACGTGATTCACTCGAAGAGTACGAGCTTCTTGCTGGCGAAGGAGACGGCAATTACGGTTTCATTTCTTGGTTCAAAGAAAAGGTAAGGTATACTTGGAACAGTTGAAGTTGGTATTACATGCGACTAATACACCTATCCTTCCCTCTTAAACTTGTAGGGTACGTCAATATTGGACAAAGAGTTGAAACAAGTTGCTAATGGGTTTGACTATAAGGTCGGTACATTTGATAAATACGACATCAATGGGTATCGCTTCCGCACACATGGGAATGAGGAATGTCGGGATGTTCTAAAATCAAGGAACATGGGAGTGTCGGCTATTTGCAATGGAGTTGAGTATTATGGAAGACTTGATGAAATATACGAACTGCATTACTTTGGGGCAAATCCTCCAAAAGACGTTGTCTTCGAATGCCATTGGTTTGATCCGGAGAAGGTTAGGCGGAGGGATGATATTGGGCAAGTCGAAATTCGACAAGACAACAAATTAGAATGTGAAGATGTCTATATTGTGGCTCAACAGGCGACGCAAGTTTTTTATCTCAAGTACGCATGCCAAAAGAAGTACCTTAAGGGTTGGGATGTCGTGTATGATGTGCCGCCACATCATAAAAATCCTTACCCTAGTGAAGAGTATTATCAACCTCACATCGACCCTGACACATATGATGGAGAATTCTTCCAAGAAGAACATGGGCCTAGAGGCCGTCTCAACATCCATCCACGCATGGAAGTACACATTGATAGTGAAGATGAAGAAGCCGAAGAGGAAGAAGAAGAGGTTACGAACATGGAAGACCTCTCAATGCTTGAACGGTTACGTCTAGGCATTGCCGATGAGGGTGACGATGACGGTCAATATGAGGACAATATCCTTGACGACACGCGTGATACTGATGATGAGGCTAGAACCGACCTTGAAGAAGAGACGGATTGTGATCCAGATGATCCCGACTATTTTTAGTCGTAGTGTTGAACTGTAATGTTGATTTTGTACTAGTTGCTTTACCATGACCCAGATGATCTCAAATATGTTGTAATGTTGAATTTGTAATATTTTTGAACTTATGCTTATCTATTTGAAGTATAATGTAGTTTTTGTACTATAATTGCCTTGGTAATTCTCATTGCGTATGTTTTTTGAACTTATGCTTATTTATTTGAACTATAATGTATTTGTACTACAATTGCACTAGTAATTCTCATTGTGAATGTTCTTTGAACTTATGCTTATTTATTTGGACTATTTTGTATTTGTACTATTGCATTAGTAATTCTTATTGCGACAATTGTTTGAACTTATGCTTATTTATTTGAACTATAATCTTGTATTTGTACTAATTGCTTTACTTTTTGTCATAGCAGGTGAGTGAAGCATGGTGGGCCCGCCAAGGAAAAGGGCTGAGCCGGCAAAAAAGCCCTCGCTCCCCCTAGCGAGATCTTTGCTTGGCAGTTTTATCGCCGATCCTCCGCCTTCCTCTCATCCTCAGGCTCATCGAGGAAGAGGAAAAGGCCGGGGAAGAGGTGCACGAGGAGGAAAGGCTAAGAGAAACCCGGTTCGGCCTCCCTCGCCACCACCTGCCGTGGAATCGCCTGAGGATGAGAGGGTGGAGGACGAGCCGGTGTCTCACTCCCCTGTCTCTGAGAGGGTGGAGGACGAGCCGATGTCTCACCCCCCCTCCCCATGTCTGAGAGGGTGGAGGAAGAGTGGTTGTCGTCGGAGGCCTCTGACGAGGAGGTCCCGACTTCTGACAAGGAGGCCTCGACCTCTGACGAGGAGGGTGCTGGTTTCATCCAAGTTGAGGAGGGTTGGTCCGTGTACCTACGTGGTTCCTCAAGGCTCCCGGAACGAGGGCTTCCTGTCGAGCAGAGGCCATGTATTGCTCCATATGGAGAAACGTAACAAACTTTGGCTTCCCATTTTCTACCCTTCAATGTATGCAACAATTGCTAATAACTTTGGCTTCTCATTATGTAGCGGTTGGAAGAAAGCTGGAGCTAGCGAGGGTAAGTACCGACACGTGAACGGCGTCCTTGGGAGCCTCATTAAGGAGCATTACCCTGGCATGGTTACTTTGCCTGGGGAGGGCAAAGTTCCGGAGCCAGCACGGACCTGGGACCACTACAAAGCCTATGAGGATCTTGGTGTAGCCAACAACATCGAGTTTCACAACAAAGCCGAGCGGGTCTTTGCCGAACTTTGGGTAATCATTAAGTTTCCTTCACACACTGCATCTCTACTACTATATAGTACATCAATTTTTGAACATGGACTACCCCTCCACCATCCTGTAGTAGGCTAGCAGTTTATAATAGTACTGCAGTCTGTTGAAAACTTAGGCTATGTTTGATAGGAAAGTATTGTAAAACCAAAGTATTTAAAAACTCTAGTATTTTTTTAACAAGTCGTAAAGCTCAGTTTTGAGACTACAGTTTTGAGACTACAGTTTTTCCCCTAAAAACTGTAGTTTTAATACTACAGTTTGGTTGCCCCTAAAAACTGTTTGGTTACCCCTAAAAATTGTAGTTTTAATACTACAGTTTGGTTGCCCCTAAAAACTGTTTGGTTGCCCCTAAAAACAGAAGTTTTGTAAACTATAGTATGACAAAAACTATGTTTTTTTGCAGTATATGAAAGCACACAGAGTATGACAGAATTTTTGATTGATTATAAGTTGTACACATAAACTATGACAGAAACTATGGTTTTTTGTAAACTGTAGTATGACAGAAGTTTTGATTGATTATAAGTTGTACACATAACGCACAAAGAGTTTTGCCCCGGCTGGGTTGCACTCATACACATTAGGCAAAGCTAGCTAGCTGATCAATCAGAAAGTACGTTTAGGGACGCATCCGGTGGCTGTTAGCACACGTTAATTAGTCCAGTCATGGAGCTCCTTGACTATAGAGCTGAGTTAGTTTTGCAAATACTACAGTATTGAAATCACGGTTTTTAGGGGTGACCAAACAGCTTGCTGTAATTAATACTGTGGAAATCTAAAAAACTGTAATATTCACAAAATACATAGAAAATACTTTGTTATCAAACAGGGCCAGATTTAGGTGTGAAAATTACTGCACCAAACTAATTTTCTCTATATTGTATTTGCAGGATTTCTATAGATGTGAGGATGGAAAGTTGGAGGAGGCACGAGCGGTCGTCAACGGACATTGCCCGAAGCTTGTGCATAATTTGATGCATGAGGCGCGCCCTTTAGCCGTCCGCACTTATATGGCAACTCAAGGCTATAAGAGTCTTGATAAGAAAGCCGGTAGGAGACTCCGTCTTCAGAAGGACAAGTTCATGCAGGTAAACCATATTCATGCTTGTTATTTCCTCAACAGCCTGTCACTTAATTTCTTTTTGACGTATATGAGATGCAATTGATCAATTAGGTTACTCCGAGATGGTGCGCCGATAAGGGGGAGTGTTGGGAGCGGATCGTGGACTATTGGTGTTCCAAAGAGTATAGGGCAAAAAACAAAGATTATAGAAATCGGCGAGCCGCAATGCAGGATCCACCACACCATCAAGGCAAGTTGAACCTTATGGAGTTCGGTGAACGTTGAGTATATCTTCCCATATCGATTTGTTCTTCATAAGCTTTTTCTTGTCATACATGTTGCCAATCCTTGTGATGAAACCTTAATCATGTTGCTTTGGTTGCAGGCGTCTCACCATAGTGCTCCATTGCCCAACCTTTTCGTCTCGTATGCTTTGGCCCATAAGGCACCGTACAGATCAGCCACGCCTTACGACGAGAATGACACAGCGTCCGCGTACTCCAGCAAGACCGCCTACGATCGGATGGAGAAATATAAAGGGACGGCAAAAGAGTTGAAAGGGCCCGAGTATGATGTGACAACAGAGCCCCTTGACCACGCGTTGGTTATGATCTCTGGAGAAGGCAGGAAACATGGCAAGGAAGCAATTGCAGGAGGCATGTTTCCTAGCTCCTCACGTAGCTCTCTCCCCGAATACAAGGCTCGGTTAGGTATCTCAAAATCTTCTACATGTAAACGCTTGACTCCAGCTATGGTTGAGGTGGAGTTATTCTATACAAGTCCTTCTATATATGTTTTTTTAATTCATACTTATTGTTGGATTGAAGATGCGATTGCCATGCCATATTCTAAAGGCCCGACTGGCGGAGGAGAGGCGAGTGAGGGCGGAGGAGAGGGCGGAGGAGAGGCGAGTGGCGGCGGAGGTGAAGTTGCAGGCGGTGTTGGCCTAGGAGAGGCGATTGGCTGATGAGAGGACGCAGCAGGCGGTGTTGGCACAAACTAGTCAATGCTTTGCAATGTTTGCAGTTAGTTCCTTAATTGCCAAACACATACATGAACTCTTCTACTACCTGTACTTAATCTTGACTCAAACATAATTTGCAGGCTTATTGTGCCCAGAATGGTATGCCTGCTATGCAGATGCCTCATCAATCAGGCCATGGATCTAATACTGATGGATCTTCACAAGCACGAGGCCCAAGCGGCAACAACCTTGGTGGTTCTCCGAATGTTTGAGATCGAGTATGGTTAGTGCCTACATATCTCATTTACATAGTTCTTAAATTTGTCAACGTAGAGACAAGTAGCTATATGGATTCTTGAAGATCAAACTTATAAGTAGAGACCATTTGAAACATTTCAAACTATGATACATTTGAACAATTTCAACCATGATCTTAATTAACTATATGCATTCTTGAAGCTATTTATTTTCATGATTTAGAGACCACTTGAAGATATTCCTGATTTAGATACAAGTAGATACTTATTTTCATGATTTAGAGACCATTTGAAGATCTCCATGTTTTAGAAACTTGTAAGTAGAGACCGTTTGAACCATTTAAAGATCAGACTTATAAGTAGAGACAAGTATAGACCATTTGAAACCATGATACATTTATTCTCATGATTTAGAGACCACTTGAAGCTATTTATTTTCATGATTTAGAGAGCACTCGAAGATATTCATGATTTAGAGTGTTGAATTGAACCAATCTTATAAGTAGACACAAGTAGCTATTTGTTTTCATGATTTAGAGACCATTCTTGAAGATCTTCATGATCTAGTGTTAAATTAACATGTTCAAAATTGGATAATTGTTCAAGAAACTCCATATATATGTAGTGTTCAAGAAACTTGTAAGTAGAGACCGTTTGAACCATTTAAAGATCACACTTATAAGTAGAGACAAGTATAGACCATTTGAAACCATGATCCATTTATTCTCATGATTTACAGACCACTTGAAGCAATTTATTTTCATGATTTAGAGAGCACTCAAAGATATTCATGATTTAGAGTGTTGAATTGAACCAATCTTATAAGTAGACATAAGTAGCTATTTGTTTTCATGATTTAGAGACCATTCTTGAAGATCTTCATGATCTAGTGTTAAATTAACATGTTCAAAATTGGATAAGTGTTCAAGAGACTCCATATGTAGTAGAAGCTATTTATTTCGAAAACTCAATATGGAATATGGATCACTATTTATTTTGTTGCATTGAAGTACTTTCTTTTGTCTATTTGGCATATTGATGATTTCAAACACGTTTTGTTCTTGGGCCAAAATGTGACAGACGCCATTCAATCTTGTAGGTTGCCACCTGGATGCTTTTGGAATACGACATGGACATGAAGGCATTTATTGTAGTGCCAAATCTTAAGTAGTGATGCCATCTTTGTTCATTGTGTATTATATGTATGGGACTATATGTTGTGGAACTTTGTTGTGGGACTATATGTTGTGCTATGCTGTATGCTACGGAACTTTGTTGTGGAATTATATGTATGGAACTTTGTTGTGGGATTATATGTATGGAACTATGATGTGTTGTACTGTATGCTATGGAACTTTCATTTTGTATTATATTTGCTATGGAACTGTTGTCCTGTACTGTATGCTACGGAACTTTGTTCATTGTATATTATATTTGCCATGGAACTATGTTGTCCTGTTAAGGTTATGTGCTGTCCTATTATGTATTAAACTATTGAATTTCTAATTTTCCAAAAAAACAAAAACGGCGCATCCTTTGCCGTCAGGAGGCAGCCAGCAAAGGATCGTTGCCGTCTAGGGACAGACGGCAAACCTGGCACATGCTGCTGTTTGGCATGGCATTTTGCCGTCTGGCCAACAGTAGGCTGACGGCAAAGAGGTGGCGCTTTGCCGTCTGGGCGGAGTCAGACTAGACGGCAAAGAGGTGGCGCTTTGCCGTCTGGGCCAACAGTAGGCTGACGGCAAAGATGTGAGACTTTGCCGTCTGGCTTGTCAATTGATAGACGGCAAAATACTTGACGCCGTCGGTTAGTTCGCCCGTTCCGTCTGCTCATTTTTTTTGTCGTCTGAGTATACGTGCTGACGGCAAACATCATGCACTGACGGCAAATACTTTGTCGTCATCCAGAAAAAATAGCAGACGACAAAGAATTCTTTGCTGATTTATCTTTGCCGTCTGACTTCGCCGTCTACTTCCTGACGGCAAACTCTTTGCCGTCTGGATTTGCGTCTTTGCCGTCTGTAATCCACAGACGGCAAACTAGCAGTTTCCTGTAGTGACTGGAACTAATTTCTGTAATGTGCTACTTTCCAATTCGGGAGAAGGTACAATTACCTCATCAAGTTCCACTTTCCTCCCACTCACTTCTTTCGACAGAGACTCCTTCTCTAGAAAGGATCCATTTTTAGCAAAGAATATCTTGCCTTCGGATCTGTGATAGAAGGTGTACCCAACAGTCTCCTTTGGGTATCCTATGAAGATACATTTCTCCGACTTGGGTTCAAGCTTATCAGGTTGAAGCTTTTTCACATAATCATCGCAGCCCCAAACTTTAAGAAACGACAACTTTGGTTTCTTGCCAAACCACAGTTCATAAGGCGTTGTCTCAACGGATTTAGAAGGTGCCCTATTTAACGTGAATGCAGCTGTCTCTAAAGCATAACCCCAAAATGATAGTGGTAAATCGGTAAGAGACATCATAGACCGCACCATATCTAATAAAGTACGGTTCGACATTCGGACACACCATTACATTGTGGTGTTCCGGGTGGCGTGAGTTGTGAAACTATTCCACATTGTTTCGAATGAAGACCAAACTCGTAACTCAAATATTCACCTCCACGATCAGATCATAGAAACTTTATTTTCTTGTTACGATGATTATGTACTTCACTCTGAAATTCTTTGAACTTTTCAAATGTTTCAGACTTGTGCTTCATCAAGTAGATATACCCATATCTGCTTAAATCATCAGTGAAGGTCAGAAAATAACGGTACCCGCCACGAGCCTCAACACTCATCGGTCCACATACATCAGTATGTATGATTTCCAATAAATCTGTTGCTCGCTCAATTGTTCCGGAGAACGGAGTTTTAGTCATCTTGCCCATGAGGCATGGTTCGCAAGCACCAAGTGATTCATAATCAAGTGATTCCAAAAGTCTATCACTATGGAGTTTCTTCATGCCTTTTACACCAATATGACCTAAACGGCAGTGCCACAAATAAGTTGCACTATCATTATTAACCTTGCATTTTTTGGCTTCAATATTATGAATATGTGTATTACTACGATCGAGATCCAACAAGAATAGACCACTCTTCAAGAGTGCATGACCATAAAAGTTATTACTCATATAAATGGATCAACCATTATTCTCAGATTTAAATGAATAACCGTCTCGCAATAAACAAGATCCTGATATAATGTTCATGCTTAACATTGGCACCAAATAACAATTATTCAGGTCTAAAACTAATCCGGAAGGTAGATGTAGAGGTAGCGTGCCGACGGCGATCACATCGACTTTGCAACCATTTCCCACGCGCATCGTCACCTCGTCCTTAGCCAATCTTTGTTTAATCTGTAGCCCCTGTTTCGAGTTACAAATATTAGCAACCGAACCGGTATCAAATACCCAGGTGCTACCACGAGCATTAGTAAGGTAAGGTACACATCAAAAACATGTATATCACATATACCTTTGTTCACCTTGCCATCCTTCTTATCCTCCAAATACTTGGGGCAGTTCCACTTCCAGTGTCCAGTCCCTTTGTATTAGAAGCACTCAGTTTCAGGCTTGGCTCTAGACTTGGGTTTCTTCGTGGGAGTAGCAACTGTCTTGCTATTCTTCTTGAAGTTCCCTTTCTTTCCCTTGCCCTTTTTCTTGAAACTAGTGGTCTTGTTAACCATCAACACTTGATGCTCCTTTTTTATTTCTACCTCCGCAGCTTTGAACATAGCGAAGAGCTCGGGAATTGTTTTTTGCATCCCTTGCATGTTATAGTTCATCACGAAGCCTTTATAGCTTGGTGGCAGTGATTGAAGAACTCTATCAATAACACTATCTTCATCAACTTTGCAACCAAGTTGAGTCATATGATTGTAGTACCCAGACATTCTGAGCAAGTGTTCACTGATAGAACTATTCTCCTCCATCTTGCAGCTGTAGAACTTATTGGAAATCTCATATTTCTCAATCCGGGCATTTGCTTGAAATATTAACTTCAACTCCTGGAACATCTCATATGCTCCATAACATTCAAAACGTCGTTGAAGTCCCGGTTCTAAGCCGTAAAGCATGGCACACTGAACTATCGTGTAGTCATCAGACCGCGTCTTCCAGACGTTCAAAGCGTCTGCATTTACGGGAGGGGGCTTGTCACCCAGCGGTGCTTCAAGGACATAATTCTTCTGTGCAACAATGAGGATAATCCTCAAGTTACGGACCCAGTCCGTGTAATTGCTACCATCATCTTTCAACATAGCTTTCTCTAGGAACGCAAATTTAACGGAACAATAGCACGGGCCATCTATCTACAACAACGTAGACATGCAAAATACTATGAAGTACTAAGTTCATGATAAATTAAAGTTCAATTAATCATATTAATTAAGTACTCCCACTTAGATAGACATCCCTCTGGTCATCTAAATGATCACGTGATCCAAATCAACTAAACCATGTTCGATCATCACGTGAGATGGAGTAGTTTTCAATGGTAAACATCTTATGTTGATCATATCTACTACATGATTCACGCTCGACCTTTCAGTCTCCAGTGTTCCGAGGCCATGTATGTACATGCTAGGCTCGTCAAGTTTAACCCAAGTATTCTGTGTGTGCAAAACTGGCTTGCACCCATTGTATGTGAACGTAGAGCTTATCACACCCGATCATCACGTGGTGTCTCGGCACGACGAACTTTCGTAATGGTGCATACTCAGGGAGAACACTTGTACCTTGAAATTCTTGTAAGGGATCATCTTATAATGATGCCATCGTACTAAGAAAAATAAGAAGCATAATAAGATAAACATCACATGCAATCAAAATATGTTACATGATATGGCCATCATCATCTTGTGCTTTTGATCTCCATCTCCAAGGCACCGTCATGATCACCATCTTCACCGACGCGACACCTTGATCTCCATCGTAGCATCGTTGTCGTCTTGCCAACTATTGCTTCGACGACTATCGCTACCGCTACTGCTTAGTGATAAAGTAAAGCAATTACATGGCGACTGTATTTCATACAATAAAGCGACAACTATATGGCTCCTGCCAGTTGTCGATAACTTTACAAAACATGATCATCTCATACAATAACGTATAACTCATCATGTCTTGACCATATCGCATCACATCATGCCTTACAAAAACAAGTTAGACGTCCTCTACTTTGTTTTTGCAAGTTTTACGTGGCTGCTACGGGCTTTAGCAAGAGCCGTTCTTACCTACGCATACAAAACCACAACGATTTTTCGTCAAGTATGTGTTGTTTTAACCTTCACAAGGACCGGGCGTAGCCACTCTTGATTCAACTAAAGTTGGAGAAACTGACACCCACCAGCCACCTTTGTGTGAAGCACGTCGGTAGAACTAGTCTCGCGTAAGCGTATGAGTAATGTCGGTCCGGGCCGCTTCATCCAACAATACCACCGAATCAAAGTATGACATGCTGGTAAGCAGTATGACTAGTATCGCCCACAACTCACTTGTGTTCTACTCGTGCATATCATCTACACATAGACCTGGCTCATGATGCCACTGTTGCGGAACATAGTATTTCAAAAAATTCGTCCGATCACGCAAGATCTATCTACTAGATGCATAGCAACGAGAGGGGAGAGTGTGTCTACGTACCCTCGTAGACCGAAAGCGGAAGCATTTATCCACGCGGTTGATGTAGTCGTACACCTTCATGATCCGTCCCGATCTAGTACCGAACGTACGGCACCTCCGTGTTCAGCACACGTTCAGCTCGATGACGTCCTCGCCTTCTTGATCCAGCAAGACGGGCGAAGTAGTAGATGAGTTCCGGCAGCACGACGACGTAGTGACGGTTGTTGATGAAGAACAATCTCTGCAGGGCTTCACCAAGCACTACAAAAACTAGATGGAGGATAAACTAGAGGGTCGGGGTTGCCGGCACACGGCTTGGTGTATCTTGATGTGTCTTGGGTGCTAGCCCTACCCCTCTATTTATATGTTGAGCCTTGGGGTCGAAACTTGGAGTAAAAGCCTTCACAAAGTCGGTTTCACCCGAAAGGCAAGAGTCCTTCTCGGACTCCAGGCCCAGATGCCAGGGTTCCCGGCGTCTGGACCCACACACCATGGACCCTGGCGTCTGGCCCCTAGACTCCGCAAAACTTCCTTTTGCACTTTCCAAAAACCTTGTGTGCTTTCCCTTTTGGCCCAAATAAAGTGTTCTTGTACCCAAACATTT
>LR738713.1:348039555-348054688 GCA_902687465.1 Secale cereale
CAAAATATAAATAGAGGGGCAGGGCTAGCACCCGGAACACATCAAGATACACCAAGCCGTGTGCCGGCAACCCCAACCCTCTAGTTTATCCTCCGTCATAGCTTCCGTAGTGCTTGGCCAAGCCTTGCAGAGATTGTTCTTCACAACCACCGTCACCATGTCGTCGTGCTGCCGGAACTCATCTACTACTTTGCCCCTCTTGCTGGATCAAGAAGGAGAGGACGTCATCGAGTTGAATGTGTGCTGAACGCGGAGGTGCCGTACATTCGTACTTGATCGGGACGCATCGTGAAGGTGTACGACTACATAAATCGCGTTGATAAACGCTTCCGCTTAGCAATCTTCAAGGGTATAATGATGCTCCCCCCTCTCGTAGCTATGCATCTCCATGGATAGATCTTGTGTGTGCGTAGAAATTTTTTGTTTCCCATGCAATGTTCCCCAACACTCCGGCGGTTGCTTTTGAGGATTCAAAACCCTACACGCCAGGGAGGGACCCCGTCAGGGCACACAATGACTATGGGCTGCCCTAGATCAACCTGATCACCCCTATGTTGGAAATATGCCCTAGAGGCAATAATAAAAGTATTATTATTATATTTCCTTGTTCATGATAATCATCTGTTATTCATGCTTGAATTGTATTGTACGAAAACAGCAATACATGTGTGAATACATAGACCATAATGAGTCCTTGGTAAGCCTCTAGTTGCCAGTTCGTTGATCAACAGATGGTCACGGTTTCCTGACCATGGACATAGGATGACAGTGATAACGGGATCACATCATTAGGAGAATGATGTGATGGACAAGACCCAATCCTGAGCATAGCACGAGATCGTATAGTTCGTAATGCATAAGCTTTTCGGTGTCAAGTATTTATTCCCTAGACCATGAGTTTGTACAACTCCCGGATGCCGTAGGAATACTTTGGGTGTGCCAAACGTCACAACGTAACTGGGTGGCTATAAAGGTATGCATCGGGTATCTCCGAAAGTGTCTGTTGAGTTGGTACGAACCGAGACTGGGATGTTGTCACTCCGTATGACGGAGAGGTACCTCTGGGCCCACTCGGTAAGACATCATCATAATGAGCTCAAAGTGATTAAGGAGTTAGTCACGGGATGATGGATTACGGATCGAGTAAAGAGACTTGCCATGACGAGATTGAACAAGGTATCGGGAATACCGACGATCGAATCTCGGGCAAGTACCGTACCGATGGACAAAGGGAATAACATACGGGATTGAGTGAATCCTTGACACGGTGGTTCATCCGATGAAGATCATCGAGGAACACGTGGGAACCAACATGGGTATCCAGATCCCGCTATTGGTTATTGACCGGAGAGTGGTCTCGGTCATGTCTACGTGTCTCCCAAACCCGTAGGGTCTGCACACTTAAGGTACGGTAACGCTAGGGTCGTAGAGATACATGCACGTGGAAACCCGAAAGTTGTTCGGAGTCCCGGATGAGATCCCGGACGTCACGAGGAGTTCCGGAATAGTCCGGAGGTAAAGAATGATATATAGGAAGTCAGGTTTCGGCCATCGGGTGATCTCCGGGGGTCACCGGGAGTGTCCCGGAACCACCGGAGGGGTCCCGGGGGTCCACCTAGTGGGGCCACCCATCCCGGTGGGGCCCCTAGGCCGCGTGGGGGAAGTGGCCAGCCCCTGGTGGGCTGGCGCACCACATGGGTCCCCCTCCCCATGCGCCTAGGGTTGAAACCCCAGGGGGAGGGGGCGCCCCCCTTGCCTTGGGGGGCAAGACTCCCCCCCAGGCCGCCGCCCCCCTGCAGATGCCATCTGCAGGGCATGGCGCACCCCCTAGCCCCCTATATATATGTGAGGGGGAGAGGGCAGCAACACCAAGTCCCTGGCGCCTCTCCCCCTCCCGTCACACCTCAAACTCCCTCCGCAGGGTGCCGGCAAAACCCTGCAGGAATTTCCGTTGCATCCACCACCACGCCGTCGTGCTGCTGGATCTCCGACGACCTCTCCCCCCCCCCTTGCTGGATCAAGAAGGAGGTGACGTTGCTGTACCGGACGTGTGTTGAACGCGGAGGTGCCGTCCGTTCGGCGCTAGATCATCGGTGACGAAGAACGAGAATAGTACGACTACTTCATCCTCGCTTCTTCGAAAGCTTCCGCTTGCGATCTACAAAACGGTATGTAGATGCACTCTAACTTGCTCGTTGCTAGATGTCTCCTTAGTTGGATCTTGGTGAAAGCGTAGAATTTTTTTGAATTCTGCTACGTTACCCAACAGTGGCATCTGAGCTAGGTCTTTGCGTAGCATCTTGCACGAGTAGAACACAAACAAGTTGTGGGCGTTGAGTTTGCTCAATTTTCTTGCCGTCACTAGTCCAATCTTGATTCGGCGGCATTGTGGGATGAAGCGGCCCAGACCGACCTTACACGTACGCTTACGTGAGACTGGTTCCACCGACAGACATGCACTAGATGCATAAGGTGGCTGGCGGGTGTCTGTCTCTCCCACTTTAGTCGGATCGGATTCAATGAACAGGGTCCTTATGAAGGGTAAATAGAAATTGACAAATCACGTTGTGGTTTTGGCATAGGTAAGAAACGTTCTTGCTAGAAAACCTATAGAAGCCACGTAAAACTTGCAACAACAATTAGAGGTCGTCTAACTTGTTCTTGCAACATCTGCTATGTGATATGGTATGGCCAAGAAGATGTGATGAATGATATATGTGATGTATGAGATTGATCATGTTCTTGTAATAGGGAATCACGACTTGCATGTCGATGAATTTGACAACCGGCAGGAGCCATAGGAGTTGCCTTAATTATTGTATGACCTGCGTGTCACTGAATAACGCCATGAATTACTTTACTTTATTGCTAAACGTCAGCCATAGTAGTAGAAGTAATAGTTGGCGTGAAGACTTCATGAAGACACGATGATGGAGATCATGATGATGGAGATCATGATGATGGAGATCATGGTGTCGAGCCGGTGACAAAGATGATCATGGTGCCCCGAAGATGGAGATCGAAGGAGCAAGATGATATTGGTCATATCATGTCACTTTAATTGATTGCATGTGATGTTTATCATGTTTATGCATCTTGTTTACTTAGAACGACGGTAGTAAATAAGATGATCTCTCACTAAAAATTTCAAGAATTGTGTTCCCCCTAACTGTGCACCGTTGCTAAGGATCGTTGTTCCGAAGCACCACGTGATGATCGGGTGTGATAGGTTCTAACGTTCGCATACAACGGGTGTAAGCCAGATTTACACACGCAATACACTTAGGGTTCACTTGACGAGCCTAGCATGTACATACATGGCCTCGGAACACGGAAGACCAAAAGGTCGAACACGAGTCGTATTAAAGATACGATCAACATGAAGATGTTCACCGTTGATGACTAGTCCGTCTCACGTGATGATCGGACACGGGCTAGTCGATTCGGATCGTGTATCACTTAGATGACTAAAGAGATGTCATTCTGAGTGGGAGTTCATTAAAATTTGATTAAGATGAACTTAATTATCATGAACTTAGTCTAAATTCTTTGCAATATCTCTTGTAGATCAAATGGCCCACGCTCAAGTTTCCCTCAACTTCAACGCGTTCCTAGAGAAAACCAAGCTGAAAGACGATGGTAGCAACTATACGGATTGGGTCCGTAACCTGAGGATTATCCTCATAGCTGCCAAGAGATCATATGTCCTTGAAGCACCGCTAGGTGATGCACCCGGTCCCGATGCGACCCAAGATGTTTTGAACGTCTGGCAGTCGCGTAGTGATGATTACTCCCTGGTTCAGTGTGGCATGCTCTACAGCTTAGAATCGGGGCTCCAAAAGCGTTTTGAGCACCACGGGGCATATGAGATGTTCCAAGAGCTGAAAATGGTTTTCCAGGCTCATGCCCGAGTTGAGAGATATGGTGTCTCCAACGCGTTCTACAGCTGTAAGATGGAAGAAGACAGTTCTGTCAGTGAGCACATCCTTAAGATTTCTGGGTTGCACAACCGCTTGTCTCAGTTGGGAATGAATCTCCCAGACGAAGCGGTCATTGACAGAATCCTCCAGTCGCTCCCACCTAGCTACAAGAGCTTCGTGTTGAACTTCAATATGCAGGGGATGGAGAAGTCCATTCCCGAGGTGTATTCAATGCTGAAATCAGCGGAGGTGGAGATCAAGAAAGAGCATCAAGTGTTGATGGTCAATAAAACCACTAAGTTCAAGAAGGGCAAGGGTAAGAAGAACTTCAAGAAGGACGGCAAGGGAGTTGCCGCGCCTGGTAAGCCAGTTGCCGGGAAGAAGCCAAAGTATGGACCCAAGCCTGAAATTGAGTGCTTTTATTGCAAGGGAACGGGTCACTGGAAGCGGAACTGCCCCAAATACTTAGCAGACAAGAAAGCCGGCAATGTCAAAGGTATATGTGATATACATGTTATTGATGTGTACCTTACCAACACTCGTAGTAGCTCCTGGGTATTTGATACCGGTGCGGTTTCTCACATTTGTAACTCAAAACAAGAGCTGCGGAATAAGTTGAGACTGGCGAAGGATGAGGTGACGATGCGCGTCGGGAATGGTTCCAAGGTCGATGTGATCGCCGTCGGCATGCTACCTCTACATCTACCCTCGGGATTAGTTTTAAACCTTAATAATTGTTATTTAGTACCAGCTTTAAGCATGAACATCGTATCTGGATCTCGTCTTATGCGAGATGGCTACTCTTTCAAATCGGAGAATAATGGTTGTTCTATTTATTTGAGAGATATGTTTTATGGTCATGCCCCGCTGGTCAATGGTTTATTTTTAATGAATCTCGAACGTGATGATACACATATTCATAGTGTAGATGCCAAAAGATGTAAAGTTGATAATGATAGTCCCACATACTTGTGGCATTGCCGCCTTGGTCATATTGGTGTCAAACGTATGAAGAAGCTCCATTCAGATGGACTTCTAGAGTCTCTTGATTATGAATCATTTGACACGTGCGAACCATGCCTATTGGGCAAGATGACCAAGACTCCGTTCTCCGAAACAATGGAGCGAGGAACCAACTTGTTGGAAATCATACATACCGATGTGTGCGGTCCAATGAGTGTTGAGGCTCGCGGAGTCTATCGTTATGTTCTCACCCTCACGGATGACTTGAGTATATACGGGTATATCTATTTGATGAAACACAAGTCTGAGACCTTTGAAAAGTTCAAGGAATTTCAGAATGAGGTTGAGAATCAATGTGACAGAAAAATAAAGTTCTTACGATCAGATCGTGGGGGTGAATATTTAAGTCATGAATTTGGCACGCACCCTAGGAACTGTGGAATTGTTTCACAATTGACACCGCCCGGAACACCTCAACGTAATGGTGTGTCTGAACGTCGAAATCGTACTCTGTTGGACATGGTGCGATCTATGATGTCCCTCACCGATTTACCGCTATCTTTTTGGGGTTATGCTTTAGAGACTGCCGCATTCACTTTAAATAGGGCTCCGTCGAAATCCGTTGAGATGACTCCATATGAACTTTGGTTTGGCAAGAAACCGAAGCTGTCGTTTCTAAAAGTTTGGGGTTGCGATGCTTATGTCAAGAAACTTCAACCTGAAAAGCTCGAACCCAAATCGGAAAAATGCGTCTTCATAGGATACCCAAAGGAAACGATTGGGTACACCTTCTACCACAGATCCGAAGGCAAAGTCTTTGTTGCCAAGAATGGATGCTTTCTGAAGAAAGAGTTTCTCTCAAAAGAAGTGAGTGGGAGGAAAGTAGAACTTGATGAGGTGACAGTCACCCCTCCTGAAAGTAGCACAGCGCAGGAAATTGTTCCTGAGGTGCCTGCACCGACAAGGGAGGAAGCTCATGATAATGATCATGAAGAAACAGATCAAGTTACTACTGAACTTCGAAGGTCCACAAGGGCACATTCCGCACCAGAGTGGTACGGCAACCCTGTTCTGGAAATCATGTTGTTAGACAACGGTGAACCTTCGAACTATGAAGAAGCGATGGCGGGCCCAGATTCTAATAAATGGCTTGGAACCATGAAATCCGAGATAGAATCCATGTATGAAAACAAAGTATGGACTTTGGTGGACTTGCCTGATGATAGGCACACCATAGAAAACAAATGGATATTTAAGAAGAAGATAGACGCAGATGGTAATGTGACCATCTATAAGCCTCGGCTTGTCGCTGAGGGTTATCGACAAGTTCAAGGGATTGACTACGACGAGACTTTCTCTCCCGTAGCGATGCTGAAGTCAGTCGGAATCATGTTAGCTATTGCCGCATTCTATGATTATGAGATATGGCAAATGGACGTCAAAACGGCATTCCTTAATGGCTTCCTCAAGGAAGAGTTGTATATGATGCATCCGGAAGGTTTTGTCGATCCAGAGAATGCTAACAAGGTATGCAAGCTCCAGCGCTCGATTTACGGGCTGGTGCAAGCATCTCGGAGTTGGAATATTCGCTTTAATGATGTGATCAAAGCGTTTGGCTTTATACAGACTTATGGAGAAGCCTGTATTTACAAGAAAGTGAGTGGGAGCTCTGTGGCATTTCTCATATTATATGTGGATGACATATTGCTGATGGGAAATGATATAGAATTCTTGGAAAATGTAAAGGCCTACTTGAATAAGAGTTTTTCAATGAAGGACCTTGGAGAAGCTGCTTACATATTAGGCATCAAAATCTACAGAGATAGATCAAGACGCCTCATTGGTCTTTCACAAAGTACATACCTTGACAAGATATTGAAAAAGTTCAATATGGATCAGTCCAAGAAGGGATTCTTGCCTGTTTTGCAAGGTATGAGATTGAGCAAGGCTCAGTCGCCGACCACGGCAGAAGATAGAGAAAAGATGAGTGTCATTGCCTATGCCTCGGCCATAGGTTCTATCATGAATGCCATGCTGTGTACCAGACCTGATGTGAACCTTGCCATAAGTTTGGTAGGGAGGTACCAAAGTGATCCCGGTATGGAACACTCGACAGCGGTCAAGAACATCCTGAAGTACCTAAAAAGGACTAAGGATATGTTTCTCGTTTATGGAGGTGACGAAGAGCTCGTCGTAAAGGGTTACGTCGATGCTAGCTTCGACACACATCTGGATGACTTTAAGTCTCAAACCGGATACGTGTATATTTTGAATGGTGGGGTAGTCAGCTGGTGCAGTTGCAAGCAAAGCGTCGTGGCAGCATCTACATGTGAAGCGGAGTACATAGCTGCTTCCGAAGCAGCGCAGGAAGGAGTCTGGATGAAGGAGTTCATCACCGACCTAGGAGTCATTCCAAGCGCGTCAAGCCCGATGACTCTCTTTTGTGACAACACTGGTGCCATTGCCATTACCAAAGAGCCCAGGTTTCACAAGAAGACCAGGCACATCAAGCGCCGTTTCAACTCCATCCGGAATTATGTTCAAGATGGAGATATAGATATTTGTAAAGTGCATACGGATCTGAATGTCGCAGACCCGTTGACTAAACCTCTTCCACGGGCAAAACATGATCAACACCAGAACTCTATGGGTGTTCGATTCATCACAGTGTAACTAGATTATTGACTCTAGTGCAAGTGGGAGACTGTTGGAAATATGCCCTAGAGGCAATAATAAAAGTATTATTATTATATTTCCTTGTTCATGATAATCGTCTGTTATTCATGCATGAATTGTATTGTACGGAAACAGCGATACATGTGTGAATACATAGACAACAATGAGTCCCTGGTAAGCCTCTAGTTGCCAGTTCGTTGATCAACAGATGGCCACGGTTTCCTGACCATGGACATAGGATGTCAGTGATAAAGGGATCACGTCATTAGGAGAATGATGTGATGGACAAGACCCAATCCTGAGCATAGCACGAGATCGTATAGTTCGTAATGCATAAGCTTTTCGGTGTCAAGTATTTATTCCTTAGACCATGAGGTTGTACAACTCCCGGATGCCGTAGGAATACTTTGGGTGTGCCAAACGTCACAACGTAACTGGGTGGCTATAAAGGTATGCATCGGGTATCTCCGAAAGTGTCTGTTGAGTTGGTACGAACCGAGACTGGGATGTTGTCACTCCGTATGACGGAGAGGTACCTCTGGGCCCACTCAGTAAGACATCATCATAATGAGCTCAAAGTGACTAAGGAGTTAGTCACGGGATGATGGATTACGGATCGAGTAAAGAGACTTGCCATGACGAGATTGAACAAGGTATCGAGAATACCGACGATCGAATCTCGGGCAAGTACCGTACCGATGGACAAAGGGAATAACATACGGGATTGAGTGAATCCTTGACACGGTGGTTCATCCGATTAAGATCATCGAGGAACACGTGGGAACCAACATGGGTATCCAGATCCCGCTGTTGCTTATTGACCGGAGAGTGGTCTCGGTCATGTCTACGTGTCTCCCGAACCCGTAGGGTCTACACACTTAATGTACGGTAACGCTAGGGTCGTAGAGATACATGCACGTGGAAACCCGAAAGTTGTTCGGAGTCCCGGATGAGATCCCGGACGTCACGAGGAGTTCCGGAATAGTCCGGAGGTAAAGAATGATATATAGGAAGTCAGGTTTCGGCCATCGGGTGATCTCCGGGGGTCACCGGGAGTGTCTCGGGACCACCGGAGGGGTCCCGATGGTCCACCTAGTGGGGCCACCCATCCCGGTGGGGCCCCTAGGCCGCGTGGGGGAAGTGGCCAGCCCCTGGTGGGCAGGCACACCACATGGGCCCCCCTCCCCATGCGCCTAGGGTTGAAACCCTAGGGGGAGGGGGCGCCCCCCTTGCCTTGGGGAGCAAGACTCCCCCCCAGGCCGCCGCCCCCCCTGCAGATGCCATCTACAGGGCATGGCGCACCCCCCTGGCCCCCTATATATATGTGAGGGGGGAGAGGGCAGCAACACCAAGTCCCTGGCGCCTCTCCCCCTCCCGTCACACCTCAAACTCCCTCCGCAGGGCGCCGGCGAAGCCCTGCAGGAATTCCCATTGCATCCACCACCACGCCGTCGTGCTGCTGGATCTCCGACGACCTCTCCTCCCCCCTTGCTGGATCAAGAAGGAGGTGACCTTGCTGTACCGGACGTGTGTTGAACGCGGAGGTGCCGTCCGTTCGGCGCTAGATCATCGATGACGAAGAACGAGAAGAGTACGACTACTTCATCCTCGCTTCTTCGAAAGCTTCCGCTTGCGATCTACAAAACGGTATGTAGATGCACTCTAACTTGCTCGTTGCTAGATGTCTCCTTAGTTGGATCTTGGTGAAAGCGTAGAATTTTTTTGAATTCTGCTACGTTACCCAACACCCTAGAGCCTCGAGGTTCGCCGCCCTACAACAAGAAGAACGAACGAAGAACGAGGAAGAAGAAGAATAATGGTGAGATATAAATGTAAAGGTAAAAAGTGGTAGATAAATTGATCGATATTGTGTTGTTCAATCAATTGTCACCTCTCATATATTTATGCGGTGGCTGGACTTCCTGTACAAGAAAAGGACTCCAAATCACGTCCAAATCTTTCCAAAATTAACCGAACTCGGATTTAGGTAAGTCTGAGATAGCAGTTTAGTTTTTATGTCTCACAGGCTGCAAACAACCTCGGATGAAGATGCACCCAAAAGCAAATATAACTGATTCGATGACACGAAAAACTTTCGTGTTACATTTTTTGATTCGTGGTCAACTTGAAGGCCTAATCGCCCCCGCAATCATCAAATTTATGGAGATGCATGATTTAGGTTCGAGCCGGTCTGTCCACTCAACTGGACCAGACTGTCCGGTCATAACAGAAGGTTTTCGCAACCGTTACCAGACAATTTGGTCTCTATTCTCGGAAGTCCAATTGCACCAGGAGGGTTTGGGCGTCCGGCCATTTCCATAGTTTCTGCAACATTGCACTATTTTGACTATAACTTTTGCATACGACCTTGGATTAAGACATTTTTTATATCAAAATTATTTGTTTTAACAAGACGAAGAACTTACATGTTGATTTTTTTGCATCCAAGATCATTTTAATTGGATTTTGTATCATGCCAAAATCTGGTGTCAACACCGGTATTCCGACTCCACCACCACCATTATCACCACGCCGTCATGCTGGTTGTGATCCCATCTACTTCGCTGCCTTCTTTTGCTGGATCAAGGAGGAGGAGACATCATCGAGCCGCACGTAAGCTAAACTCGGAGATGTCGTCCTTCGACACTAGAATGGTTGGATTGTGATCGGATCACGAAGAGTACGAGTACATCAACCGCATTATATACGCTTTCGCTTTCGGTCTACGAGGGTGCGTAGGCACACTCTCCCCTCTCATTGCTATGATTCTCCTAGATAGATCTAGGGTGTTCGTATATATTTTTTGACTTTCATTCTTCGTTCCCCAACAGAAGAATGATGTGGCGACGCTCTCCCATGCCTAGATTTGTGCGCTTCATCCAACAGTCAAAACATCATTCGCATGGAGACGTAATCTACCTGGCGCCATTTCTATAACATTTAGGTTCGAATTTCAATTTGAAATTTTGCTGGAGTCATACTATTTCAACTTGTGATGATTTTAACATTTAGTCCCGGTTTATATTTGCTGATTGAGGATTTTTATCATGGGAAAATCAATTTACTGAGCATTAACTTATCTTACATCATTCTTCTGCCTAACAAAGATGATCCTATTAATGAAAATGATTTCGTACCCATTTCTTTGCTGAACTGCTCAATTAAAATCATCACAAAATTATTGGCTAACATGTTACAAGATGTGATTCTTTAACTTGTGCACAAGTATCAATACGTTTTTTTTTTTGAAAAACGGATCTATCCAGGATTGCCTTGCCTGGTCTTATGAATTCATTCATCAGTGTCAGTTATCTCGTCAAGATCTTATTATCCTCAAAAACTACTTTGCGAAAGCTTTTGATATTATTGAGCACAATGCAATCATATATCTTCTTGCTACCAGGGATTTTGGACCAAAGTGGTTGATGTGGATAGATGTGATATTTGCTTCTGGTTATTCTTCAGTTCTGCTCAAAGGAGTTCCTAGTAAACAGTTCAAATGCAAAAGAGGTGTTAGGTAGGGGGGGTCCTCTTTCTTCATTGCTTTTTCTTTTATTGTTTTAGACTTACTACAATCAATCCTTAATGAAGCAATGACACATAATTTAATGCATGCCCCATCAAATCTGGTTATTGCAAAGATTTTCCAGTAATTCAGTATGCAGATGATACTGTATTATTTATGCATGCTCTGCTCAGCTAAGCTAGCTCATTTTTTATGTACTTCATTGCTTACACTGGGCTCAGGGTTCACTACGAAAATCAGTGATGTTACCTATTCAACGCCCCTCAAGATAAAATGCAAGAATTGTCTCTTCCTCTAGGGTGCAAGATTGGATCTTCCCATTTACTTACTTGGGGCTGCCTTTGTGTTTGGCTAAGCCTGAGTTGCGGGATTTCATGCCCATCATGCACAGAGCTGAGAGGAGGTTGTCTCGATGCTCATCATTCTTATCCTATGGGGTTAAGCTAGTGTTAGTCAAATCTGTATTCTATAGCCTGCCAAATTTTTTAATGTGCACTCTTGCACTGGCAATTGGTGTTATGGAGTAGATCAACAAATATCTCATACACTTTGTTTTGGAGAAAATATGGTATGAAACATAGGGGAACAACACTCATTGATTGGGAAAAAGTTTTCCAACCCAAAGATAAAGGAGGCCTTGGAGTTCTTGATGTTGCAGCTCACAACAAATGTTTACTTATGAAACATCTGGACAAGTTCCTTAATGAACAGGAAGTGCCATTTGTCCAGTTAATTTGGGAATCTTACTATCTTGATAAATTGGTTACAGATGCTCCAGCAGGGTCATTCTGGTGGAAATTAATCCTCGAGATCCGTCCAGAATACAAAATAGTTACTAGGCCAAAACTAGGCAAGGGAGATACTGTCTTGCTATGGCAAGATAATTAGTGTCATGGTCCTCTTAATGAAAAATATCCTAAACTATTTTCATTCAAACTAAATGGGCACATATTTGTCAAACAATTCATGGATCTTGACATAGCTTCTGATCACTTTTACACGATCATTTCAGTGGAGCATTTCAACAATTTCAGTTAGTAATCAACACAATGCAGCGAAATAATCTGACAAACAACATGGAAAATGGTTATACCCTTGGCAATATCTAGATTGTTCTTCTATTAAGATGTATCATCATCTTCAAGAATAAAGATTCAGCCCTAGAAATTTATAAGAAAATTTGGAAGAGTGCAACAATGCTTAGATACAAGATCTTTGTGTGGCTCATGACTTATGACCGAGTGAACACTAGGAATCTTCTCCAAAGGAAAAGGTTTTTCCTACCCAGTTACCTATGTGTCGTGTGTGATACTCACTGCGAGGAAACTGCTCTTCACCTTTTCTAGTATTGTCCATTTGCTGGGATTCAATCATTTTGACAGGAAAAGAGGTATTAGTGTTATGGATGAATTGATGCTCATGGCATATTACCTACATTATCATTATGGGTTGCTCGCACATATGAATGTAGAGAAACTCTTGGCAATAACGTCATTTGTTTAGTCTTGAAAGGTCCTACTCAGAAATGATGTTCAGTTGATATTTTTTAGGACAAAAAGCAAGCATAGATATGCTTTCAAGCAATGGATTAAAACAAATTTACCTTTTTAGAGTTTCCTAGAATTGGTGTTGGTTATTGTTTTGGCTTGTTTTGTATGTTACTCCACCCGTAAAGAAATATAAGAGCGCTCTTGTATTTCTTTACGGAAGGAGTACTTTGTAAATGTTTTTATGAACGGAAATTATCATAGAACAAAGTCCCCGTTTAGAAAACAAAAAACTTCATTTCAACGACTTGGTCATTTTTTTCCGAAACGGAGGTAAAAGATTTGCCTCATCTATTAAAGTAGAGGAGAATAGAGTATTACAGAGTCACACAATGACGGAGCGATACAATTTTTCCTAATTGTTTAGCCCCTGCAGTAATCCAAAGGTTAGCCTCATCTATAATAAGCTTGAGAAGGATTGGCAGTGGCGTCTCTTTGTGGCGGAAGACTCTAGCGTTCCTCTCATTCCAAATTTTTCAGGATACGAGCAAGATAAGGGAGACCATGGCTCGACGATCCGGTATGCTCGAATTCGTGTGCTTATTCCACCAAGAGAGGAGGGAATCCTCAAGGTGCCGGTCAGAAGGGTCCAGATGTGCAAGCCCATACTTGTCAATGAGCACCCGCCAAAACCTTAAGGTGAAGCGGTGTTTGGCGAATAGGTGGACGCCCGACTCCTGTGCCTGCTTACAGAGTGGGCAAAGACCACAGTTGTCCCAGCCATTCATTTTCGCTGTACAGACCAAAACCATGACGATAAATATAATGCGTCGAGGATTCAAAGTGGTCCAGCAGCCCCCTGACGTAGCCCGGCCATCGACTTGCTACTAGCTTCTGCTTGCCCAGGATGTAGATAACGTGTCCCCAGATGTGCCGGATCCTGAACTGAGACGAGACGCATGGACGGAAGGAAGCGAGCGTGGCAGGACGGAAGCAGCTCTCACGCACGCACGGACGGATCGGTGACCCTTTCTCTATCTGCACTGTACGCGGCGCGGTCTGTTAGGCTGTCGCGGTCGCGAAAGGGAGAGCGCATGCAAAAGTTGGCGTCGCTGCGTGTCATGTCGGAGACGGATGGATGGATGGGTCGATCGAGAGCAATCATCTACTCCCGTCTCACATGTGTTTGATCTACTTTCGGAGGAGGAAGGAGATCGTCCACGATGCTTCCCCGAAGCAACCCGTTCATCATTCTCCCATGATCCGTGCATGCATGCGTGTTTGCGTATGCATAGGATCCCTTTTGCTATCCCGTGGGGGCCGGCCGGTCCCTGTTGATCTTGCTGCGGTTCCAGTACCTAGAGTTGAGATTCGCAGCACACGCACCCAACAGCACTGAGTGCAGGCACTTGTATCAGTTGATGAGATCCTTGTGCCCATGTTGCAAAAGCCGGCCGTAACTGTTCCCCTAATCATGGTATCAAATGTGTGCTGCTTACCCAAAGTAGCTAACAAATTGCAGCTTGCTTGCCAAGCCCCATGAATTGTACTAGAGGCTAGCGTACGCTTCGCCGCGTCATTCTGGATTAATTCTTGTTTCTCTAGCTTATTGCAGTCGGTTGTCTTGTTTTAGTTTTACCTACGTTGGCTTGGGTTATAACTTTGTTCTGACAGTGTTTTTCTTTTCATTCGTATAACGTGTTGGGATGCTGTGGGAGGCGGTGTATTTTTCTAAGGGTAAAGTGGAGTTATTTGATGCATGATTGCGGTGTCTGTATGCATTTCGGCCTCTGTGTCAGTCCGTGGTTATTGTGTCTACCCCTTGTGAAAACTCTAATTCCACGCTGAAATCGTAGAATCGCTGCTACAACGCTCACGGTGACCGCCCAATGAAGCTCTCGCTCGCTCAGCTCCCTTCTCCACACGCTCGCTTAGTTTTTTTTACGCTCACTCCACTGCTAGCTCAGCAGAAAACTGTTATCGTAGTTTTTATTTGAATCTTTATGTTAAACAAAAAGTTCACTAATTTTTTTTAAACATCTTGGACTTTAAAAAATGTGGTGACTTAAAAACTATGAATTTTGGAAAAAAATGTTTGTGAATTTTAAAAGAATATCCTTGGATTCAAACAATGTTTGCTAATTTGAAAAATAGGATTACAAATTTGACAAAAATAACAGACTTTGAAAATTCTTGTGAACTCTAAAGATATTACTGGAACTTAAAAAATGTTCACAATTTTGGATAAATATTCATGAATTAAATTTGAAAAAATAAATATAAAGGGAAAAACTATAAAAGAAAAAACAAAGGAAAACTATTAAAATGGTAGAAAAAACACATAAAAGAAAGAAAAAGGTAAAAATCAGGCAATACCTTCTCAAAACTAACTGGCCCATTACGACTAGGTATACTTTACTCTCAGTCAGCGACACATGCCCTTATAGGCGGGACAAATCAACCCCGCAACCCCCGTCGCACTAGGAGACTCCAAATATAGGGACCTTAGTATCTTAGAAGATTTAGAGTCGCTAGTTGCGCCATTGCGATTTGGGGGGGGG
>LR738713.1:348055156-348102025 GCA_902687465.1 Secale cereale
GAACCGGAATCATGCTCTGATTTTGGGGGGGGGAGAAGAGATTGTATTCAGCTAAGGATCAGCTTGAGTACATAGTTTTACAATGTCTTCACGGTCTGAGTGGAACCACACCGCAGCCCGGGGAGACAAATGCCCAAGTTTTTTTTTGAGAAATGAGCCACTCCTAGTCATTCATTCTGCATTGATACATTGTTCATTACAGATAATGGCCCTGATCATATCAGGACACTCATTAAACCAACTAGAACCGGAATCATGCTCTGCCGATTTGGCTAGAACGTGTGCAGCCTCATTACACGTACGAACAACATGTCTAAAAGTACAGGATGTAGACTTTGTAGCCCTACTCTTAATATCATAGACAATGGCACCGGTCAGGGATTTGTCCAAGCCTTGTTGTTGAATTTTCCTAATCACCGAACGACAGTCCGAGGCGACCTGAAACATTTGGACCCCCCATGTTTTCAGCAAGGATGAGTGCTTGGCGAACAGCATGGGCTTCAGCCACCTCAGGACAATGTACATGATTGAAAATACTCGACAAGCAGCTCGCACCAGTCCCTGATGATCTCGCATTACCACTCCTAATCCGGCGCGTCCAGATTCTGAGAAAATCGCAGCATCCACATTGATCATGAGCAGTCCTTCCGGCGGCGGAGACCATTTTTGAATTGATGTTGATGTCTCACGCCTGTTGGAGCCTGCTAATTTGTTGCTATTCAGCAAGATAAAATCAATATAAGCCTTAATTCTTCCAACAACATGGGTAGGATGAGAGAGTACCTCACCATTGCGACATGAGTTCATATTCTCCCATATATGCCATACTACCACCGCAAAAATCATGAGGTGGAACTCAGAAGCTTGAGTAAGCCAGTCCATTAACCATTGTCTGATATGAACAAAGTTTTTTACATTTAGACGAATACAATAATCTTTCTTCAACTCCTTCCATATTTCTTTCACATATTGGCATTGGAAAAAACAATGTTCCACATTTTCTTCTCTATTACAGAGATGACAATCATACCTTACTGGGATTGATCGCCTTTGAAGTTGACTAGCAGTGGGGATACAATTATGAGCCATTCTCCATAGAACTACCTTCATCTTGTTAGGGCACTGAATTGACCATAATTTCCTGCAAGCCTTTTCCATTGTATTTTGATTGGATGTTGCGCCTTTGGTAACCTTGCTTTGATCTTTCCATAATATTTTGATCTGGACAGATTATATGCAGACCTCACTGAGTATATGCCACTCTTACTATGGGGCCAAGAGGGAAAATCAGTACAACCATCAGAACTTATTGGAATACTAAGAATCATCCGTGCAATCTCTCCAGGAAAGAGGTCTCTAACCATATCGTCATTCCAGCATAGTTCGTTCCTTTTCATTAGGGTGTTAAACGTTTGATTCTCAGTAAGAAGCAGTTGTAGAGGTTATACCAGATGGTAGGTCAGGTATCTAGTTGTCTCGTGCCACCTTTATAAATTTCCCATCTCCTACTCTCCAAAGAAGGCATTGCTGCAGCAATTCCTTGCCATGCATGATACTGCGCCATGTATAAGAAGACGATCTTGGACATTGCACATTCCAGAAATCCTCATCACAGAAGTAGCATCCCTTCAACACTTGGGCACACAATGAATTAGGTTCAGTCATAGTCTCCAGCATTGTTTTCCGAGCAAAGCTTGGTTAAAGATCGCCATATCGCGAAATCAAATACCCCCAAAAGTTTTGGTGTGGACAACCACTCCCATGATCTCCAGTGAAGCTTTTTCTTCCCATTATCACCTCCCCACCAGAAGTTGGTCATAGGCTTTGTCAGTTTGTCACATACTGCAACAGGGATTTGAAAGCAGCTCATAACATAGGTGGGAATTGCTTGAACCACAACTTTGAGGAGAACTTCTTTCCCTGCCCTTCAAATAGGTCTATCACTCCATCCATTTAGATGTTTCCAAAGCGACCAGTGAGGAAGTTAAAACTATTCGATGGGGGAGCGTCCCACCAAGGTCGGCATACCAAGGTACTTAACGTGCAGCGTATCATCTTGTACCTCGATATTCTGTTTTATTCTCTCTTTCACTTGTCCTTCACAGTGTGGGCCAAAGAATAATGACGACTTTAGTAAATTGATTTTCTGTCCGGAACCCTCACAATAGATCTGCAACGTCGACTTTAGAGCATTAATGCTTTTGTCATCTCCCCTAGTAAAGAAAATGATATCATCGGCGAAAAAGAGGTGTGAAACGGACGGGCCCTTCCTACCATTACAAATGCCTCAAAGCTCCCATGCTTCTTCTTTTTTCTGCAAAAGACATGATAGGCCTTCAGCACACAACAAAAATAAATACGGGCTAATAGGATCCCCTTGTCGGATACCTCTAGTTGGAATAAAATGATCAGTTAACTCACCATTAACTTTGACAACATATTTAACGGAAGTTACACATCTCATAATTATTTCAACCCAACTAGAGTTGAAGCCCAGCTTTAATAAGACACATTTGAGGTAGCTCCATTCTACCCTATCGTAGGCCTTCGACATATCGATTTTAATGCAAAGAAAGGGCATTTGTATTTTTGTTTTATTATTGTGTGGAGGCATTCATAAGCTATAAGAACATTATCGGTGATTAACCTCCCACGCACAAAGGCACTTTGTTGTTCTGAAATAATTACTGGCAGATAAAGCTTTAATCTGCTGGCAATAACTTTAGAAGCAATTTTATAGATGACATTGCACAAGCTTATTGGCCAAAAATCACCAAGCATATCAGCATTATTAGATTTTGGGATTAAACCAATTACCAAATCGCAGAAGCCATCCGTGATTTCATGGCCCATCACAAATCCCTTTACGGCCACACATATATCCTCTTCCAACAGATCCCAGTGTTTTTGGTAAAAAATAATGGTCAGGAAACCATCTGGCCTAGGGGCCTTGGTGGGTCCCATTTGGAATAGTACAGATTTGATCTCATAATTTGAATACTCTCGGCAAAGCACTTCATTCATTTCCTCAGTCACTTTCATTGGTATGGCTTCCAGTACTGCATCCAATGTATTCGATGATTCGGAGGTGAAGAGCGTGGAATAAAATTCATATACCATTGCTCTGATTCCCCCAGGATCCTCACACTTAGATCCATAAGCTTTCCGAAGACATCTTATTTTGTTATTTCTTCTCCTTGTAGAAGCTCGGGCATGGAAAAAAGAGGTGTTACGATCGCCCTCCTTGAGCCAATCTACCCTTGACCGTTGTCTAGCCATGATCTCTTCTCTTTCAAACAGTTCACATAGTCTCTTCTCTATCTCCCTCTATTCGCTCAGGTTGTAGTTGAATGTGTTGTTTTTCCTAATAGTGGATAGTATTTTAGTTGGGCTTTCACTAGGATTTTTCACTTTGGCTTATAAGCCAACAAAAGCACCTAAATTGAATAAATTTCTTTTAGGGGCCAAGCTCCATGAAGGCCTACAAATGCACAGCTCAAAATCAATGGGAATTCATTTTTTTCAAAAAATATGGGGAAAATACAGAGATATATGAAGGCATAATGCACAGGTGTGTAAGTTTTCAGGACGAAATACATTGAAATGATGGGTGTAAATAAACAATTTTGGGGCTTTTTAACGCATGATACAATTCATGCTCCCAGACCATTTTTTTTGTACAGGTCACATTTTCAACGTATTGTATCCTGAAATTTTACACACATACACCTCACAACCTTGTTTACATGTACAATTTTTCAGATTTTTTTGAAACGAAAAATTTTGAATATTCAATTTTAAAATTCGGCCTCCATGGAGGTCGAGATCCAAAACGCCATACTCCCTAAATAGGTGTTCTTTTGGCTTTTTGGCTTATATTGTCCCGCACCTTATAAGCCAAAAAGCTCCTATTTAGATGCTTCTTTGGCTTATAAGCCAAAGTGACAAAGGCAAGTAAAATCCCAACCAAACACCCTCTATGGCTGACTACATTGTGTTCATGATGAATAGGTATAATTTTATGCTCCGTACCTGTTGGGGAACGTAGTATTTAAAAAACAATTCCTACGATCACGCAAGATCTATCTACTAGATGCATAGCAACGAGAGGGGAGAGTGTTTCTACGCGCCCTCGTAGACTGAAAGCGGAAGCGTCTAGTGACGCAGTTGATGTAGTCGAACTTCTTCGCGATCCAACCGATCAAGCACCAAACGTACGGCACCTCCGCGTTCGGCACACGTTCAGCTTGATGACGTCCCACGAGCTCTTGATCTAGTAGAACTTCGCGGGAGAGTTTCGTCAGCACGACGGCGTGGTGACGGAGATGATGAAGCTACCGGTGCAGGGCTTTGCCTAAGCACTGCAACGATATAACCGAGGTGTATTTTTGTGGAGGGGGGCACCGCACACGGTTGGGAGAGATCAACTTGATCAACTTGTGTGTCTAGAGGTGCCCCCAGCCCCCATATATAAAGGTGCTAGGGGGGAGGCGGCCGACCAGGAGGAGGGCGCGCCAAGGGAGGAGTCCTACTCCCTCCGGGAGTAGGACTCCCTCTTTTCCTAGTTGGAGTAGGAGGGGAGAAGGAAAGGGAGAGAATAAGAGAAGGCAAGGGGGGCGCCACCCCCCTCCTTGTCCAATTTGGACTAGAGGGGGAGGGGGCGCGCGGCTGCCCTGGCCGCCCCTCCTCTTCTCCCACTAGGGCCCAAGAGGTCCATTTATCTCTCCAGGGGTTCCAGTAACCCCCCGGTACTCCGGTATATGCCTGAAACCTTCCGGAACCCTTCCGGTGTCCAAACATAGTCGTCCAATATATCAATATTTATGTCTCGGACATTCCGAGACTCCTCATCATGTCCGTGATCTTATCCGGTACTCCGAACTACCTTCGGTACATCAAAAATCATAAACTCATAATACCGATCGTCATCAAACGTTAAGCGTGTGGACCCTACGGGTTCGAGAACTATGTAGACATGACCGAGACTCATCTCCGGTCAATAAAAAATAGCGGAAGCTGGATGCTCATATTGGCCCCTACATATTCTATGAAGATCTTTATCGATCAAATCGCATAACAACATAAGTTGTTCCCTTTGTCATCGGTATGTTACTTGCCCGAGATTCGATCGTCGGTATCTTAATACCTAGTTGAATCTCATTACCGGCAAGTCTCTTTACTCGTTCCGTAATACATCATCTCGTGACTAACTCATTAGTCATTTTCTTGCAAGGCTTATTATGATGTGCATTACCGAGAGGGCCCACAGATACCTCTCCGACACTCAGAGTGACTAATCCTATTCTTGATCTATGGCAACACCACGAACACTTTCGGAGACACCTGTGAGCATCTTTATAATAACCTAGTTACATTGTGACGTTTGATAGCACACAAGGTGTTTCTTCCAGTATTCAGGAGTTGCATAATCTCATAGTCATAGGAACATGTATAAGTCATGAAGAAAGCAATAGCAGTAAAACGAAACGATCATACTACTAAGCTAACGGATGGGTCTTATCCATCACATCATTCTCCTAATGATGTGATCTCGTTGATCAAATGACAACTCATGTCTATGGCTAGGAAACATAACCATCTTTGATCAATGAGCTAGTCTAGTAGAGGCATACTAGGGACATACTGTTTTGTCTATGTATTCACACATGTACTAAGTTTCCGGTTAATACAATTCTAGCATGAATAAAAGACATTTATCATGATATAAGGAAATACAAATAACATTTTTATTATTGCCTCTAGGGCATATTTCCTTCAGTCTTCCACTTGAACTAGAGTCAATAATCTAGATTACAAAGTAATGATTCTAACACCCATGGAGTCTTGGTGCTGATCATGTTTTGCCCGTGGAAGAGGCTTAGTCAATGGGTCTGCGACATTCAGATCTGTATGTATCTTGCAAATTTCTATGTCTCTCTCCTTGACTTGATCGCGGATGGAATTGAAGCGTCTTTTGATGTGCTTTGTTCTCTTGTGAAACCTAGATTCCTTCGCCAAGGCTATTGCTCCAATGTTGTCACAAAAGATTTTCATTGGACCCGATGCACTAAGTATCACACCTAGATCAGATATGAACTGCTTCATCCAGACTCCTTCATTTGTTGCTTCCGAAGCAGCTATGTATTCCGCTTCACGCGTAGGTCCCGCCACGACGCTCTGCTTGGAACTGCACCAACTGACAACTCCACCGTTTAATAAAAATACATATTCGGTTTGTGACTTAGAGTCACCCGGATCAGTTAAAGCTTGAATCAATGTAACCGTTTACGAGGAGCTCTTTCTCACCTCCATACACAAGAAACATATCCTTTGTCCTTTTCAGGTACTTCAGGATGTTCTTGACCGCTGTCCAGTGATCCACTCCTGGATTACTTTGCTACCTCCCTACTAAACTTATAGCAAGGCACACATCGGGTCTGGTACACATCATTTCATACATAACAGATCCTATGACTGAGGCATAGGGAATGACTTTCATTTTCTCTCTATCTTCTGCAGTGGTCGGGCATTGAGTCTTACTCAACTTCACACCTTGTAACACAGGCAAGAACCCTTTCCTTGACTGATCCATTTTGAACTTCTTCAAAACTTTATCAAGGTATGTGCTTTGTGAAAGTCCAATTAAGCGTCTTGATCTATCTCTATAGATCTTGATGCCTAATATGTAAGCAGCTTCACCGAGGTCTTTCATTGAAAAATTCTTATTCAAGTATCCTTTTATGCCATCCAGAAATTCTGTATCATTTCCAATCAACAATATGTCATCCACATATAATATTAGAAATACTACAGAGCTCCCACTCATTTTCCTGTAAATACAGGCTTCTCCAAAAATCTATATAAAACCATATGCTTTGATCACTTTATCAAAGCGTATATTCCAACTCCGAGATGCTTGCACCAGTCCATAGATGGATTGCTGGAGCTTGCACACTTTCTTAGAACCTTTAGGATCGACAAAACCTTCTGGTTGCATCATATACAACTCTTCTATGAGATATCCATTCAGAAATGCAGTTTTGACATCCATTTGCCAGATTTCATAATCATAAAATGCGGCAATTGCTAACATGATTCGGACAGACTTAAGTATCGCTATGGGTGAGAAAGTCTCATCGTAGTCAACTCCTTGAACTTGTAGAAAACCTTTTGTAACAAGTCGAGATTTGTAAACAGTAACATTACCGTCAGCGTCGGTCTTCCTCTTGAAGATCCATTTATTTTCGATGGCTTGCCGATCATTGGGCAAGTCAACCAAAGTCCACACTTTGTTCTCATACATGGATCCTGTCTCAGATTTCATAGCCTCAAGCCATTTTGCGGAATCTGGGCTCATCATTGCTTCCTCATAGTTTGTAGGTTCATCATGGTCTAGTAACATGACTTCCAGAACTGGGTTGCCATACCACTCTGGCACGGAACGTACTCTGGTTGATCTACGAAGTTCAGCAGTAACTTGATCCGAAGATTCATGATCATCATCATTAGCTTCCTCACTAATTGCTGTAGGAATCACTCGAACCAGTTTCTGTGATGTACTACTTTCCAATTCGGGAGAAGGTACAATTACCTCATCAAGTTCCACTTTCCTCCCACTCACTTCTTTCGAGAGAAACTCCTTCTCTAAAAAGGATCCATTCTTAGCAATGAATATCTTGCCTTCAGATCTGTGATAGAAGGTGTACCCAATACTCTCCTTTGGGTATCCTATGAAGACACATTTCTCTGACTTGGGTTCGAGCTTATCAGGTTGAAGCTTTTTCACATAAGCATCGGAGCCCCAAACTTTAAGAAACGACAACTTTGGTTTCTTACCAAACCATAGTTCATAAGGCGTCGTCTCAACGGATTTAGATGGTGCCCTATTTAACGTGAATGCAGCTGTCTCTAAAGCATAACCCCAAAACGATAGTGGTAAATCGGTAAGAGACATCATTGACCGCACCATATCTAATAAAGTACGGTTACGACGTTCGGACACACCATTACGCTGTGGTGTTTGATACGTCTCCAACGTATCTATAATTTTTTATTATTCCATGCTATTATTTATGATGATTTGGATGTTTAATGGGCTTTGTTATACACTTTTATATTATTTTTGGGACTAACCTATTAACCCAGAGCCCAGTGCGAGTTTCTGTTTTTCTCCCGTTTTAGCGTTTCGCGGAAAAGGAATATCAAACGGAGCCCAATTGACCTGAAACTCAACGGAGGAAGTTTTTGGACCTAAAGAAGCCCAGGAAGGGCCAGAGGGGGACGGGAGGACCCACGGGCTGCCCACGAGGGTGGGGGCGCACCCTCCCCTACTGGGCGCGCCGCTTGCCTCGTGGACAGCCCGTAGACCCCCTTTGCTTGGCCCCGACTCCAACACCTCCTATATATACTGAAACCTCCGGAAAATAACCTAGATCAGAAGTTCCGCCGCCGAAAGCCTCTGTTGCCACCAAAAACCAATCTATACCCCGTTCCGGCACCCTGCCGGAGGGGGGAACCCTCACCGGTGGCCACCTTCATCATCCCGGCGCTCTCCATGACGAGGAGGGAGTAGTCCACCCTCGGGGCTGAGGGTATGTACCAGTACCTATGTGTTTGATCTCTCTCTCTCTCTCTCTCTCTCTCTCATGTTTTTGAGATGGCACGATCTTGATGTATCTCGAGCTTTGCTATTATAGTTGGATTTTACGATGCTTCTCCCCCTCTACTCTCTTGTAATGGATTGAGTTTTTCCTTTGAAGTCATCTTACCGGATTGCATCTTTAAGGATTTGAGAACACTTAATGTATGTCTTGCGTGGGATACCCGTGGTGACAATGGGGTATTCTCTTGATTCTCTTGATGTATGTTTTGGTGATCAACTTGCGGGTTACGTGACCTTGGGAATCTATGCATAGGGTTTGGCACACGTTTTCGTCTTGACTCTCCGGTAGAAAGTTTGGGGCACTCTTTGAAGTACTTTGTGTTGGTTGAATAGATGAATCTGAGATTGTGTGATGCATATCGTATAATCATGCCCACGGATACTTGAGGTGACAATGGAGTATCTCAGTGACATTAGGGTTTTGGTTGATTTGTGTCTTAAGGTGTTATTCTAGTACGAACTCTTGAATAGATCGATCAGAAAGAATAACTTTGAGGTGGTTTCGTACCCTACCATAATCTCTTCGTTTGTTCTCCGCTATTAGTGACTTTGGAGTGACTCTTTGTTGCATGTTGAGGGCTAGTAATATGATCCAATTATGTTATCCTTATTGAGAGAACTTGCACTAGTGAAAGTATGAACCCTAGGCCTTGTTTCCTATCATTGCAACACCGTTTATGCTCACTTTTATCTTCAGTTATCTTGCTGTTTTTATATTTTCATATTACAAAAACGTATATCTACCATCCATATTGCACTTGTATCACCATCTCTTCGCCGAACTAGTGCACCTATACAATTTACCATTGTATTGGGTGTGTTGGGGACACAAGAGACTCTTTGTTATTTGGTTACAGGGTTGTTTGAGAGAGACCATCTTCATCCTACGCCTCCCACGGATTGATAAACCTTAGGTCATCCACTTGAGGGAAATTTGCTACTGTCCTACAAACCTCTGCACTTCGAGGCCCAACAACGTCTACAAGAAGAAGGTTGCGTGGTAGATGATACGTCTCAAACGTATCTACTTTTCCAAACACTTTTGATATTGTTTTGACCTCATTCTTGCATGATTTGGACTAAACTAACCCGGACTGACGCTGTTTTCAGCAGAGCTGCCTGTATGGTTTATTTGTGTGCAGGAAAACGGATTTTTAAGCATCTCAGAAAAATCCACGAAAAATCACGAAAAATCCACGCACCCTAAGAAACAAAATGCCAGAAGTGGGGCCAGAGGGGGGCCACGGGGTGCCCAGGCGCCCTGTGGGCGCGCCCCCCCTGGGCCGCGCCGGGGGGCGCCTGGGTGGGCCCCACACCCCCTGGTGCCCTACTTTAGCCCGTATTTTTCCTCCAGACGCAGAAACCCCAAATCGGAAGTCCTTTCGCTGTTTTTCGTCGCGGAGCCGCCGCCACCCTCTGTTCTTCTTCGGGAGGGCTAATCTGGAGGCTGATTTGGCCTACGGAGAGGGGAGATCGTCGCCATCGTCATCATCATCACCACTCCATCATCCCTCCATGACTTCCCCCTTCATGTGTGAGTAATTCCCTTGCTGTAGGCGAAGGGGATGGTAGGGATTGGATGAGTTAGATCATGTAATAGTTTGTCAGATTGTTGGGGGCATGTTGCCTATCATCTAGTATGGTGTTTATCATCTTTGCTACAACTTGTTATTCTTAATGCTTGACACTTAGGGCCCGATTGCCATGATTTCAGATCTGAACCATATGTGTTTGCATGAATATATTTGTGTTCTTGATCCTATCTATGAGTTGTATGCACCTGTTACGGTACGGAACCGGCGATCCCAAAAGTGACAGCTTGGGACACCAAAGGGGATGGTCCGTAGTTTGAGGATTACATGTATCCATTGAGTTCATTGCTTTGTTCCGGTGCTCTTTGACAGGAGCACCTTAATATCCATTAGTTCCTTTTGGCCCCGTTCGTAGCGGGATGGTAGGACAAAAGATGTTGTGCAAGTTCTTATTGCAAGCACGTACAACTACATAAGGGATACATGCCTAATGTTTGATATTTGCCTAGATGATCATTACTTTTCCGTGTGTCGTGCCCCAAGTTAGAATCTATCTCATCCATGCAACACCCAACCATCCATCTCCCTAGCCTACAGTATTTTAAACCTTGCTTGTCACTAGTTGCTACTTTTGCCATTTACTACTGCTATTTACTTTTGCTCCTTACTTTTACTATTACTATCATCACTATCAGATCACTGTTACCACTTATCGTTTGTTGCAAGTTAGTATATTTCAGGTGCGGTTGAATTGACAACTCAACTGTTAAAGCTTATAAATACTCTTTGGCTCCCCGTGTGTCGAATCAATAAATTGGGTTATTCTTACCCGCGAAGACTATCTCGATCCCTTACGGTTGAGGGTTATCAAGTACCGTTTTCTGGCGCCGTTGCCGGGGAGCATAGCAATATTTACAAGTCTACTTGAGGTATCCTACCTGCTGCCTTTATTCACTATGGGTAAGAAAGGAGACCCCAAGGTTCCGATCTTACGATCCACTACAAGAAGAGGTACTGCTCTGAGCACTAGTGCTACGCTTGATTCACCTTCTGTTATGAGTAAGTTTGCCTCACCACCGCCACATGATGCTCCTATTGAATCTGTTACTATGTCTGATACTATTGATGATGCTTCTACTACTTTTGATGATGATATTAGTTCGCTTGGTTATGCTCTTGAGAAACAAATTACTGCTGCTGCTGAAAAATATGGAATTGAACTTCCTGTTACTCGCTACCCTATTGGTGAAACTTATGATTTTCCTGAATTGAGTAAACTCCAGGAGAGGCTCCTTGATGATGATTATTATATACTTGATGAAGATTTATGCAGGGAACTGACAGAGTTTGCCGGCTCTGACCCTGAAACTATTAAGAAAATATTTGAAAAACACTCTTTGAAAAACAAAACCGTACCTAATCCTGAGTTTGCTACATCTCCTATATGCATTGATGATCCTGATTTTGATTTCTCTGTTGATCTTTCACTTATACCTTTGGTTGAAGCTGACCCCTTTTATGGCAGAGAAAATGATGATGCTATTGCACACCTAACTAAACTTGGTGAGCTAGGTAGCCTGTTTACCACAGATGAGAAGATACGCTACTTTTATGTGACCAAGCTTCTTCCTTTTTCCTTGAAGGAAGGTGCTAAAGCATGGTATGATTCACTCCCATGCGGTTCTATTAAGAGTCCTCAGGACTTAGCTCACTCTTTTGTTGATAAGTACTTTCCTGCTCATATGCAACATGCTGCTTTACAAAGAATTTATAATTTTAAACAGTTGCAGGATGAGTCCCTCCCTAAAGCTTGGGGGAGGTACTGCGGTTTGATTCAGGCTAGACCATGACATGGAGTTCCTAAGAATGAATTAATTGATATATTCTATGCTGGTCTAACTGATGAATCTAGGTCCTATTTGGACAGTTGTGCTGGTTGTGTTTTCAGGAAAAGAACACCGGACGACGCGGAAGATTTAATGGGCAGGATTGCCAAAAACCATGAAGATTGGTCCGTCCCTGAACCACCTCCACCAACAAAGAAGAGGGGCATGTTTGTTCTAAGCCCCGAGGATATGCGAGAAGCAAAGAAGTCTATTAAAGAGAAAGGTATTAAAGCTGAAGACGTGAAGAATCTACCCCCTATTGAGAAGCTGTGTGAGCCTACCACTCACCCTCCTATGGTAGAGGTACACTCTCTTTTAGATTTCAACGCAAGTGACATCCCTCATGGTAAGCCTCCTGATCAATGTTTAGATGAGTTTGATAATTTTATTATGAAACAAAATCATTTTAATGAGAGGATAGAAAGTCAGTTGCATAATAATTCCCTTGCTATCAAAAAGTTGCTTGGTGTTTTAGATAGAACAGTTAATGATGTCCAATGTCTTGTGAAGCATTTTCATATGGTTCAAACTCAGCTTGATCAAATTTCTAATGTGCAAAGAGATTTGCTTGCTAACAATGCCAAACAAAATAAACTGCAGGCTTTTGGGATTAAGACCCGAGGAGGAACTAGTACTCAAGATCCTCTTTATCCAGAGGGACTTCGAAGAGAATCGAGCAAGATTCTCAAATGCAGGAAGAAGAAATTGTTGTCTCTCCAAATAAGAAGAAGAAACATAAAGAGACTGACAATTCTAATGATCTTATTGCAGATGAAGAGCCAGCTATTGACCCCAACAGTGTATCTATTTCCGATGCTGAGACTGAAGACGGTGCTGAACCCGAAGGTAATGATAATGAGAAAAACGATCCGCCTGAAGTTCGAGAAGAAGAAGCACCTGACAAGCGTAAAAGGTACACTAAAGAAGACTTCATTGCAAGAAAACATGGGAAGGAGAAAGAACCATGGGTACAGAAACCCATGCCCTTTCCAGGTAAGTCCATCAAATCTAAAGAAGAAGAGCATTACAATAAGTTTTGTGAATGGATTAAACCTCTTTTTCTTCAAATCCCTTTGACTGATGCTATTAAGTTACTTCCTTATTCAAAATATATGGAAGATATTGTCACTAACAAAAGAAAAATTCCTAATGATGCAATATCTACTATGCTTGCTAACTATTCTTTCAGTGGAAAGATTCCTGAGAAGCTCGGTGATCCAGGTATACCCACCATTCCTTGCTCCATAAAGAATAATTATGTCAAAACTGCTTTATGTGATCTTGGAGCGGGAGTGAGCGTTATGCCTCTCTATCTTTACGAGAGGCTCTGTTTAGAGAAACTAATTCCTACAGATATCTCCCTTCAGATGGTTGACAAGTCAACCGCTGTTCCGATAGGTATTTGTGAGGATGTTCCAGTTGAAGTTGCTAATTGTTTAATTCTTACTGATTTTGTTGTGCTTGACATGCCCGAGGATGGGAGCATGTCCATTATTCTTGGTAGACCTTTTCTTAACACCGCAGGTGCTGTTATTGATTGCAACAAAGGGAAGGTGACCTTTCATGTGAATGATAAAGAACACACGGTATATTTTCCGAAAAAGACCGACAGGAGGCATGCCCTCAACTCTATAGAGAATATCGAGACCGTGAAAATTGGAGAATGGGACTGTCCACTACATGTGCCTCACAAATACAAAACTATCATGGTAGGGACAATGTCCATCAAGGTAAAAGTTCAGTGATTACTTCGTAGGAGGTGAGACTTTTGTTCTATATACCGCTTGTTTGTTGGTAAGACTTGATCAACCTTACTAGTGAACGTGTTTTATATGGATAAAAAGTTGAGCTTTCTATGTTTTTATTTGTTTTTAGTGTTATCATACTTGCTGTACCAAGTATCTATGTTTTTGAAGCTTCACAATTCTACTAACTGCTTCAAGTTTTCAGAGAGTTTCGCAGCTTTTTGAACTTCGAAAAATTTTCAACAGTGAAGTTTTCAGAAAAAATCCAGAAAAATTATATTAAAAATTTCCACAATAGAAGAGACCCGGAAAGTCCTGGGGCCAGCCAGGGGGGGCCACCTGTGGCCCAGGCGGCCAGCTGGCGCGGCCCAGCCCCAGGCCGCGCCCACAGGGCGCCTGGGGCCCACGGGACCCCCCTCCAGGTACTTCTTCTTCCCCTCTCTCTCTCTTTTTCCAGAAACCCGAGTTCTGGTCTTGTTCTTGCTGTTCTTGCTGTTCTTGGGGGCGATTCTTCGATCTCTCTCTACAGCCCATCATCTGAGCTGAAATTTTGAGCAAATACTCCCTGGTATGTGACTCCTCCACCCCTCCAATTAGATTTTTGATTGGTGGCCTCATTTGTGAGTATTTAGTAGTTCTTGGTGCTATAGAGATGAGCTTGCATGCATGTGTAGAAAGTTGTTTTCCAAGTTTTGATGCAAGTTTATGCCTTGGGCAAGTGAGTTGAGTAGTTTGCCTTAGCTCACTTTGTTTTAATCCTCGTTTTTGTAAATTATAAAAAAATTCAGAAATGAGTTTGTTAGGAAGGGCAAAAGGATGGCTTGAGAAGAGGAGGCCCGCACACTCCGATCGAGTCACTAGAGCCGCAGCTTCACCATCGACTGTTAGGGTGAGCTATAATGAAGATCATGTGCCCCTGGAGTTGTTGGAAGACACAAGTCCAGCACGTGCGATGACATTTCCATGTGATGAATTCATGGAAGCTGCGGTAATCAAGGATGAGTTTTATAATCTTTGTGCTAATGCAGGTTTGACACGACTCGTCATGAGCCGTGTTACTCAGTATCAGAAACTCACCTCCGGTTTCATTAACAGTTTTAGATATAATACTGATTCAGGTGCTATTGAGTTTAAAATTTATAATGATCTTATCACCATGACTCTGGGAAACTTTTGTGAAGTAATAGGTGTGCCGAACGTTGGGAGGACGGCAAGGATGGCCACGCAGCCCTCCGAGCTGAAAACCGTCATCAACTCTCTCTGTAGCAAGGGTACGAGGGATATTCATCGATCGAAGATCTCCAGCATCTTGTTTCCTCACCTCAGGTATTTTGCATATTATATTGCTAGAGGGGTGTTAGCTCGCGACAACACGAGCAACATTTCTGCTCCGGATATTGCTATCCTGGCAGCAGCCCTCTCAGGGAGGTCTGATTATAATATTGGTAACATAATTGCTCGACGCCTTGCTATGAACGGTAACAAGGGGGACTTATATGGTGGCATTTATGCCACGCTTATCTTAGAGCATCTTGGAGGCACCCCACACCCTGATGATACTCCTTTTACTTATTTAAGCTTTGATCTTGCTGCTATGAAGAGGCATAAGTTTGTTACCATGGGTTCTGAACTTGATAACCTTGTTTATATCTTGTGTTTCGGAACTACCGCGGAACGCGAGATCCGTCTACCTGCACCTCTTTTGTTTGATTTTTCTCGCAGGAACGGATGGTCCTTTGATGTTGTCCAGTTCGATGAGTTCATGGTCCAGCATCAGTTCCATAACCCCATGGAGGGGGTTGTGCCCGACGAGGAGAGGCACGGTGAGATACTACATTTTCAGGATGAGACCGCCACCGAGTTTGGTGAAGGGTCTTCCTCTGTTTAGCGCTCAGAACCTTCCTCGTGGGAGACTCCGAGGTGTTCAGTGTACGCGCCATCATCTTTCTACGATCCCTGGTCTCACCACCATACCCCTGGAGCAGGAGGCTCCTGGGGGCAGTAGCTGCTACCAACTTAGGCCAAAAGCCTAAGCTTGGGGGAGTGCGTGCCCTTCTCACTTTTTCATTGTATTATCCGTTTGATTCACTTTGATCTTTTCGAAGTTTTTGCCTGTTCTTCTTTATTTCTCTCTTTGCAAACACAACAAAAAAATTTCTCTTTCTTTTGCTTTTTATTCAACTTTTGAAAAACCCAAAAAGATTTCCTTTCTCTCTTTAGTTTGCTTTGTTTTCAGAGATCAGCTCGCGTCCGTGGTGGCATTTGATTATATTTCCTACGTTCGATCGTGCAAGTGACAAGCAGTAATGACGAAGATCGACTGAAAGGAAGCAACAAGGAAGACCGATATGAACTCTTATTGTTTCTACTTTTGTACATATGCCTGTACTTATGATCTAGAGACCAGCTTGTGGCGACATAGTGCTATGTTTACAATGCTCTTCCAGTGGTTCATGCTTTCCTTGTGGCTAGTCTCCAATAACTAGAGTATATAATGTGTTGTTGAAATGATCTACATGCATCGCACTGTTCATAGTCTGGCATACTAAGGTGGCATTTCCCTTTAGAGAATTTTTGGATTGACTTGGCACATGCTTACACATGTTTAAGACTAAAAGTCTACTTTGCCTTGATGATCTTTGAGTTTTAGAATAGTTATATCACTTTCATGCCCGATTCAATGTTGCTTTGTCGCTCTGCATGATTATGACCGTTATTGCTCTCTAGTTGGTCGCTTCCCAGTCTTTTGCTAAACCTCCACCCGTACTAAGCGGAATGACTGCTTGTGCATCCAAAACCTTTAAACCTGTTATGCCATATGAGTCCATTATACCTTCCTATACATGGTATTTACTTGCCATTCCTAACGAAGACTTTCATGTACCATCTCGAAATTAATCAAAAGCATTTCCCTTTTTGTGCCTATGTTTTAGCTCATGAGGAAGTAGTAGTTAATTCATGATCTCTTTAAGTTGGACAGGTTTCACCCCTGGATTGCATGTATAATGTGCAAACCCTTAATATGAAAAGGAACTGGCATTGAGTGCGCCCGGCTCAAAAATATAATATAACAAACAAACCCTCCTTCACGGTTTGTTCATGAGAAATCAGAAAACTTTGGCAGTGATAAACAAAGGAGATTAAGAGGATGTGATCGTCCTCATGCGGGAGCCGTTCCTCGAGACTTGTCTAGCTTAAAAAGTGATTGAGTTATCTGCTAGCATTCGTTGACGAAATATGCACCTCTCAAAAACATATTTACTTCTGTTTTTTTAAACCAAGAGCTCTGGTACATGTTTAGTTTTTGTTTCCGATCACGGGTTTTCAACCTTGCCAATAAAAGCCATGGTTCGAGAGTCTCATCTTCTTTCTTCAAAGCACTGACTAGGAGAGCATAATTGTCATTCTGAGTGTAATGTGCATTGTCCCAAAGTATTACATTGTCTTCTGCATACTTGTGATATGATTTACTCTGAAATTCTTAGTTCTAGTCTCCTTTAAAACTCTGGAGGAGTCTCTGTATTTATGTTTTGCTTCACTCATGGAGGCTAGCGAGATACCACCTTAATATGCTCAAGCTATGTGCAATGTGATCTTGTCTTGATTTTCGGTAATATATTGTTTACTCTTAATTATTTGTGACTGGTCACTCGAAAGAAGGATTGCTTCTTGCATTGTTCTCATAAGTACTGTTTTAATACTTGTTGAACTCTTTTCGTAGTACATGCTTATATACATCTAATGAAGCAAAAGAGTTTGTCAAAGTTTTCTTTGTTGCGTCCAGTTCGTTGAACTGAATTGCTTGAGGACAAGCAATATGCTAAGCTTGGGGGAGTTGATACGTCTCAAACGTATCTACTTTTCCAAACACTTTTGATATTGTTTTGACCTCATTCTTGCATGATTTGGACTAAACTAACCCGGACTGACTATAATGCCCAGGATGGGACTATACCTCCTACGTGTCGAGGCACGACTTAAAGGTATAAGCCCATCCTAGAATGATCTCAAGTTTGGTATCTTTGCACAACTCATGTAAAAGAGGGATTAAATTGCAAAAGGAGATAGTTGGCTTACACTCGCCACTTCACACAATACATTACATAAACAATCATCATTCAAAACATCACAACCCAACTACGGGTGAAGATCCAAAAGAAAGATACCAAAACAACATAAAGCCACAGGTCAGGGTCGAATCCTAGTAGAAACCACTACTGATCGTCGAAACATCACAAGCATACAGCCAAACTCATCATCGAGCTCCTGATGAAGCACTGAACCAGCTCCTGCATCGTACACGGCTGAACCTGCATCTGGTGTGGTGAAGTAACTGTGAGCCACAGAGGACTCAGCAATCCCGTTCCCGGGTAACAAGACTATTTAAGCCTTGGGTGTGGACAAGGCTGAAGAAAAGAATAAGAGGTGAAGGAACAACAAGAGTCTGCAGCAGCAACTAGCACTAACTTACGTAAAAGAGAGCGAGAAGAGAAAGTGCCTGGGTCGAAAGATGATCACAAAGTGATCCTAACTAAAGCCGGTCAAACATAACCCCACCGTGTTCAACTCCCGAATCCCTATTCGGAAATTGACAGTCACGGTACACACGCTGGTAGTGTATTAGAACATTGTGTCAAGTTTTCTACAACCGGATATTAACAAGCTCCCATCTGCCACATAACCGCGGGCACGGCTTTCGAAAGTTCAAACCCTGCAGGGGTGTTCCAACTTGACCCATTACAAGCCCACGATCCGCGGAGTCGCAACTCCATAGGTGGGAAGACCCGAGTATTCTCGGAATCCCGTGCTCAAGTTAAACCGAACTAAGGTAAGGCTAATCCAGCAAATCCTCCCGGCGTGTCGACACCCTGATAGGTAGCCGCGCGTATCTAGTATCAGGACACGACCGGATGAGACATCCTACGGGTTTTTACCAGACCTCAAGTTTCCTTGAGGTGGCCCCGCAGTCCGCTCATTTCGGACCAACACTCATGTGGAGCACTGGCCCGGGGGGTTGAATTAAAATAAAAGGGATAGCTAGTCCACATGCAAGTTTTATTAGTTATTAGGCAAATAGTACCAATGTTGGGACTTGCTTGAAAAGACTTAGCACTTAGCGGTTTATCAAGGGGGTCCCATACACCCCAACTGTGTTAGGAACGCAAAATCAAGGAACATAACACCGGTTTATACGGTTCCTAACAGCATGAGTGGAACAAATCACCAAGCAAAAGGCTTAGCCTTCCACCCTTGCCAGTATATAGATGATTTCAATTAAGCATTTATATAGTGTGATAAAACCCAACCAATCTTCAACATGAAGCAAGCATCTTCAATCTTCACCTGCAACTAGCAAGGCTATAAGAAGGGCTGAGCGAAGCGTACTTAGCCAAGCAACGGTTTGCGTAGGTAGGGTGGTTAAACAAGGCAATGGTTACAAGTAGGAGGCTGACAAGAAGATCATGGGCATCGAGGCAAAACTAAAGAACGATACTCTAGCAATAGGCAAAGATAGTAATGGTATCCGGGTTCGGTCATCTTGCCTGGAATTCCACAAGGGAGAAGAACGGATCCATGAAGTAGACGGAGCAACACAGTCGAGAGAATCCTCACAACTCCGGAACGAAACCGAAGCTAACAAGAGAAGCAACCGGAAAGAAAGAAACAACACGGTAAACACACAAGCATTAACATGGCATACGATGCACATCCAAGTATGATGCATGTCCAGTTTAATTATGCATGGCATGGCAAAGTGCACAAACAAATACTACAAGTTAAGTGGAGATCAATATGCAACGAGTTGCATATTGACGAAACACCACATTTAATTATTTAATTGACTCTCGTTATTTACAAGACAAGATTAAAATGTTTTTAACATGGCAAGAGGTGAAGCATAAGTAAACTAACTATCTAGGCATTTTAAAATGAGGCCGGAAAATAACAACAACATATCCGGAAAATCCCCATGAGCATGTTTAATAATTATAAAGCAAACACAATTAAACATTTCAATGTTGTTAACATGATGCGGATGACATGATCAAGTTTATGCAATTATTAATTAAAGGTTGACTTAAAAGAGATATGAAGCATTTGTCACCGTGGTGGAAAGAAAGGGTGCCACGGGAACGATCCGAAAATGATGCCACGCAACATATCGGTTCCGGTAACTCGTTGCGAGACCGGTGCAAAAGGTAAGACGGAGTGAGTCAAACGAGATGAAAGGTGGAATGATCCCGTTACCGGGTTCCCATGAGTCGGTGACGAGGCAACCGAGGAACATGACAAAAGGGACGAAACGGACACGGTGCACAAGGGGAACATTTCATACAACACAACAAGCATCACACGGGTCATCCACGGGGTCGTCTCGGGTTATACCTTTGAAGCGTGCGTTTCGGGGCGGTTCGAGATCGTAGAGGGACGTAGTGGAAGTAGAGGAAGTAGTGGTACACGGCCGAAGAGGAAGTAGACGTTCTCGTTTCCGAAGGGGTACTTGTCGCGGCATCGGACGTCCTCGGGGCGACGGTAGTCGAACTTGACATCGGTAGGGGTACTCGTTTCTTCCGAAGGTAGTGGAACTTGACGTTTCGCCGTGGAGTCGAACTTGATATCGGGCGTCGAGGTACTCGTTCATGTAGTAGTCGGACTTGACGGGTCCCGTGAAGTAGTCGAACTTGGAGCTCATTTTCCCGTAGAGGTTCGGGTCGTCGTGGTGCTTGGGTCTTCCGGCGAGGGTAGTTGTTCGGGCGTCGATCTCGTACACGGTTCATAGACGTTCGGGCCGTAGATGTACTTGCCAAACTCGGTTCTCGCGACGAGTTCGTAGATGTACTTCTCCGAAGGGGTACTTGAAGATTCCTCGTGTAGTCGAGCTGCCGAAACTTGGGGTCCTCGTCCACTTGGCGAAAACAAACAAAACAAAAAAAACAGCAGCAGGACTTGCGGGAAGGAACCAAGGCAGCGGCACAGCAGGAACGGAGGAAGGCCGACGCGAGGTTGAGCGCTTGCTGCGCCCATGGGGCGATGCGGGGCCAGAGGGCCTGGCCTTGGCGAACGCTGAGGCAGGGACGGTGTCGGCGCTGGCGGACGCGTCCAGAGGAGGGGCGCGGCTCGGGGCGCCCGGCGCTGGCTGGAGGGGGCGGGCACCCTGGACGAGGAGGGAGCGCTGAGGCAGGCCAGATCAAGGCCCGCGCTGGCTTCTTGCGCGGACGGAGGGAGGCGCATCGGTCGACCTGCGGGCGACCTGACGGCGCGGGCTGGTCGTCCTGGCGGCCGGCGTTTCGAGCGGCGAGGGCGGCCTCGACGCGGGGCGGCGGCTTGGGGGCTCCTGGCGCGGAGGGTGCAGCGGGAAGGAGGTGACCAAGGCGCTGACAAAGGAGGGGATCGGGGATCGGTCGAACGACGAGCAAGTCCTCGAGGGAAACGGGCAGAGAGCGAGGGGGGCTTTGAGGGAAAAACGGGACAGAGCGGGGGTCGAGGGATTGGGTGCTGGCGGCGCACGGGAAGGAGAGGGAGGAGCGAGGGGATCCTAGGGTCGGGGTGCGGGGATGAGGAGCGATGCGGTGCGGTGATCGCTAGGCTAGGGTTCGGTCGGGCTGCTGGGCCAAGAGGGAGATGGGCCGGATGGGGGGGCTGAGCGGCTGGGGCTGCAAGGCCTGGGCCTTAGGGAGGCCTAGAGAGAGGGAAAAGCCAGGAGGAAAAAAAAGGAGGCTGGTCTTCTTATTTTATCTCTTTTTTTTGCAGAAAAAGAAATAGAGAGAGTCAAACAAGAAGAAAAGAAAGAGAAGAAGGAGGGGGTTTGGGCAAAACTAGCACAATGATAATTTTCTCGGGCTCGTAAAAAATGAGCACGACCGGAGAAAAATATAAAAGGCCAGATCGGAAAATAATTCAAACATATTTAAATTTAATTCAAATAGTTTTGAACTAAAACTTGATTATTGAAGTGTCCAAAAATGCTCCAATTTTTGGAGGAACCTCGAAACAACGGAAAGAATTATTGGCAAGATTTTGGAGGTGAAACTTGAATTAAGGAAGCATGGGGAATATTTGCAAGTGTGTTGCGGTTAATTCCAAAGACTGGAATATGTAATATAGCTCCCTAATAATATTGAGAGGCTTTTATATGTTTTAAAGAGAAGACATCATTCCCTCGATTTAAATGGACCGAAGGTCCACACAATTTATTTGGTTGAGATGCAAAATAAAATATGACATGATGGCATGATGACATGATGCAATGCGAAAATAAATAAAGCAAGCACAAAGAACACACGGGCAACCCGGAACATCTGGAATCTTCTGGGACGTCGGTCTCGGGCGTCACAACTCTCCCACACTAACAGAGGATCTCGACCCGAGATCCTAGAGATATCACCGGGTAAAAACGAAGAGGAAGAGGTAAAACAAAGTTGCTTCTTTGACAGACGAGTGAAACCACGAACCTTGAGAGGTTAAACAAGTTGAAGGAAAGAATGCAACGGAGATGAACGAAGTTAAGAGCACTCCGGTAAGCAGGAGGAACAAGGAGCATTATAAGAACCTTATAGGTTGAAAGACATGAAACAAGAGCTCACGGACCAAAAGACTATGAAACTGCAATGGTATAGCCAAGGAATAAGAATGACAGAATTGGACAGCACTCCGTCTGAAAATGGAGGGAATTAACAAGAATTAGAGAAGATGAAGTGATACTTGATGAAAAGAACAACACACTGCCTCCGAGACAATTAAAAGAATGGCACAAGGGGTAAGAAAGATTCAGACAGCACTCCGGTTAAAAAGATAGGCAAAACTAGATAAGATGAGGGAACTAGAATGTAGGTGACAACATTCCAGTTAAATGATAAGCAAGGGAAAGAACATGATCTCGAAAAACGAGATGATGGGACGAAGAGAGCAATATCACAAAGCCTCCGGAATGAAAGAATAGCATATAATCAAAGAAAGACTTGAACGGAGAAGAAAAGACAATTCTCCGACAAATGAATATGAAAACCATCCTTACGAAGAAGGGTTGAACGTGGTTGATGGAAAAATCAACAACGAAAATGAATAAGCTTGATGTGGGCTTATGGAAAACATCTCAAAATTAAGAGGTGATAACCAGCCACTGACGGAAACAATTGATTGGATTGAGATCAACAAGGAGATGAAAACTTATTTCACCGGAATGATAAATGAAGAACTTGGGTCATTTATAAGCACCATAATTAGCAACAATCCTTAGGGAAAGGCTTTAGGTGAAATACAACCCAAATCACTCCAACAGATAAAAATGAGGGGTTGAAAGGATCTCCTAAAGAAAATAAATGATGGTTTTAAATATCTCATTCTTGATAACTCGTGAATCATAAAACATGAAGGAATTGACAAGAATGACATAACACCATCTGAAAAGATAAGGTAGAACGGATTGCAATTGGAAAGCATGATGAAAATGCTTGAGCTCCAACAAGAATCTTGATGAATGCTACGAGGATGATTTAAAACATGATGAACCACCATGAAGAACTTCGGTAATGAAAGCATGAGAAGCGAAAGATGAAAAGAATAAGATTCAAGGCCTGCGATGAATTAGATGGGGCTTGAAATGATATAATAGAAATAACTTGGAGCTCCGGAAAACAGAGATGGACAACTTAGAACCAAGGATATGATATGATGAACGAGCTCCAGAAAACAGAGATTAAATCACCTTGAAGGAATAAGAATAAGAATTATGTCATGCATCTCCTTCACCAATTTAAATTCATGACAACCAAAGGATTTGGCATCCTACTTATTCTCGTTGCAAAGAATTAAAGAGAGATCTAGCACAAGCTTGGGTAAATCTTCAACGAAGCACCGGTAGGATTATGAAAAGAGCAAATGAATTAAAACGATAACAACGGAAGGGTAATCTTGAATGAACCACCGTAAGAATATGGAGACGAACGAAGAGACATCAATTAAGAATAGTGGGAGGACGAAGTTGAAAACTGAGAACGAAGAAATATTCTGAAATGATGGCCTTCGGAGGATCACAATGGGAAGAATTCATGAAATGCTTCGGATGGGTATAAAAGAATTCCTCACAATCTGAACAATAATGAGGATGGCATGAAGCTAGAACCACGAATCTTCAAGAGAACGGGCCAAGATTAAGAGAAACACTTCTCCGATCTTCAAATGTTGAGAATGAAGACGAGAAATGCCATAAGAATTGTTGAGCACTCCGGAATGAAGAATTAAAAAGTTGAACCAATTATGAACAAGAATTTGAAAGCGATCTTGGAGAAGGCATGTGACTGATGGGAATCATTCTTACGTCACACTTGAAAAGAATTTGAGTATAACTCCAGAAAAATAGAAGAGTCAGGTAAGATCCTGGAAAAGACCTGTGGGTTAGGGCCCACTCAAAGAAATCACCGTTGAAAAGATTGCTTAAGAGATATTGCACCGGTTGAATTAAATGACTAGAATAAGATGATAATCCTCAAAATAGTTTGAACGGATTAAGAATGGAATATGAATCTTCAGCACTCCGGATATGAATAGCAAGAGGAGAATGATTAATTGGGACACCGGAATAAGAAAACATTGTGAAATGAGGAAAATGATAAGATGAACACCGAAATCTTGAATTACATCCACCGGCAGAATTAGAGAACAAAAGAATGATGAACTTGGAGTTTTCCTGAGCAACTTCACGATAAATCACCGGATAAGAACATTGAAGGAAAAGAATGAAGAGACATCCCATGAATAAAATGGATACTTCATTGAGAATTGCTGGCTCCAAGAAGAAGAAGGGTGGGAGGGTGGGGAAAACAAAGACAACTTGGGATGGACAAAAAGGACACCGGTTGAAAAGAATTAACATGAAGATCTTGATGGTCAAGAAGAATTAGGACTCCCATAGAAATATGAGAATACCGATTAGGAAAGGTATGGAATCAACATTTGACATCGAAGCAACTCGAATACCAGAATCAAAACAAAAACAAAGGGTAGATATGTTGCAGCAGGTCTTCACAATATCATCCGAACAGAGAATTGAACGAATGAATTCCGTAGGTACATCAACTTGACGAGAAGCCACTTGGAGAACAAAAAGATAAATAAAAAGGAACAAGGATCAGATAGAACAAATACAAGATAGAAGTTTCGTTCGACATCTTCGTGCTGAAAGCTCATGGAACGTGTTACAAAAGGGTTTTGTCATCCCTGGATCAGCATAGCCAAGGACCCTTTAAGATGCTACTCCCGATCAGAACAAGTCCATAAAACCACTTCACTCAATGTAGAACCCCGAACTTCATATCGTGCATCCGTTGGAAGAATGCCTAGAACTACTAGATGAACCCACCTATAGATTTCCGAAAGTTTCCAGTTATGCAATCAGGTGTTGGGGATACACGAGAAGCACCGCACAATCAACTCTAAACCTACATCCAGGTGTATCCATCCTTCAACACATAACCAGTCTTTCTCGGAAACTGTTTACCTCGGACCTTCGAAAAGCATCCACTATAACAAGCTATGGCAATACTCTCGAACTACCTCCCCAGTACTGGGTGATGTCGGGGTTATCTTGCCACTGGCCGTATAGGAGAGATTTTCGATGTCGGCCGTCTTAAGTATTTAGTACTGCCGCGATATGCTTGTGACAACAATACCCCGAAGCTCAACTCCTCGGTAACAGGAGGCATCGAGAACAATATCCTTGTCACAAGAACATCGAAACAATCCCAGAATACTCGCGGGATCCTAAAAAAAAATTTGGTGCAATTTTTGAAAGTAGAAGAGGCAAGAGTAATCGTCAGGAGTCCTCACCAGAGAAAAAGAGATGAGGAGCAAAGAAATCCTACTCTCCGATATAAATATAGGACTCAAAACATTTTTCCAGTGTGTGCCTAGACTCAACCGTCAACGATTCGATCAATCAGTGGGGGCTTCTAGGTCGGAGAAGGCTCTGATACCAACTTGTAATGCCCAGGATGGGACTATACCTCCTACGTGTCGAGGCACGACTTAAAGGTATAAGCCCATCCTAGAATGATCTCAATTTTGGTATCTTTGCACAACTCATGTAAAAGAGGGATTAAATTGCAAAAGGAGATAGTTGGCTTACACTCGCCACTTCACACAATACATTACATAAACAATCATCATTCAAAACATCACAACCCGACTACGGGTGAAGATCCAAAAGAAAGATACCAAAACAACATAAAGCCACAGGTCAGGGTCGAATCCTAGTAGAAACCACTACTGATCGTCGAAACATCACAAGCATACAGCCAGACTCATCATCGAGCTCCTGATGAAGCACTGAACCAGCTCCTGCATCGTACACGGCTGAACCTGCATCTGGTGTGGTGAAGTAACTGTGAGCCACAGAGGACTCAGCAATCCCGTTCCCGGGTAACAAGACTATTTAAGCCTTGGGTGTGGACAAGGCTGAAGAAAAGAATAAGAGGTGAAGGAACAACAAGAGTCTGCAGCAGCAACTAGCACTAACTTACGTAAAAGAGAGCGAGAAGAGAAAGTGCCTCGGTCGAAAGATGATCACGAAGTGATCCTAACTAAAGCCGGTCAAACATAACCCCACCGTGTTCAACTCCCGAATCCCTATTCGGAAATTGACAGTCACGGTACACACGCTGGTAGTGTATTAGAACATTGTGTCAAGTTTTCTACAACCGGATATTAACAAGCTCCCATCTGCCACATAACCGCGGGCACGGCTTTCGAAAGTTCAAACCCTGCAGGGGTGTTCCAACTTGACCCATTACAAGCCCACGATCCGCGGAGTCGCAACTCCATAGGTGGGAAGACCCGAGTATTCTCGGAATCCCGTGCTCAAGTTAAACCGAACTAAGGTAAGGCTAATCCAGCAAATCCTCCCGGCGTGTCGACACCCTGATAGGTAGCCGCGCGTATCTAGTCTCAGGACACGACCGGATGAGACATCCTACGGGTTTTTACCAGACCTCAAGTTTCCTTGAGGTGGCCCCGCAGTCCGCTCATTTCGGACCAACACTCATGTGGAGCACTGGCCCGGGGGGTTGAATTAAAATAAAAGGGATAGCTAGTCCACATGCAAGTTTTATTAGTTATTAGGCAAATAGTACCAATGTTGGGACTTGCTGGAAAAGACTTAGCACTTAGCGGTTTATCAAGGGGGTCCCATACACCCCAACTGTGTTAGGAACGCAAAATCAAGGAACATAACACCGGTTTATACGGTTCCTAACGGCATGAGTGGAACAAATCACCAAGCAAAAGGCTTAGCCTTCCACCCTTGCCAGTATATAGATGATTTCAATTAAGCATTTATATAGTGTGATAAAACCCAACCAATCTTCAACATGAAGCAAGCATCTTCAATCTTCACCTGCAACTAGCAAGGCTATAAGAAGGGCTGAGCGAAGCGTACTTAGCCAAGCAACGGTTTGCGTAGGTAGGGTGGTTAAACAAGGCAATGGTTACAAGTAGGAGGCTGACAAGAAGATCATGGGCATCGAGGCAAAACTAAAGAACGATACTCTAGCAATAGGCAAAGATAGTAATGGTATCCGGGTTCGGTCATCTTGCCTGGAATTCCACAAGGGAGAAGAACGGATCCATGAAGTAGACGGAGCAACACAGTCGAGAGAATCCTCACAACTCCGGAACGAAACCGAAGCTAACAAGAGAAGCAACCGGAAAGAAAGAAACAACACGGTAAACACACAAGCATTAACATGGCATACGATGCACATCCAAGTATGATGCATGTCCAGTTTAATTATGCATGGCATGGCAAAGTGCACAAACAAATACTACAAGTTAAGTGGAGATCAATATGCAACGAGTTGCATATTGACGAAACACCACATTTAATTATTTAATTGACTCTCGTTATTTACAAGACAAGATTAAAATGTTTTTAACATGGCAAGAGGTGAAGCATAAGTAAACTAACTATCTAGGCATTTTAAAATGAGGCCGGAAAATAACAACAACATATCCGGAAAATCCCCATGAGCATGTTTAATAATTATAAAGCAAACACAATTAAACATTTCAATGTTGTTAACATGATGCGGATGACATGATCAAGTTTATGCAATTATTAATTAAAGGTTGACTTAAAAGAGATATGAAGCATTTGTCACCGTGGTGGAAAGAAAGGGTGCCACGGGATCGATCCGAAAATGATGCCACGCAACATATCGGTTCCGGTAACTCGTTGCGAGACCGGTGCAAAAGGTAAGACGGAGTGAGTCAAACGAGATGAAAGGTGGAATGATCCCGTTACCGGGTTCCCATGAGTCGGTGACGAGGCAACCGAGGAACATGACAAAAGGGACGAAACGGACACGGTGCACAAGGGGAACATTTCATACAACACAACAAGCATCACACGGGTCATCCACGGGGTCGTCTCGGGTTATACCTTTGAAGCGTGCGTTTCGGGGGGGTTCGAGATCGTAGAGGGACGTAGTGGAAGTAGAGGAAGTAGTGGTACACGGCCGAAGAGGAAGTAGACGTTCTCGTTTCCGAAGGGGTACTTGTCGCGGCATCGGACGTCCTCCGGGCGACGGTAGTCGAACTTGACATCGGTAGGGGTACTCGTTTCTTCCGAAGGTAGTGGAACTTGACGTTTCGCCGTGGAGTCGAACTTGATAGCGGGCGTCGAGGTACTCGTTCATGTAGTAGTCGGACTTGACGGGTCCCGTGAAGTAGTCGAACTTGGAGCTCATTTTCCCGTAGAGGTTCGGGTCGTCGTGGTGCTTGGGTCTTCCGGCGAGGGTAGTTTTTCGGGCGTCGATCTCGTACACGGTTCATAGACGTTCGGGCCGTAGATGTACTTGCCAAACTCGGTTCTCGCGACGAGTTCGTAGATGTACTTCTCCGAAGGGGTACTTGAAGATTCCTCGTGTAGTCGAGCTGCCGAAACTTGGGGTCCTCGTCCACTTGGCGAAAACAAACAAAACAAAAAAAACAGCAGCAGGACTTGCGGGAAGGAACCAAGGCAGCGGCACAGCAGGAACGGAGGAAGGCCGACGCGAGGTTGAGCGCTTGCTGCGCCCATGGGGCGATGCGGGGCCAGAGGGCCTGGCCTTGGCGAACGCTGAGGCAGGGACGGTGTCGGCGCTGGCGGACGCGTCCAGAGGAGGGGCGCGGCTCGGGGCGCCCGACGCTGGCTGGAGGGGGCGGGCACCCTGGACGAGGAGGGAGCGCTGAGGTAGGCCAGATCGAGGCCTGCGCTGGCTTCTTGCGCGGACGGAGGGAGGCGCATCGGTCGACCTGCGGGCGACCTGACGGCGCGGGCTGGTCGTCCTGGCGGCCGGCGTTTCGAGCGGCGAGGGCGGCCTCGACGCGGGGCGGCGGCTTAGGGGCTCCTGGCGCGGAGGGTGCAGCGGGAAGGAGGTGACCAAGGCGCTGACAAAGGAGGGGATCGGGGATCGGTCGAACGACGAGCAAGTCCTCGAGGGAAACGGGCAGAGAGCGAGGGGGCTTCGAGGGAAAAACGGGACAGAGCGGGGGTCGAGGGATTGGGTGCTGGCGGCGCACGGGAAGGAGAGGGAGGAGCGAGGGGATCCTAGGGTCGGGGTGCGGGGATGAGGAGCGATGCGGTGCGGTGATCGCTAGGCTAGGGTTCGGTCGGGCTGCTGGGCTAAGAGGGAGATGGGCCGGATGGGGGGGCTGAGCGGCTGGGGCTGCAAGGCCTGGGCCTTAGGGAGGCCTAGAGAGAGGGAAAAGCCAGGAGGAAAAAAAAAGGAGGCTGGTCTTCTTATTTTATCTCTTTTTTTTTTGCAGAAAAAGAAATAGAGAGAGTCAAACAAGAAGAAAAGAAAGAGAAGAAGGAGGGGGTTTGGGCAAAACTAGCACAATGATAATTTTCTCGGGCTCGTAAAAAATGAGCACGACCGGAGAAAAATATAAAAGGCCAGATCGGAAAATAATTCAAACATATTTGAATTTAATTCAAATAGTTTTGAACTAAAACTTGATTATTGAAGTGTCCAAAAATGCTCCAATTTTTGGAGGAACCTCGAAACAACGGAAAGAATTATTGGCAAGATTTTGGAGGTGAAACTTGAATTAAGGAAGCATGGGGAATATTTGCAAGTGTGTTGCGGTTAATTCCAAAGACTGGAATATTTAATATAGCTCCCTAATAATATTGAGAGGCTTTTATATGTTTTAAAGAGAAGACATCATTCCCTCGATTTAAATGGACCGAAGGTCCACACAATTTATTTGGTTGAGATGCAAAATAAAATATGACATGATGGCATGATGACATGATGCAATGCGAAAATAAATAAAGCAAGCACAAAGAACACACGGGCAACCCGGAACATCTGGAATCTTCTGGAATCTTCTGGGACGTCGGTCTCGGGCGTCACACTGACGCTGTTTTCAGCAGAGCTGCCTGTATGGTTTATTTGTGTGCCGGAAAACGGATTTTTAAGCATCTCAGAAAAATCCACGAAAAATCACGAAAAATCCACGCACCCGAAGAAACAAAATGCCAGAAGTGGGGACAGAGGGGGGCCAGGGGGTGCCCAGGCGCCCTGTGGGCGCCCCCCCCTGGGCCGCGCCGGGGGGCGCCTGGGTGGGCCCCACACCCCCTGGTGCCCTACTTTAGCCCGTATTTTTCCTCCAGACGCAGAAACCCCAGATCGGAAGTCCTTTCGCTGTTTTTCGTCGCGGAGCCGCCGCCACCCTCTGTTCTTCTTCGGGAGGGCCAATCTGGAGGCTTATTTGGCCTCCGGAGAGGGGAGATTGTCGCCATCGTCATCATCATCACCACTCCATCATCCCTCCATGACTTCCCCCTTCATGTGTGAGTAATTCCCTTGCTGTAGGCGAAGGGGATGGTAGGGATTGGATGAGTTAGATCATGTAATAGTTCGTCAGATTGTTGGGGGCATGTTGCCTATCATCTAGTATGGTGTTTATCATATTTGCTACAACTTGTTATTCTTAATGCTTGACACTTAGGGCCCGAGTGCCATGATTTCAGATCTGAACCATATGTGTTTGCATGAATATATTTGTGTTCTTGATCCTATCTATGAGTTGTATGCACCTGTTACGGTTCGGAACCGGCGATCCCAAAAGTGATAGCGTGGGACACCAAAGGGGATGGTCCGTAGTTTGAGGATTACATGTATCCATTGAGTTCATTGCTTTGTTCCGGTGCTCTTTGACAGGAGCACCTTAATATCCATTAGTTCCTTTTGGCCCTGTTCGTAGCGGGATGGTAGGACAAAAGATGTTGTGCAAGTTCTTATTGCAAGCACGTACAACTACATAAGGGATACATGCCTAATGTTTGATATTTGCCTAGATGATCATTACTTTTCCGTGTGCCGTGCCTCAAGTTAGAATCTATCTCATCCATGCAACACCCAACCATCCATCTCCCTAGCCTACAATATTTTAAACCTTGCTTGTCACTAGTTGCTACTTTTACCATTTACTACTGCTATTTACTTTTGCTGCTTACTTTTACTATTACTATCATCACTATCAAATCACTGTTACCACTTATCTTTTGTTGCAAGTTAGTATATTTCAGGTGCGGTTGAATTGACAACTCAACTGTTAAAGCTTATAAATACTCTTTGGCTCCCCGTGTGTCGAATCAATAAATTGGGTTATTCTTACCCGCGAAGACTATCTCGATCCCTTACGGTTGAGGGTTATCAGTAGACATCAAGCTCTTTTCGGGCGTCGTTTCCGGGGAGGTTAGTGCTTGAAGGTATATCTTTAGATCTTGCAATCGAATCTTTTAGTTTCTTGTTTTATCACTAGTTTAGTTTATAAAACAAAACTACAAAAAAAATGGAATTAAGGTTGCCTCATATGCTTCATCTTTTTAATATCTTTCGTGCAAATGATGGGAAGGAAAATTGTGCTCGAGTACTAGAAGAAGAATTACATTGAATGCTTGGCATAAAATATGTGCATGATGAGCATGATTGCAATTTTGTTAGTATGAATTCTTTGAATACCCATGATGCTAATGATATGCAAAGCCACAAGCTTGGGGATGCAATATTTGATGAAGATGATATGTTTAGTCCCCCAAGTTTTGATGAGCAAATTTATTATGATGAAAGCATGCCTCCTATTTATGATGATTATATTTATCATAGTGGATTTGGAGAGGTCATGACTTTATTTAGTGATGAATCCACTATTTCGGAAGAGGTTCCAATTGATTATGAGAACAAAGTTGCTATCTATGATGATTATTGTGATAACTTGTATGCTATTAAGAATAATGATAACCATGAAACTTGTCATCATGATTTTAGTTTTCAATTGGACTATACTTCACGTGATAGTTATTTTGTTGAGTTTGCTCCCACTACTATTGATGAGAATAAATTTGCTTATGTGGAGAGTAGTAAAATTTATATGCAAGTAGATCATGAAAAGAATGCTTTATGTGATGGTTATATTGTTGAATTCCTTCATTATGCTACTGAAAATTATTATGAGAGAGGATCATATGCTTGTAGGAATTGCAATAATATCAAGTTTCCTCTCTATGTGCTTGAAGTTTTGAAGATATGCTCGTTTCCCTTCCGATGCTAGTTGATTATTGATCCCATAAGTTGTTTTCTCACAAAATTCCTATGCATAAGAAGTGTGTTAGACTTAAATGTGCTAGTCATATTCTTCATGATGCTCTCTTTATGTTTCAATTCTTATCTTTTATGTGAGCATCATTGAAATCATCGTGCCTAGCTGGGGGCGTTAAACGATAGCGCTTGTTGGGAGGCAACCCAACTTTATTTTGTTCTTTGCTTTTTTCTTCTGTTTAGGAATAAATATTGCATCTAGCTTCCGTTTAGATGTGGTTTTTTATTTTAATTAGTGTTTGTGCCAAGTAGAACCTTTGGAAGACTTGTGTGAAGTTTATATGATCTTTGCTGTGAAAAACAGAATCATTAGCGCTCGCTAGAATGAAAAACAGAATCATTAGCGCTCGCTAGAATGGTCACCAGATTTTGACGGAGTGTGCTATTTAGTTGATTCTTTTTGAAGATGATTAATATACAAATTCCTCACGTTTACCAATTTATTTCAAAAAAAATTGGAGTTACAGAAGTATGCAAAAGTTACAGATTACTATAGACTGTTATGTTTTTGACAGATTCTGTTTTTCATGTGTTGTTTGCTTATTTTGATGAATCTATGAGTAGTATTGGGGAGTATGAATCATAGAGAAGTTGGAATACAGTAGGTTTAACACCAATATAAACAAAGAATGAGTTCATTACAGTACCTTTGAGTGGTGGTTTGTTTTCTTATACTAACGGAGCTCACGAGATTTTTGTCTAAGTTTTGTGTTGTGAAGTTTTCAAGTTTTGAGTATTGCTTTTATGGATTATGGGACAAAGAGTGGCAAGAGCCTAAGATTGGGGATTCCCAAGGCACCCCAAGGTAAAATTCAAGGACAACCAAAAGCCTAAGCTTGGGGATGCCCCGGGAAGGCATCCCCTCTTTCGTCTTCATCTATCGGTAACTATACTCGGAGCTATATTTTTATTCACCACATGATATGTGTTTTACTTGGAGCGTCATGTATAATTTGAGTCTTTGCTTGTTAGTTTGACACAATTATCCTTGCTGGACACACCTTTTTGAGAGAGATAAATATGTCCTAGGAATTGTTAGAACACTCTATGTGCTTCACTTATATCTTTTGAGTTGAATAGTTTTTGCTCTAGTGCTTCACTTACATCTTTTAGAGCGCCGTGGTGATTATATTTTGTAGAAATTGTTGATCTCTCATGCTTCACTTATATCCTTTTGAGAGTCTATTAAAACAGCATGGTAATGTGCTTTGGTTATAAAACTAGCCTTCACATGATAGGCATCCAAGATCAATGTAGTAAAAACTTTCATACTAAGTGCATTGAATATGATGAGAAGTTGGACGCTTGATAATTGTTTTGAGATATGAGGATAGTGATATTAGAGTCATGCTAATGGAGTTATTATGAAATTTACAAATACTTGTGTTAAAGTTAGTGATTCCCGTAGCATGCATGTATGGTGAACCGCTATGTGACAAAGTTAGAGCATGAGGTATTTGTAGAGTGTCGTCCTTTGTGTGGAGGTCGGGGGCGCGCGATGGTTAACTCCTACCAACCTCCCTCCTAGGAGCATGCGTTGATTGCTTTGTTTTGATGACTCGTAAATTTTTGCAATAAGTATATGAGTTCTTATGACTAATGTTGTGTCCATGGATTATACGCACTCTCACCCTTCCACCATTGCTAGCCTCTCTTGCACCGCACAACTTTCGCAGGTACCATACACCCACTATATACCTTCCTCAAAACAGCCACCATATATCTTCCTCAAAACAGCCACCATACCTACCTACCATGGCATTTCCATAGCCATTCTGAGATATATTGCCATGCAACTTTCCATCATCCCGTTCATATGACACACTTCATATTGTCATATTGCCATGCATGATCATGTAGTTGACATCGTATTTGTGGCTAGGCCACCATGCATAATTTTTCATACATGTCACTCTTGATTCATTGCACATCCCGGTACACCACCGGAGGCATTCGTATGAAGTCATACTTTGTTCTAGTATCGAGTTGTAATATCAAGTTGTAATTCAATATAAGTGTGATGATCATCATTATTAGAGCATTGTCCCATGTGAGGAAAGGCTAAATAAAGAAAGCCCCTCAAAAAAAGGGAAAGGCCAGAGAAAAAAGAAAGGCCCAAAAAAGGAAAAGAAAAGGGACAATTGCTACTATCTTTTTCCACACTTGTGCTTCAACGTAGCACCATGTTCTTCATGATTGAGAGTCTCATATTTAGTCACTTTCATATACTAGTGGGAATTTTCATTATAGAACTTGGCTTGTATATTCCAATTATGGGCTTCCTCAAATGCCCTAGGTCTTCGTGAGCAAGCAAGTTGGATGCACACCCACTTAGTTTATTTTGTTGAGCTTTCATACATTTATACCTCTAGTGCATCTGTTGCATGGCAATCCCTACTCACTCACATTGATATCTATTGATGGGCATCTCCATAGCCTATTGATACGCCTAGTTGAAGTGAGACTATCTCCCTCCTTTTTGTCTTCTCCACAACCACCATTCTATTCCACCATAGTGCTATATCCATGGCTCACGCTCATGTATTGCGTGAAAGTTGAAAGGTTTGAAAGAATTGAGTATGAAAACAAGTGCTTGGCTGAAACCGGGGTTGTGCATGATATGAATATTTTGTGTGATGAAGAGGGAGCCTAGCCAGACTATATGATTTTGTAGGGATAACTTTCTTTAGCCATAGTATTTTGAGAAGACATGATTGCTTTGTTAGTATGCTTGAAGTATTATTATTTGTTATGTCAATATAGACTTTTGTCTTGAATCTTTCAGATCTGAACATTCATGCCACAATAAAGAGAACTACATTGAAATTTATGTTGGTTAGCATTCCACATCAAAAATTCTGTTTTTATCATTTACCTACTCGAGGACGAGCAGGAATTAAGATTGGGGATGCTGATACGTCTCCAACGTATCTATAATTTTTTATTGTTTTATGCTATTATTTATGATGTTTTGGATGTTTAATGGGATTTGTTATATAGTTTTATATTATTTTTGGGACTAACCTATTAACCCAGAGCCCAGTGCCATTTTATGTTTTTCTCCTGTTTTCGGGTTTCGCAGAAAAGGAATATCAAACGGAGCCCAATTGACCTGAAACTCAACGGAGGAAGTTTTTGGACCTAAAGAAGCCCAGGAAGTGGGAGAGGGGGATGAGAGGACCCACGGGCTGCCCACGAGGGTGGGGGCGCGCCCTCCCCTACTGGGCGCGCCCCCTGCCTCATGGACAGCCCGTAGACCCCCTTTGCTTGGCCCCGACTCCAACACCTCCAATATACTCCCTCCGTTCCTTTATCTCAGGTGTATTATTTTTGGCACGGTGACCAAGGCACATAATTATAGACGTGTTAGGACAAAATTACCCTTGGCAAATTTATTCATTAGTGGCAAGTAAATCAGTTAGTCCAGAAAATTAAGAGATACATGCAATCGACATAGAGATAGTTTCCTTCTTTTGCTACAAGGAGAGATACACACAATCAGGAGAGAGATACTTTCCTATTTCTGGAGGGCTAACAAGGGAATTATGAGAAATTAGAAGAAACGCACCTTACATTCTGGAATTTTATCAAAAAACAAATACACCTAATATAAAGGAACGGAGGGAGTATACTGAAACCTTCGGAAAATAACCTAGATCGGGAGTTCCATCGCTGAAAGCCTCTATTGCCACCAAAAACTAAGCTAGACCCCGTTCCGGCACCCTGCCGGACGGGGCAACCCTCACCGGTGGCCATCTTCATCATCCTGGCGCTCTCCATGACGAGGAGGGAGTAGTCCACCCTCGGGGCTGAGGGTATGTACCAGTAGCTATGTGTTTGATCTCTCTCACTCTCTCGTGTTTTTGAGATGGCACGATCTTGATGTATCGCGAGCTTTGCTATTATAGTTGGATCTTATGATGCTTCTCCCCCTCTACTCTCTTGTAATGGATTGAGTTTTTCCTTTGAAGTTATCTTATCGGATTGAGTCTTTAAGGATTTGAGAACACTTAATGTATGTCTTGCGTGCGGTACCCATGGTGATAATGGGGTATTCTATTGATTATCTTGATGTATGTTTTGGTGATCAACTTGCGGGTTCCGTGACCTTGGGAATCTATGCATAGGGGTTGGCACACGTTTTCGTCTTGACTCTCCGATAGAAACTTTGGGGCACTCTTTGAAGTACTTTGTGTTGGTTGAATAGATGAATCTGATATTGTGTGATGCATATTGTATAATCATGTCCACGGATACTTGAGGTGACAATGGAGTATCTAGGTGACATTAGGGTTTTGGTTGATTTGTGTCTTAAGGTGTTATTCTAGTACGAACTCTTGAATAGACCGATCAGAAAGAATAACTTTGAGGTGGTTTCGTACCCTACCATAATCTCTTCGTTTGTTCTTCGCTATTAGTGACTTTGGAGTGACTCTTTGTTGCATGTTGAGGGCTAGTAATATGATCCAATTATGGTATCCTTGTTGAGAGAACTTGCACTAGTGAAAGTATGAACCCTAGGCCTTGTTTCCTATCATTGCAACACCATTTATGCTCACTTTTATCTTTAGTTATCTTGCTGTTTTTTATATTTTCAGATTACAAAAACCTATATCTACCATCCATATTGCACTTGTATCACCATCTCTTCGCCGAACTGGTGCACCTATACACATTGTATTGGGTGTCTTGGGGACACAAGAGACTCTTTGTTATTTGGTTGCAGGGTTGTTTGAGATAGACCATCTTCATCCTATGCCTCCCACGGATTGATAAACCTTAGGTCATCCACTTGAGGGAAATTTGCTACTATCCTACAAACCTCTGCACTTGGAGGCCCAACAACGTCTACAAGAAGAAGGTTGCGTAGTAGACATCAGTGTTCCGGGTGGCGTGAGTTGTGAAACTATTCCACATTGTTTCAAATGAAGACCAAACTCGTAACTCAAATATTCACCTCCATGATCAAATCGTAGAAACTTTATTTTCTTGTTACGATGATTCTCTACTTCACTCTGAAATTCTTTGAACTTTTCAAATGTTTCAGACTTGTGCTTCTTCAAGTAGATATACCCATATCTGCTCAAATCATCAGTGAAGGTCAGAAAGTAACGATACCCTCCGCGAGCTTCAACACTCATCGGTCCACATATATCAGTATGTATGATTTCCAACAAATTTGTTGCTCGCTCCATTGTTCCGGAGAACAGAGTTTTAGTCATCTTGCCCATGAGGCATGGTTCGCAAGCACCAAGTGATTCATAATCAAGTGATTCCAAAAGTCCATCACTATGGAGTTTCTTCATGCGCTTTACACCAATATGACATAAATGGCAGTGCCACGAATAAGTTGCACTATCATTATTAACCTTGGATATTTCGGCTTCAATATTATGAATATGTGTATCGCTATGATCGAGATCCAACAAGAATAGGCCACTCTTCAAGGGTGCATGACCATAAAATATATTACTCATATAAATAGAACAACCATTATTCTCCGATTTAAATGAATAACCGTCTCAAAATAAACAAGATCCAGATATAATGTTCATGCTTAATGCTGGCAGCAAATAACAATTATTCAGGTCTAAAACTAATCCTGAAGGTAGATGTAGAGGTAGGGTGCCGACGGCGATCACATCGTCTCTGGAACCATTTCCCACGCGCATCGTCACCTCGTCCTTAGCCAATCTTCGTTTAATCCGTAGTCCCTGTTTCGAGTTACAAATATTAGCAACCGAATCGGTATCAAATACCCAGGTGCTACAATGAGCATTAGTAAGGTACACATCAGTAACATGTATATCACATATACCTTTGTTCACCTTGCCATCCTTCTTATCCGCCAAATACTTGGGGCAGTTCTGCTTCCAGTGTCCTGCCCCTTTGCAGTAGAAGCACTCAATTTCAGGCTTGGCTCCAGACTTGGATTTCTTCATGGGAGTAGCAATTGTCTTGCTATTCTTCTTGAAGTTCCCCTTCTTTCCCTTGCCCTTTTTCTTGAAACTAGTGGTCTTGTTAACCATCAACACGTGATGCTCCTTTTTGATTTCTACCTCCGCAGCCTTGAGCACATCGAAGAGCTCGGGAATTGTCTTTTGCATCCCTTGCATGTTATAGTTCATCATGAAGCCTTTATAGCTTGGTGGCAGTGATTGAAGAACTCTATCAATAACACTATCTTCATCAACTTTGCAACCAAGTTGAGTCATATGATTGTAGTACCCAGACATTCTGAGCAAGTGTTCACTGATAGAACTATTCTCCTCCATCTTGCAGCTGTAGAACTTATTGGAAATCTCATATTTCTCAATCCGGGCATTTGCTTGAAATATTAACTTCAACTCCTGGAACATCTCATATGCTCCATGACGTTCAAAATGTCGTTGAAGTCCCGGTTCTAAGCCGTAAAGCATGGCACATTGAACTATTGTGTAGTCATTAGACCGCGTCTGCCAGACATTCAAAGCGTCTACATTAGCGGGAGGGGGCTTGTCACCTAGCGGTGCTTCAAGGACATAATTCTTCTGTGCAGCAATGAGGATAATCCTCAAGTTACGGACCCAGTCTGTGTAATTGCTACCATCATCTTTCAACTTAGCTTTCTCTTGGAATGCATTAAAATTCAAAGGAACGGTAGCACGGGCCATTGATCTACAAAAACATAGATATGCAAAAACTATCAGGACTAAGTTCATGATAAATTAAAGTTCAATTAATCATATTACTAAAGAACTCCCACTTAGATAGACATCCCTCTGGTCATCTAAATGATCACGTGATCCAAATCAACTAAACCATGTCCGATCATCACGTGAGATGGAGTAGTTTTCAATGGTGAACATCTTATGTTGATCATATCTACTATATGATTCACACTCGTCATTTCGGTCTCAAGTGTTCCGAGGCCATGTCTGTACATGCTAGGCTCGTCAAGTTTAACCCGAGTATTCTGCGTGTACAAAACTGGCTTACACCCGTTGTATGTGAACGTAGAGCTTATCACACCCGATCATCACGTGGTGTCTCGGCACGACGAACTTTCGCGACGATGCATACTCAGGGAGAACACTTGTACCTTGAAATTTTTGTAAGGGATCATCTTATAATGCTACCGCCGTACTAAGCAAAATAAGAAGCATAATAAGATAAACATCACATGCAATCAAAATATGTGACATGATATGGCCATCATCATCTTGTGCTTTTGATATCCATCTCCAAGGCACCATCATGATCACCATCGTCACCGGCGCGACACCTTGATCTTCATCGTAGCATCGTTGTCGTCTCGCCAACTATTGCTTACATGACTGTCGCTACCGCTTAGTGATATAGTAAAGCAATTACATGGTGATTGTACTTCATAAAATAAAGCGACAACCATATGGCTCCTGCCAGTTGCCGATAACTTTACAAAACATGATCATCTCATACAATAACGTATCACTCATCATGCCTTGACCATATCACATCACAACATGCCCGGCAAAAACAAGTTAGACGTCCTCTACTTTGTTGTTGCAAGTTTTACGTGGCTGCTACGAGCTTAGCAAGAACCGTTCTTTCCTACGCATACAAAACCACAACGATATTTCGTCAAGTATGTGTTGTTTTAACCTTCACAAGGACCGGGCGTAGCCACACATGATTCAACTAGAGTGGGAGAAACTGACACCCGCCAGCCACCTGTGTCCGAAGCACGTCGGTAGAACCAGTCTCGCGTAAGCGTACGCATAATGTCGGTCCGAGCCGCTTCATCCAACAATACCGCCGAATCAAAGTATGACATGCTGGTAAGCAGTATGACTAGTATCGTCCACAACTCACTTGTGTCTACTCGTGCATATCATCTACGCATAGACCTGGCTCTGATGCCACTGTTGGGAAACGTAGTATTTTAACAGAAATTCCTACGATCACGCAAGATCTATCTACTAGATGCATAACAATGAGAGGGGAGAGTGTGTCTACGTACCCTCGTAGACCGGAAGCGGAAGCGTCTAGTGACGCGGTTGATGTAGTCGAACTTCTTCGCTATCCAACCGATCAAGCACCGAACGTACGGCACCTCCGTGTTCAGCACACGTTCAGCTTGATGACGTCCCACGAGCTCTTGATCCAGTAGAACTTCGTGGGAGAGTTTCGTCAGCATGATGGCGTGGTGACGGAGATGATGAAGCAACCGGTGTGGGCCTTCGCCTAAGCGCTGCAACGGTATGACCGAGGTGTATTTCTGTGGAGGGGAGCACCGCACACGGTTGGGAGAAATCAACTTGATCAACTTGTGTGTCTAGAGGTGCCCCCTGCCCCCGTATATAAATGAGCTAGGGAGGAGGCGGCCGGCCAGGAGGAGGGCGCGCCAAGGGAGGAGTCCTACTCCCTCCGGGAGTAGGACTCCCTCTTATCCTAGTTGGAGTAGGATGGGAGAAGGAAAGGGAGAGAAGAAGAGAAGGAAAGGGGGTGCCACCCCCCTTGTCCAATTCGGACTAGAGGGGAAGGGGCGCGCGGCTGCCTTGGACGCCCGTCCTCTTCTCCCGCTAGGGCCCATGAGGCCTATCTATCTACCCAGGGGGTTCCGGTAACCCCCCGGTACTCCGGTATATGCCCAAAACCTTCCGGAACCCTTCCGGTGTCCAAACATAGTCGTCCAATATATCAATCTTTATGTCTCAGACATTCCAAGACTCCTCGTCATGTTCGTGATCTTATCCGGGACTCGGAACTACCTTCGGTACATCAAAACTCATAAACTCATAATACCGATCGTCATCAAACGTTAAGCGTGGAGACCCTACGGGTTCGAGAACTATGTAGACATGACCGAGACTCATCTCCTGTCAATAACCAATAGCGGAACCTGGATGCTAATATTGGCTCCTACATATTCTACAAAGATCTTTATCGGTCGTTGTTCCCTTTGTCATCGGTATGTTACTTGCCCGAGATTCGATCGTCGGTATCTTAATACCTAGTTCAATCTCATTACTGGCAAGTCTATTTACTCGCTCCGTAATACATCATCTCATGACTAACTCATTAGTCATTTGCTTGCAAGGCTTATTATGATGTGCATTACCGAGAGGGCCCAAAGATACCTCTTCAACACTCAGATAGACAAATCATATTCTTGATCTATGCCAACACAATGAATACTTTCGGAGACACCTGTAGAGCATCTTTATAATCACCCAGTTACGTTGTGACGTTTGATAGCACACAAGGTGTTCCTCCGGTATTCGGGAGTTGCATAATCTCATAGTCATAGGAACATGTATAAGTCATGAAGAAAGCAATAGCAGTAAAACTAAACGATCATAGTGCTAAGCTAACGGATGGGTCTTTTCCATCACATCATTCTCCTAATGATGTGATCTCGTTGATCAAATGACAACTCATGTCTATGGCTAGGAAACATAACCATCTTTGATCAATGAGCTAGTCTAGTAGAGGCATACTAGGGACATATTGTTTTGTCTATGTATTCACACATGTACTAAGTTTCCGGTTAATACAATTCTAGCATGAATAAAAGACATTTATCATGATATAACGAAATACAATTAACATCTTTATTATTGCCTCTAGGGCATATTTCCTTCAGTATCTCTGTTTGAATTCGTGCGGCAACCGGTAACTTGTTCGTTGTCTGTTCCATGATGCTGGTCGCAGCCACACAACTATCAATCTCTAGGATAAATAGGGCTGAACACCTCTCTATGGTTAGGGTGACCCTTTCATACACGCCAATACTTTATCTTCAAGGGCACTTGAACAAGACAATAAACATATGCAGGAGGAGAAGACGGTGTGCCCTTCTCATCTCTAAGGATCCTGTCATTGCCTCCATTGTCATTGGCCTGAGAGAATGCGTCGTTGACATTAAGCTTCATTCAACAAGCCAACGGAAATTCTTAACCATTGGATTTCAAATGAACAATGTTGGAAATATGCCCTAGAGGCAATGATATTGTATTATTATATTTTTGTTTTCATAATTAAGATTTTATATTTCATGCTATAATTTCTATGATCCTGAAATAGGTGATTTAGTGAAAAACCTATATGCGCGTGTGGAATGATAGACAATAAAGAATAGGTTCCTAGTCTTGCCTCTAAGACTGGCGCAAGTGTTGTTGGTGATCATGTTTTCTGAATCTTAGTATATCATTAAATGTAACGATAGTCCTAAACCAACATTGAGAATATGACGTTAGAAGAACGGTCGTACTAAATCGTCCCAAACTTGTTTGTTATACTGTGAGATAATATCATCTGAAATCAATTGTTATAACACAGAGTGTTAACATGTGTTTTTAGTTCCTTCGACCATTAAAGATCGTAGTCACTTCGTACGTGCGGTGGACCTTAGGGTTGATCAAACATCATCTGGAACACTGTGATCATAACGACAACTTATAGGTTCATCGGAATGTTTGATAAGGGACTAGATAACTCAAGAGTGGAATTTGTTTCTCCAATGATGGAGATATATTTTTAGGACCCTCACAGTGTGACAGCATCAATCGTCATCTAGCCACACACATCTGAGTAGGTATCAGAGATGTCGGAACACTTCAACGAGAAAGAAGAACATATCGCTAACGAGGATAACTGCATAGTGAGCATGTGTATGACCCGGGAGGATACCGAGACATCTCGGGTTATGTAAAGTATCGTGAAGCAAAGGGAACATCACATGATAATCAAAGGTTCACTCGAATATCACTCATGTCATCATAGGGTCGATATGGACGTCCACGGTTATGATATCGGTCATTGAATGAAGGGGCTTCATTCATGTCTATGTTTTACCAAACTACAGGGTCACAAGCTTAAGGTAATCATGATCTTCTGAATGTTAGTATGATGAGAGTATCAATGATTTATTTGTGAATAGTTTTAATAATATTCGGAATAGTTTCGTGAGGAACCGGAACTGTTCCGGGGTCACTGGATGGGTTTCAGAGTTTATCGGGCAATACCGGGTATTCCTGATAAATCATATATAGGTGGCAAATATTTTGGTGATATTAAATTAATAATAAAAGGATCTAGTAATTGTTAGGAGGCTTTTATTGTTAATTTAATATCAACGGACCTTAAAAGGCCAAGTGGTGGAAAGAGAATTAGGCCACTATGGCCCATGTAGGGGACACGCCCTTATTCCCTTATGGGGAGGCCGAATTGGAGTGGGGGGAGGAATCCTTCGCCCCCTAGGCTGGCGCGCCAAGGAGGAGCTTTCCCTCCTTATGTGCCCCCCTCGTCACTTCTCAGCCTATCTATATCTATATCCATCTATACCTACTAATAAAGGGATTAACGCTTCTTACCACCGTAATTTTGTTCGTCCGTCCATCGCTCAATCTTTTTATGTACGTAAGCCCTATTTGCTTATTCGTACGTCTTCTTTATCTTGGCTAGCCGCTGCATTGGGCCTTGGTTCCTGATTCCTAGTGCAGCCAGCCAAAGTATCAGGCCCGGAGACCAAAAAAATAGGTGCAACCATCAACCTGAATTTATTCATCTAACAAAATAATCCCACCTTGCTCCCTTACATCTTATTTCACCAATTTATATCTGTATGTGAATTAAAATTAATAAGTGGCCTCAAGGATCAAAGCGAAGGGTGAGGAAGTTGTCCGGTTTGCTCGGAAAAGGTGATCGGAAAGGAAAGTAACTAAAGAAGGAATGAGAGATCCATGTACAATCAAAATTAAAAGAAGGAGAATTGGCTCTTCTGCATATCGATGAAGGAAGCAGATGCCTCCGAGCATTGGCACATGATCCGGGGGAGCTCAGCACGAGATCTCGCGCATGGCTAGAGCGCGGCGAGGAGCGAGGATGGACCTCCGAGAAGGCACACATATGAGCCCGGGGATGCGCCGGACGGACATTCGAGGACCGATAGATGAGCGCGGGGAGCTCGGCATGGATGTGCGGGCGGAGAGTCGGGCGACCCAAAGAATGGCATGTAGTTTTCGAAAACCATTCATTAATTTTGGAATGTTTATGCAGTTTTAAGAAAAGTGTTCCTGTATCACAATAATGTTCATACAAGCTGAAAAATGTTCACCCTTTTCTACAAAAATCATGTAATTCTATGTTTTTTGCAATTTTTAAAAAACATCTTCCTCTTTGAAGAGTTCATTTGATTTTAAAAATATTTATGTATTTCAAAAATAATTTTGATGCATTTTGAAAAACAAATATACAATTTAAAATGAGTGGGAATGTCAGAGATGGTGTGTGACCTAGGTGCAAGCCATAGCTCGGGGAGGAGAGCCATTACATCCAGCTTGATGAGATTAGTTTTAAAACTATTTTTGTGATGATGTTGTCAATGAGGCTTGCTTGGGTATAGGGTTTAGGCAATGACTGAGATAATCATCTTGGGATTGGCCACGACGCATTGCGATTAGGTAGACACCGCGATCATGGTTAGCGTGAAGGCGAGAAGGGGGATAGGCGACAACACTGATGTGAGCTATGTTGAAATAGATTAGGTAGACTAGTGGAGGGGTCTTAAGTTGTGCTTATTATGCTACAAGTGTGTGTTTTTTCTCCCGTTGCAATGCATGCGCATATTTCCTAGTATATACTAGAGGCTTTGGGCATTTCTGGATACATAAGTTTTGGAGCCTCCTCTAGTTCTCTAGTTCTAATTCTCATTAGTCATAGTTGATTGCTTGACCTAGATCCTATAATCCTCGTAATTAGAAACCCAGTGTGGTTTTAATCCCCTCCCACAAAATCTGGGCCACGATTAGCTCTAGATGACGAAGCGCTGCCGGATAATGAAGACAGTACTCTTGCAACCAAGTAGAGAGATCGTGGTTTCGCTCTTTCATTTGAAGTATCACTCATGGACGGTTCGCGAGATCGTTCATTACAGTTCGAGGGACTTCAAGTACGGTCGACACCGACTCGTCCACTTCCGCTGCAACTCGGAGTCGGTAACACTCGTGATCCAAAGCGTTTATGCATCTTCATATTGTTCTTGGGTGATCGTATGGCGACTTTTTTGTTTTCTACTACGTTTCCAAACAAACAAAGCATTAAAAAAGTCCCCACGTTGCTCTCTAGGGGGAGGCATGGGCAAACCCTAGCCGTCACCCGGCCCCTCCTCAGCACACTCTTTAGCCACGACCGTTGCCAGATGATGCCGATGGGCAAATCCCTTCTTGGCGGATGGCAGCAGCATGGCAAGCTCCTCTCGTGGCATGCATATTGGTCCCTAGCCCGCGCGACTTTCTCGTGAACCGGTAATGAAAGCCGGTGCGGTGGCCCCGGGCGGTGCTGCTGATAGCTGACCTACTCGTTGGCGTGGTGGGAAGGTCGTGTGTGGTGAACCACAAGGCCGGTCTGACGCGTGATGGATTTGGGACGGTTGGCCATGATAGTATACTCCCATGCTCGCATGGACGACGGCCAGGTAGCGCGACAGTGGGCGCTCGGTGTAGTGCCCAGATTTGGAGCGGTGGCTTCAGTGGTTCGGCTGGTGGCGTGTCGAGCTATGGGAAAGCTCAACATTTGGTGGACCTAGGTCTACGCATCCAACTCAGTTGGTGGCGGGGGTGCACGTTGGACACATGGGGTTGGCGGGTGTGCGGCGGTGATGTCTCTGGTGGTACGTGGCATTCTAGTGGATGGTGGCACCAGTAATGCTTACGGAAGTTTGAGCACAGGCGGCGGTGATGTACGGCAGTCCGAGCGAAAGCCATGTTCCAGCTCCGAGGTAGAACTGACGATAGCGACACCTTCAGGTGGCGGTCACCACCATCGACGCATCACTCGATGGAGCTGCGACACTTGCTCCTGGTCTACGAGTCTCAAAGGAAACCTCACATCCATTTGGATCTGTCGATGGCGGTGCTTCAAGCGTCACTCGCTCCTTGGAAGCATCGATTTGGAGCCCCTTTGCATGCTAGCTGGCTGACATCATCCAGGGGCTAGTGGTTTGTTCGTGGTGGTGTGATTGTTATTCTTCTTTATTGGTGTCTTCTTTTGGTGCGAGAGTTTTTCCCTATGCGGTCACGATGGTCAGTATGCACGCTAAAGCGGACCGGGTGTGGACTCGGCTTCTTGATGGCTTCCAGCTTCATCGGCGATGCCTCGCTGTGTGTGGCTCTTCATTCATGTGTGGACGCAACCGCTCGTTGCTCTTGGGCTATGCCACTAGCCTTGGGGCATTATATATGGTCTTGGTTGATTGGAGCTCTTCATCTATGGTGATGATGTTCTTGTGCAACCTCCCATTTTGTGAGGATGATGGAAGATGACGATATTCCCGTTCTTCCTTTTTCCTTTTTGGTGCTTATCTTGTTCTCACCTTGACCTAGCTTATCTTTACTCTTTTTGTCGTGTTTTTTCATGTGGGTGCTTTTTTGTCTTGTT
>LR738713.1:348107206-348133821 GCA_902687465.1 Secale cereale
TCAATTCATGAGCTAAAGTAATGATTTGTGATTGTCCAAGTTCTTAGTTTCAAGAGTCACGTGCAAGCAAACTGATTCACATATTTTTTGTGTTTTCACTGACCAATATTAACCATTTAATTTTGATTGCCCAATATTAATTGATTAAGTTTTTCCTTTTCCTAATGCTGATTGGTCACTATGTTATTCGGACTTTTCGTACAATCAAAGTATTCTGATAGGCAGTTGATTGCTCATTTCTCAAATAATTTTTACGTGGAATATCTCCATGTTTCACTTCGGACTATATATGACCCCTTGCACTGATGTTATTCATATATCGTACTCATACCATTTGAAACCACATACTATTTCTATAACGTTTTGCCCTCTAAACGTTTCAATACACTTCTACGATATGCATTAAACACCTTTTATCACTCTTCATTACTTTTTGTTATGTGCATCTTCTCTACCCTCTGTGCGTTATCTGATTTACGACAATTTATGATGGACAATGTCTTTCTCTACATGATTGCTTGGCCATCTTTCTTTGAATTGATTGTTTTTTCAAGAGGGCAAGATGCAGTTTTATTTGAGGCATGAAGAAAGTAAACAAAAAATATCTATCATCTTCACAAGATGAAATTAGTTTTGTATCTTCCTCCGGACTTCTGTAAACTTTATTCTGTGAAATGTCTTATTAGTCAGGTATCATTGAATTAAGATTTTAAAGTTTTGACGCATGTATTGATACATAAAATGATACCACTTCAGACTACTGTTAAAAATATGTGTGCACCCTTTATATAGGTGTAAAGGGGCATAACCATTTTTTTTGGTTTTTGGGTCTCTGACCAATTGCTAAATATTGCTCCGTTTCAAACTACTATACAGATTTTCAATTAGTGGTCATAATACTATATACATTTTTTCCTATTTTGCCAATCCAGGTTGTTAGTTTCTGGTGTAAGCAACCATTCTTATTTATAGTTTCCGCCGCAACGCGCGGGGTATCATCTAGTTCTATACTAAATCAGCGACACTATTTTGAGACGAAGGGGTAGTAGATTAATGAATGAAAGTAGGGGGGCTGAACAGAGCAGATGCGTTCTACAGTAGGCTTGCTACTGTGTTCGTCGCGTTGCTTTCTTTTAGGACATACTCTTTATTTATTCGTTAAAGTACCTTCGTACAGTACTATCGTACCGCTTTGACCTTGTCTTTGACGCGTATCTGCTTGTTGAAGGCCAGGGGTGCCATGTCCTGTGGGCTGCACGCGCTGCTCATCCACCAGGCCCATCTTAGACACCACGTCATTATGATTATCGTAGCGTTTGCGGCTATAGTAACTTGCAGCTAGCTGTCTGGCTCTCAGTGATTCTTCGGGAGCCTCTCAGCAATCAGCGTCACTTGGTGTGTTCTTAGTCATTCGTCCCATGTCGTGCTCGGGGCCCTCTTTTTGAATTTTATTTTTTTCTTTATTTTTCCGCACGTATTTTTGATTTTTTAAACAGTTTTTTTTGATGTTTTGGTTTTTCACCGGTCTTTTTTAGCTTTTCGAACAAAAGAATCGATTTTTTTACGATTTTTTTTCGCGAGAGTCATGGTTTTGCTTCCGCAAGAGGAACAGTTGGGCAAGTAGGTATAATCACGCTAGAAAATGCATATATTCTAAATGAGTTGCACTTTTATAAATAAAAAGTGCAAGCACTTGTAATAGATATATTTTTTTAATAGAAAAGTGCACCTGAGGTATATACACAGCCTAGAAAATGCATGCATATAAATATGGCACTTCTTAAAATGGTAGTTGCACATTTTTAGAAAGGATCCGTCTATTTCATATTTAGATGTGAGATAATATCTCACATCTAAGTATGATATTAACGTCATCTTATTTTTTATTGTTTTATCCCGTTTGTTTGATTTTAATTTGTCAAAGCCCAAAACTAAAATCCACCTTGTCGTGTATCCGCCTTTACGCAAATCTGCTCGCTAGCTCCCCTCATAAAAAAATCTGATTGCTAACTACCCGCACAAGAAAACTGATAGCTAGCTTTTTCTGGAAAAAAAATGATCGCTAGTGATAAATCGACTTGCTAGCATTTGCGTCTGATCGTTATAATTTACAAGTACATCTCCCATCGCTAACTTCTAGGCTACCAATGATTTATTTTATTTTTGCCTTTTGGTTTTTGCGTTTTCACTATTATATTTTTAATTAATTTTTAGTAAAGAACAAAATTTCTTCAACACATATTTCAAAAAACATCTTCATGAATTTACTTTTTTTAAAAAATTATAAAAATGTTAACAAATACCTAAAATGTTCTAATATATGGTGAACAATGCTTTAATATATGATGACCATATTTTGAATACACAGTATTTTTTTCAATACGCAGCGAACATTGTTTTTGATATACATGAACTAATAGCAAACTTTTTTATATACATTGAACTAAAAGAGGACATGACAAAACAAAAATAGAGAAAATAGATAATTAAGAAGAGAACAAAAAATGAACACATTTTGATTTGCTTTAAAAACTTGATTAACATGAACAATTTTAGAAAAATGAACTAATTTACAAACTTTGAAACATTTATTGAAACTTGTGAATTTATGAAAAAATTAAAAATTAAAAGGAGAAGATAAACAATGAAGATAAATGATAAATAAAAAACAGAAAAAACATGAAGAAAACGAAACAAAAGCAAAAAATGTATGCTAACTACTTGGGTCGGCTCATCGGCAGTTTGTTCGCTGACGAGGGTGGACTTGAAACTAGGACAATAAATGTCGGGCCCCCAATGGGAAGTCAAGGGTGGACTCTCAATTGGAAATAAAAAAGATCGGCCTCAGTTGCGAGTTGAGTTTAGACTTGCAACTAGGACAAAAAATGGTTGGACCATAGTTGTGAGTGGAGGATGGACTTGCAACCGGGTCAAAAAACGGTTGAGCCGCAGTTGTGTCTCGACGGTGGACTTGCAACTAGGAAAAAAGGTCGGCCCTAGTTGCGAATCGAAGGTGGACTTGGAATTGAGACCAAAAAATGTCAGGCCCGAGTTGCTAGTCGAGGGTAAACTTGCTGATGGAAATATGCCCTAAAGGCAATAATAAAGTTGTTATTATTATATTTCCTTATTCATGATAAAGGTTTATTATTCATGCTAGATTTGTATTGACCGAAAACTTAAATATATGTATGGATACATAAACAAATACCGTGTCCCTAGTGAGCCTCTACTAGACTAGCTCGTTGATCAAAGATGGTTAAGGTTTCCTAACCATAGGCATGAGTTGTCATTTGATAACGGGATCACATCACTAGGAAAATGATGTGATGGACAAGACCTATCCGTTAGCATAGCATATGATTGTTCAGTTTATTGCTACTGCTTTCTTAATGTCAAATACATGTTTCTTCGACCATGAGATCATGCAACTCCTGGATACCGGAGGAATACCTCGTGTGCAATCAAACGTCATAACATAACTGGGTAATCATAAAGATACTCGATAGTTATCTCCAAAGGTGTATGTTGGGTTGGCTTGAATAAAGATTGGGATTTGTCACTCCGTATGACGGAGAGGTATCTCCGGTTCCTCTCGGTAATACAACATTACAAGAAGCTTGCAAGCAAAGTGACTAAGGAGTTAGTTATAAGATGATGTATTACGGAACGAGTAAAGAGACTTCCGGTAACGAGATTGAACTAGGTATGAATATACCGACGATCGAATCTCAGGCGATTAACATATCGACAAACAAAGTGAACTACGTATGTTGTCATAAAGGTTCGGCTGATAAAGATCTTCGTGGAATATGTAGGAACCAATATGGGCATCCAGGTCCCGCTATTGGTTATTGACCGGAGAATCATATCGGTCATGTATACATCATTCTCGAACCCGTAGAATTCGCACGCTTAACGTTAGTTGATGATATAGTATTATATGAGTTATGTATGCTTATGAACGAATGTTGTTTGGAGTCCCGGATGAGATCACGGACATGATGAGCAGCTCTGGAATGGTCCGGAGGTAAAGGTTGATATATGGGATGATATGGTTAGGACAAGGGGTCAGACCCACGTGGCTTTAGGTCGGTGCAAAAGGATGTCTTGCAGAGGTCAGGGACCAAACGCTGGAGTCCCTGGCGTCTGGCGACCGAGGCCCATGGCGTCCGGGCCAGATGCCAAGGAATGTGGCTTCTGGTCCTGGAAGTCCAAGAAGGACCCTTCCTTGCGGGCAAAACCAACTTTAAGGAGGCTTTTTCTCCAAGTTTTCACCCCAAAGCTCAACATATAAATAGAGGGGCAGGGCTAGCACCCAGAACACATCAAGATACATCAAGTAGTGTGCTGGCAACCCCGACCCTCTAGTTTATCCTCTTTCATAGTTTTCGTAGTGCTTGGCGAAGCCTTGCAGAGATTGTTCTTCACCACCACCGTCACCACGCCGTCGTGCTACTGGAACTCATAGACTACTTCACCCCTCTTGCTGGATCAAGAAGGCGAGGACGTCATCAAGCTGAATGTGTGTTGGACGCGGAGGTGACATACGTTCGGTACTTGATCGGGACGGGTCGTGAAGGTGTACGACTACATCAATCGTGTTGATAAACGCTTTCGCTTAGCGATCTTCAAGGGTATGAAGATGATCTCCCCCTCTTGTAGCTATGCATATCCATGGATAGATCTTGCGTGTGCGTAGAAATTTTTTGTTTTCCATGAAAAGTTCCCCAACACTAGCAACATGGACAAAAAATGTTGAGCCCTAGTTGCGAGTCAAGGGTGGACATGCAGCTCGGACAAAAAAAGGTAGGGCATTAGTTGCGAGTCAAGGGTGGACTTGCAGCTCGGAAAAAAAAGGTTGGGCATTAGTTGTGAGTTGAGGATGAACTTGCAACTCGGACAAAAAAGGTTGGACGCTAGTTGTGAGTCGAGGGTGGACTTGCAACCCGGACAAAAAAGGTTGCGCCCCAGTTGCGAGTCGAGGACGAACTTGCAACTCGAACAAAAAAAGTTGGTCCCTAGTTGCGAGTCGAGGGTGGACTTGCAACTGGGGAAACTACGAGCCCATTTGTGAGTCGGGGTGGACTTGCAACTAGGACAACTACGAAATTATGGGCCCAATTGTGAGTTAAAGGTCGACTTGCAACCGGTATGAAATAAACTATAGCCCTGGTTGTGAGTCGAGGGTGGACTTGCACCTGGGACAATTATGAGCCCAGTTGCAAGTCAGGGGCCGACTTGCAACTAGGATGAAACAAACTACAAGCATAGTTGTGTGTCAATGATGGACCTACAACTATGATGAAAAACAAAAACACACGCTTCAGTTGCGAGTCGAGGGTGAGCTTGCAACTCGAATAACTACAAGCCCATTTGTGAGTCAAGGGTGGACTTGCAACTGGGACAACTACAAAACTACGAGCCTAGTTGTGAGTTAAGGGTTGACTTGCAACTGGATTGAAACAAGTTATGAGCGAGTTGCAATCAAAAGGCAGACTTGCAAAATGGGGGTGAAAACAAAACACATGCTCTAGTTGTGAGTAGAGGGCGGGCTTGCAACGTGGACAAGTACGAGCTGATACGTCTCAAACGTATCTACTTTTCCAAACACTTTTGATATTGTTTTGACCTCATTCTTGCATGATTCGAACTAAACTAACCCGGACTGACGCTGTTTTCAGCAGAGCTGCCTGTATGGTTTTATTGTGTGCAGGAAAACGGATTTTTAGGTATCTCAGAAAAATCCACGAAAAATCACAGAAAATCCACGCACCCGAAGGAACCCGGAGCCAGAAGTGGGGCCAGAGGGGGGCCAGGCGGTGCACAGGCGCCCTGGTGGCGCGGCCCAGCCCCTGGCCGCGCCGGGGGGTCGCCTGGGTGGCCCCCACCTCCCCTGGTGCCCTACTTTGACTCGTATTTAGCTCGCGACGGAGAAATCCCAGATCAGAAGTTCTTTTCGCAGTTTTCGTCGCGGAGCCGCCGCCACCTTCTGTTCTTCTTCGGGAGGGCTAATCTGGAGGCTGAATTGGCCTCCGGAGAGGGGAGATCGTCGCCATCGTCATCATCATCACCACTCCATCATCCCTCCATGACTTCTCCTTCCATGTGTGAGTAATCCCGTGCTGTGGGCGAAGGGGATGGTAGGGATTGGATGAGTTAGATCATGTAATAGTTTGTCAGATCATTGGGGGCATGTTGCCTATCATCTACTATGGTGTTTATCATCTTTGCTTAAACTTGTTATTCTTAATGCTTGACACTTAGGGCCCGAGTGCCATGATTTCAGATCTGAACCATATGTGTTTGCATGAATATATTTGTGTTCTTGATCCTATCTATGAGTTGTTTGCACCTGTTATGGTTCGGAACCGGTGATCCCAAAAGTGACAGCTTGGGACACCAAAGGGGATGGTCCGTAGTTTGAGGATTACATGTATCCATTGAGTTCATTGCTTTGTTCCGGTGCTCTTTGATAGGAGCACCTTAATCTCCATAAGTTCCTTTTGGCCTCGTTCGTAGCGGGATGGTAGGACAAAAGATGTTGTGCAAGTTCTTATTGCAAGCACACACAACTACCTACGGGATACATGCCTAATGTTTGATATTTGCCTAGATGATCATTACTTTTCCGTGTGCCGTGCCCCAAGTTAGAATCATGATATATCTCATCCATGCAGCGCCCAACCATCCATCTCCCTAGCCTACAGTGTTTTAAATCTTGCTTGTCACTAGTTGCTACTTTTGCCATTTACCTTTACTATTTACTTTTGCTGTTTACTTTTACTATCATTATCATCACTATCATATCACTGCTACCATTTATCTTTTGTTGCAAGTAAGTATATTTCAGGTGCGGTTGAATTGACAACTCAACTGTCAAAGCTTATAAATACTCTTTGGCTCCCCGTGTGTCGAATCAATAAATTGGGTTATTCTTACCCGCGAAGACTATCTCGATCCCTTACGGTTGAGGGTTATCAAGTACCGTTTTCTGGCGCCGTTGCCGGGGAGCATAGCAATATTTACAAGTCTACTTGAAGTATCCTACCTGCTGCACTTCATCCGCTATGGGTAAGATAGGAGACCCCAAGGTTCCGATCTTACTATCCACTACAAGAAGAGGTACTGTTCTAAGCACTAGTGCTACACTTGATTCACCTTCTGTTATGAGTAAGTTTGCCTCACCACCACCACATGATGCTCCTACTGAATCTGTTACTATGTCCGGTACTCTTGATGATGCTTCTACTACTGTTGATGATATTAGTTCACTTGGTTATGCTCTTGAGAAACAGATCGCTGCTGCTGCTAAAAAGTCTGGAATTGAAATTCCTGTTACTCGCTACCCTATTGGTGAAACTTATGATTATCCTGATTTGAGTAAACTCAAGGAGAGACTCCTTGATGATGATTACTATATGCTTGATGAAGATTTATGCAGGGAACTGACAGAGTTTTCTGGCTCTGACCCTGAAGTTATTAAGAAACTGTTTGAAAAACACTCTTTGAAGAACAAAACCGTTCCTGATCCTGAATTTGCTACATCTCCTATATGCATTGATGATCCTGATTATGATTTCTCTGTTGATCTTTCACTTATACCTATGGTTGAAGCTGACCCCTTTTATGGCAGAGAAAATGATGATGCTATTGCACACCTAACAAAACTCGGTGAGTTGGGTGGCCTGTTTACCACAGATGAGAAGATACGATACTTTTATGTGACCAATCTTCTTCCTTTCTCCTTGAAGGAAGGTGCTAAAGCATGGTATGATTCACTTCCGTGCGGTTCCATTAAGAGTCCTCAAGACTTAGCTCACTCTTTTGTTGATAAGTACTTTCCTGCTCACATGCAACATGCTGCTTTACAAAGAATTTATAACTTTAAATAGTTGCAGGATGAGTCCCTCCCTAAAGCTTGGGGGAGGTACTGCGGTCTGATTCGGGCTAGACCGGGACATGAAGTCCCTAAGAACGAATTAATCGATATATTCTATGCTGGTCTAACTGATGAGTCCAGGTCCTATTTGGACAGTTGTGCTGGTTGTGTTTTCAAGGAAAGGACACCGGACGATGCAGAAGATTTGATGGGCAGGATTGCCAAAAATCATGAAGATTGGTCCGTCCCTGAACCACCTCCACCACCAAAGAAGAGGGGCATGTTTGTTCTAAGCCCCGAAGATATGCGAGAAGCAAAGAAGTCTATTAAAGAGAAAGGTATTAAAGCTGAAGACGTGAAGAATCTACCCCCTATTGAGAAGCTGTGTGAGCCTACCACTCACCCTCCTATGGTAGAGGTACACTCTCTTTTAGATTTCAACGCAAGTGACATCCCTCATGGTAAGCCTCCTGATCAATGTTTAGATGAGTTTGATAGTTTTATTATGAAACAAAATCATTTTAATGAGAGGATACAAAGTCAGTTGCATGATAATTCCCTTGCTATCAAAAGTTTGCTTGATGTTCTAGGTAGAACAGTTAATGATGTTCAATGTCTTGTGAAGCATTTTCATATGGTTAAAACTCAGCTTGACCAAATTTCTAATGTGCAAAAAGATTTGCTTGCTAACAATGCCAAACAAGATAATTTGCAGGCTTTCGGGATTAAGACCCGAGGAGGAACTATCACTCAAGATCCTCTCTATCCAGAGGGGCATCCGAAGAGAATCGAGCAAGATTCTCAAATGCAGGAAGAAGAAATTGTTGGCTCTCCAAAGAAGAAGAAGAAACATAAGGAGACTGACAATTCTAATGATTCTATTGCAGATGAAGAGCCAGCTGTTGATCCCAACAGTGTATCTATCTTCGATGCTGAGACTGAAGACGGTGCTGAACCTGAAGGTAAGGATAATGAGAAGAATGATCCGCCTGAAGTTCGAGAAGAAGAAGCACTTGACAAACGTAAGAGGTACACTAAAGAAGACTTCATCGCAAGAAAACATGGGAAGGAAAGAGAACCATGGGTGCAGAAACCCATGCCCTTTCCAGGTAAGTCCATCAAATCCAAAGAAGAAGAGCATTACAATAAGTTTTGTGAGTGGATTAAACCTCTTTTTCTTCAAATTCCTTTGACTGAAGCTATTAAGTTACCTCCTTATTCAAAATATATGAAAGATATTGTCACTAATAAAAGAAAAGTTCCTAACGAAGCAATATCTACTATGCTTACTAACTACTCTTTCAGTGGCAAGATTCCTGAGAAGCTCGGTGATCCAGGTATACCCACCATTCCTTGCTCCATAAAGAATAATTATGTCAAAACTGCTTTATGTGATCTTGGAGCAGGAGTGAGTGTTATGCCTCTCTCTCTTTACGAGAGGCTTTGTTTAGAGAAACTAATTCCTACAGATATCTCCCTTCAGATGACTGATAAGTCAACCGCCGTCCCGATAGGTATTTGTGAGGATGTTCCCGTAGAAGTTGCTAATTGCTTGATTCTTACTGATTTTGTTGTGCTTGACATGCCCGAGGATGGGAGCATGTCCATTATTCTTGGTAGACCTTTTCTTAACACCGCAGGTGCTATTATTGATTGCAATAAAGGGAAGGTTACCTTCAACGTAAATGATAAAGAACACACGGTATATTTTCCAAAGAAGATCGACAGGAGGCATGGCCTCAACTCTATAGAAAATATCGAGACCGTGAAAATTGGAGAATGGGATTGTCCACTACATGTGCCTCACAAATACAAAACTATCATGGTGGGGACAATGTCCATCAAGGTAAAGGTTCAGTGATTACTTTGTAAGAGGTGAGACTTTTTGCTCTATATATCGCCTGTTTGTTGGTAAGACTTGATCAACCTTACTAGTAAACAAGTTTTATATAGATAAAAAGTTGAGCTTGTTATGTTTTCACTTATTTTAGTTCTTGTTCTACTTGCTGTACCAAGTGTTTATGTTTTGAAGCTTCACAATACTACTAACTGCTTCAAGTTTTCAGAGAGTTTCGCAGCTTTTTGAACTTCGAAAAATTTTCAACAGTGAAGTTTTTAGAAAAATTCCAGAAAAATTATAATAAAAATTTCCATGTCGGGAGTGACCCAGAGGGACCTGGAGCCAGCCAGGGGGACCCACCAGTGGCCCAGGCGGCCAGCTGGCGCGGCCCAGCCCCTGGCGGCGCCTACAGGGCGCCTGGGGCCCACATGGCCCCCCTCCAGGTATGTCTTCTTCCTCCCTCTCTCTTTTTCTCCAAAAACACGAGTTCTGCACTTGTTCTTGTGTTCTTGCTGTTCTTGGAGGCGATTCTTCGATCTCTCTCTACAGCCCACCATTTGAGCTGAGATTTTGAACAAGTACTCCCTGGTATGTGACTCCTCCACCCCTCCAATTAGATTTCTGATTGGTGGCTTCATTTGTGAGTATTTAGTAGTTCTTGGTGCTGTATAGATGAGCTTGCATGCATGTGTAGAAAGTTATTTTCCAAGTTTTGATGCAAGTTTATGCCTTGGGCAAGTGAGTTGAGTAGTTTGCCTTAACTCACCTTGTTTTAATCCTCGTTTTTGTAAATTGTCAAAAATTTCAGAAATGAGTTTGTTAGGAAGGGCAAAAGGGTGGCTTGAGAAGATGAGGCCCGCACACTCCGATCGAGTTACTAGAGCCGCAGCTTCACCCTCGACTGCTAGGGTGAGCTATAATGAAGATCATGTGCCCCTGGAGTTGTCGGAAGACACGAGTCCATCACGTGCGATGACGTTTCCATGTGATGAATTCCTTGAAGCTGCGGGAATCAAGGATGAGTTTTATAATCTTTGTGCTAATGCAGGTTTGACACAGCTCGTCACGTGCCGTGTTACTCAATATCAAAAACTCACCTCCAGTTTCATTAACAGTTTTAGATATAATCCTGATTCAGGTGCTATTGAGTTTAAAATTTACAATGATCTTATCACCATGACTTTGGGAAAGTTTTGTGAAATAATAGGTGTGCCAAATGTTGGGAGGATGGCTAGGATGGCCACTCAGCCCTCCGAGCTGAAAACCGTCATCAACTCTCTCTGCAGCATGGGTATGAGGGATATTCATCGGTCGAAGATCTCCAGCATCTTATTTCCTCACCTCAGGTATTTTGCATATTATGTTGCTAGAGGGGTGTTAGCTCGTGACAACACGAGCAGCATTTCTGCTCCGGATATTGCTATCCTGGCAGCAGCCCTCTCAGGTAGGTCTGATTATAATCTGGGTGCCTTAATTGCTCGACGCCTTGCTATGAATGGTAACAAGGGGGACTTATATGGTGGCATTTATGCCACACTTATCTTAGAACATCTTGGAGGCACCCCACACCCTGATGATAATCCTTTTACTTATTTAAGCTTTGATCTTGCTGCTATGAAAAGGCATAAGTTTGTTACCATGGCTTCTGAGCTGGATAATCTTGTTTATATCTTGCGTTTCGGAACTACCGCGGAACGCGAGATCCGTCTACCTGCACCTCTTTTGTTTGATTTTTCTTGCAGGAACGGATGGTCCTTTGATGTTGTCCAGTTCGATGAGTTCATGGTCCAGCATCGGTTTCATAACCCCATGGAGGGGGTTGTGCCCGACGAGGAGGAGCACAGTGAGTTACCACCTTTTCAGGAAGAAACCGCCACCGAGTTTGGTGAAGGGTCTTCCTCTGCTTGGCGTACGGACCCTTCCTCGTGGGAGACTCCGAGGAGTTCGGTATACGCCCCAGCATCCTTCTACGACCCTTGGTCTCACCACCATACCCCCAGAGCAGGAGGCTCCTGGGGGCAGTAGCTGCTACCAACTTAGGCCAAAAGCCTAAGCTTGGGGGAGTACGTGCCCCTCTCACTTTTCCATTGTATTATCCGTTTTATTCGCCTTGATCTTTTCGAAGTTTTTGCCCGTTCTTCTTTATTTCTCTCTTTGCAAAAACAACAAAAAGATTTTCTCTTTCTTTTGCTTTCGTTCAACCTTTGAAATAATCCAAAAAGATTTCCTTTTCTCTTTAGTTTGCTTTGTTTTGAGAGTTCAGCTCGAGTCCGTGATGACATTTAATTATATTTCCTACGTTCGATCGTGCAAGTGACGAGGCAGTAATGATGAAGATCAACTGAAGGGAAGCAACAAGGAAGACCGGTATGAACTCTTCTTGTTTCTACTTTTGTACATATGCCTGTACTTATGATCTAGAGACCAGCTTCTAGCGACATAGTGCTATGTTTACAATGCTCTCCCAGTGGTTCATGCTTTCCTTGTGGCTAGTCTCGAATAACTACAGTATATAATGTGTTATTGAAATGATCTACATGCATTGCATTGTTCATAGTTCGGTATACTAAGGTGGTATTTCCCTTTAGAGAATTTTTGGATTGACTTGGCACATGCTTACACATGTTTGAGACTAAAAAGTCTGCTCTGCCTTGATGATCTTTGAGTTTTAGAATAGTTATATCACTTTCATGCTCGATTCAATGTTGCTTTGTCGCTCTGCATGATTATGGCCGTTATTGCTCTCTAGTTGGTCGCTTCCTAGTCTTTTGCTAACCTCCACCTGTACTAAGCGGACTGACTGCTTGTGCATCCAAAATCCTTAAAGACCTGTTATGCCATATGAGTCCACCATACCTTCCTATACATGGTATTTACCTGCCATTCCTAACGAAGACTTTCGTGTACCATCTCGAAATTAATCAAAAGCATTTCTCTTTTTGTGCCTCTGTTTTAGCTCATGAGGAAGTAGTAGTTAATTCATGATCTTTTTAAGTTGGACAAGTTTCACCCCTGTATTGCATGTCTAATGTGCAAACCCCTAATACGATAAGGAACTGGCATAGAGTGCGCCCAGCTCATAAAAGATAATACAACAAACAAACCCTCCTTCACGCTTTGTTCATGAGAAATCAGAAAACTTTGGCAGTGATAAACAAAGGAGATTAAGAGGATGTGATCGTCCTCATGCGGGAGCCGTTCCTTGAGACTTGTCCAGCTCAAGAAGTGATTGAATTATCTGCTAGCATTCGTTGACGAAATATGCACCTCTCAAAAACGTTTTTACTTCTGTTCTTAAAACCAAGAGCTCTGGTACATGTTTAGTTTTTGTTTCCGGCCACGGGTTTTCAACCTTGCCAACAAAAGCCACGGTTCGAGAGTCTCCACCTTCTTTCTTCAAAGCACCAACTAGGGGAGCATAATTGTCATTCTGAGTGTAATGTGCATTGTCCCAAAGTATTACATTGTCTTCTGCATGCTTGTGATATTATTTATTCTGAAATTCTTAGTTCTAGTCTCCTTTAAAACTCTGGAGGAGTTTCTGCATTTATGTTTTGCTTCACTCATGGAGGCTAGCGAGATACCACCCTAATATGCTCAAGCTATGTGCAATGTGATCTTGTCTTGATTTTCAGTAATATATTATTTACTTTTAGGTATTTGTGATTGGTCACTTGAAAGAGGGATTGCTCCGTGCATTGTCCTCATAGTACTGTTTCAATACTTGCTAGACTCTTTTCGTAGTACATGCTTATATACATTTAATGAAGCAAAAGAGTTTGTCAAAGTTTTCTTTGTCGCGTCCAGTTCGTTGAACTGAATTGCTTGAGGACAAACAATATGCTAAGCTTGGGGGAGTTGATACGTCTCAAACGTATCTACTTTTCCAAACACTTTTGATATTGTTTTGACCTCATTCTTGCATGATTTGAACTAAACTAACCCGGACTGACGCTGTTTTCAGCAGAGCTGCCTGTATGGTTTTATTGTGTGCAGGAAAACAGATTTTTAGGTATCTCAGAAAAATCCACGAAAAATCACAGAAAATCCATGCACCCGAAGGAACCCGGAGCCAGAAGTGGGGCCAGAGGGGGGCCAGGGGGTGCCCAGGCGCCCTGGTGGCGCGGCCCAGCCCCTGGCCGCGCCGAGGGGTCGCCTGGGTGGGCCCCACCTCCCCTGGTGCCCTACTTTGACTCGTATTTAGCTCGCGACGGAGAAATCCCAGATCAGAAGTTCTTTTCGCAGTTTTCGTCACGGAGCCGCCGCCACCCTCTGTTCTTCTTCGGGAGGGCTAATCTGGAGGCTGAATTGGCCTCCGGAGAGGGGAGATCGTCGCCATCATCATCATCATCACCACTCCATCATCCCTCCATGACTTCTCCTTCCATGTGTGAGTAATCCCCTGCTGTAGGCGAAGGGGATGGTAGGGGTTGGATGAGTTAGATCATGTAATAGTTTGTCAGATCGTTGGGGGCATGTTGCCTATCATCTACTATGGTGTTTATCATCTTTGCTTAAACCTGTTATTCTTAATGCTTGACACTTAGGGCCCGAGTACCATGATTTCAGATCTGAACCATATGTGTTTGCATGAATATATTTGTGTTCTTGATCCTATCTATGAGTTGTTTGCACCTGTTACGGTTCGGAACCGGCGATCCCAAAAGTGACAGCTTGGGACACCAAAGGGGATGGTCCGTAGTTTGAGGATTACATGTATCCATTGAGTTCATTGCTTTGTTCCGGTGCTCTTTGACAGGAGCACCTTAATCTCCATAAGTTCCTTTTGGCCCCGTTCGTAGCGGGATGGTAGGACAAAAGATGTTGTGCAAGTTCTTATTGCAAGCACGCACAACTACCTACGGGATACATGCCTAATGTTTGATATTTGCCTAGATGATCATTACTTTTTCGTGTGCCGTGCCCCAAGTTAGAATCATGATATATCTCATCCATGCAGCGCCCAACCATCCATCTCCCTAGCCTACAATGTTTTAAATCCTGCTTGTCACTAGTTGCTACTTTTGCCATTTACCTTTACTATTTACTTTTGCTGTTTACTTTTACTATCATTATCATCACTATCATATCACGGCTACCATTTATCTTTTGTTGCAAGTAAGTATATTTTAGGTGCGGTTGAATTGACAACTCAACTGTCAAAGCTTATAAATACTCTTTGGCTCCCCGTGTGTTGAATCAATAAATTGGGTTATTCTTACCCGCGAAGACTATCTCGATCCCTTACGGTTGAGGGTTATCACGAGCCCAGTTGTGCGTCGAGGGGGACTTGGACCTGGTAGAACTACGAAACTACAAGCCAGTTCCGAGTCATGGGTCAACTTGCGATTGGGATGAAACAAGTTATGTGTCCAGTTGCGAGTCAAGGGCGGACTTAAAACTAATATGAAAAAAAACACATGCTCTAGTTGCGGGTCGAGGGTGGGCTTGAAAGTCTAACAACTACGAGCTCCATTGCGAGTCGAGGGTAGACTTGCACCCGAGACAAGTGTGAAACTACGAGCCCAGTTGTTAGGGCATATTTACTCCTTAGTGATTTTGGTGACTGATGATAATGCGTTTACGGACTAATCGTGTGCATTGAGCATTTCAGATATTCATCTATATGGTACAAGACAATTTCTACCCCTCGGTGTTTAAAGTGAGGACGGTGTTGTTTCCTTCGCTTCAGTTTTGGTGGACTTGAGTCGTAGGAAATATCGTACTATTAAGAGGGGGTCCGTATCAGAAAGGCTAGGGTGGAATCATCACGCACGCATCTCTTTGGCACCCCATCACCTTCCCTCGTCGTTGGAGTATTCTTGTTATTGTGGAAGTAGCATAAGGGAGGCGCCAGCGGTAGTAACGCTGGGCCGGAGCGGCAGTACCGCTTATTGTTGGGGAACGTTGCATGGGAAACACAAAAATTACTACGAACACCCAAGAACCAATCTAGGAGATTCACATCTACGAGAGGAGATTGGATCCACATACCATTGTAGATCGCAAAGCGGAAGTGTTAAAGAACGCGGTTGATGTAGTGGTACGTCTTCGCGATCCAATCACGATCCGTCTCGCGAACTGTGATCTAGTGCCGAACGGACGGCACCTCCGCGTTCAGCACATGTGCGGCTCGATGACGTCTCCTCCTTCTTGATCCAGCAAGCAAGAGAGTAGAAGTAGATGGGATCTCAACCAGCACGACGGCGTGGTGGAGATGGTGGTGGTGCAATCCCAGCAGTGCTTCGCCAAGCGCTACCGTAGATGCGATCTGAGGAGAAAACGAGGTTTTGGGAAAGGTAGGGCTGCTGCCGGAGCATGGGATTTGGTGTGTCCAGCCCCTACCTCTCCCTCACTATTTATATGAGGTAAGGAGGAGGGTTGGGGCGCATCCTTGACCCCTCCTCCAAGGGAGGTGGTGCGGCCAGCCTTAGGAGGAGTCCTCTCCTCCCAAGGCACCTCGGGGTGCCTTCCACCCTTAGGACTCTTCCTATTTCCCTCTATCTTGGCGCACGGGCCTCTTAGGGCTGGTTCCCTTGGCCCATATAGGCCAAGGAGCACCCCCTACTGCTCATGTGGCCCCATGGGGCAGGTGGACCCCCATACCGGCACTCCCGGTACAATACCGATAATGCCCGAAACTTTTCCAGTAGCCAAAATATGACTTCCCATACATAAATCTTTACCTCCGGACCATTCTGGAGCTCCTCGTGACGTCCGGGGTCTCATCTAGGACTCCGAACAACATTCGGTCACCAACATGAATATCCCAATACTACTCTAGCGTCACCGAACGTTAAGCGTACAGACCCTATGGATTCGAGAATAATGTAGACATGACCGAGACACCTCTATGGTCAATAACCAATAGCGGGACCTGGATGCCGATATTGGTTCCTACATATTCTACAAAGATCTTTATCGATCGAACTCGATGTCAAGGATTTAGCTAATCCCGTATGTAGTTCACTTTGTATATCGGTATGTTACTTGCCAGAGATTCGATCGTCTGTATCTCCATACCTAGTTCAATCTCGTTACCGGCAAGTCTCTTTACTCGTTCCATAATACAAGATCCCGTGGCTAACTCATTAGTCACATTGCTTGCAAGATTCTTGTGATGTTGTATTACCGAGTGGGCCCTGAGATACCTCTCCGTCACACGAAGTGGCAAGTCCATGTCTTGATCCATGCCAACTCAACAGACACCCTCAAAAATACCTGTAGAGCACCTTTATAGTCACCCAGTTATGTTGCGACGTTTGGTACACACAAGGTACTCCTCCGGTGTCAGTGAGTTGCATGATCTCATGGTCATAGGAACATATACTTGACATGCAGAAAATGATAGCAATAAACTTGACGCGGTCATATGCTACATTGATAGTTTGGGTCTTGTCCATCACATCATTCTCCCAATGATGTGATCCTGTTATCAAATGACAACTCGTGTCTATGGCTAGGAAACCATAGCCATCTCTGATCAATGAGCTAGTCCTGTAAAGGCTGACTAGGGACATCTTGTTACCTATGTATGCAAACATGTATTTGTGTTTCCGATCAATACAATTCTAGCATGGATAATAAACGGTTATCATGAATAAGGAAATATGATAATAACCAATTTATTATTGCCTCTAGGGCAGATGTCCAACAGTCTCCCACTTGCACTAGAGTCAATAATCTAGTTCACATCGCCATGTGATTAACACTCATAGTTCACATCGCCATGTGACTAACACCCAAAGAGTTTACTAGAGTCGATAATCTAGTTCACATCGTCATGTGATTAACACTGAATGAGTTCTGGGGTTTGATCATGTTATGCTTGTGAGAGAGGCTTTAGTCAACGGGTCTGCAGCATTCAGGTCTGTATGTACTTTGCAAATCTCTATGTTATATTGTAGATGCTGCTACCACGCTCCACTTGGAGCTATAATGGTAGCTCCACTATACATATACGATTTGCTACTCAGAGTCATCTAGATAGGTGTTAAAGCTAGCATCGATGTAACCCTTTACGCCGAACTCTTTATCAGCTCCATAACCGAGAAACATTTCCTTATTCCACAAAGGAAAATTTTGACCATTGTCCTGTGATCCACTCCTGGGTCACTTTTGTACCCCCTTGCCAGACACGTGGCAAGGCACACCGTAGGTGCGGTACACAACATGTCATACCGTATAGAGCCTATGGCTAAGGGATAGGGGATGACCTTCGTCCTTTCTCTTTCTTCTACCGTGGTCGAGCTTTGAGTCTTACTCAACTTCACACCTTATAACTCAGGCAAAACACCTTCTTTGACTGATCCATTTTGAACTCCTTCAAAATCATGTCAAGGTATGTGCTCTGTGAAAGTCTTATCAGGCGTATTGATCTATCTATATAGATCTTGATGCCCGATATGTAAGCAGTTTTACCCAGGTCTTCCTTAGAAAAACTCCTTTCAAACAACCCTTTATGCTTTCCAGAAATTCTACATCATTTCTGATCAACAATATGTCATCCACATATACTTATCAGAAATGTTGTAGTGATCCCACTCACTTTCTTGTAAATACAAGTTTCTTGCAAACTTTGTATAAACCCAAAAGCTTTGATCAACTCATCAAAGCGTATATTCCAACTCCGAGATGCTTGCTCCAGTCCATAGAAGGATCGCTAGAGCTTGCATAACTTTTAGCATCCATAGGATCAACAAAACCTTCCAGGTGTATCACATACAACCTTTCCTCATGGAAACAGTTAAGGAAACTCTGTATTGACATCCATCTTGTAGATTTTGTAATAAAAAATACAGCAACTGCTAACATAATTCTGACGGACTCAGGCATCGCTACGGGTGAGAAAGTCTCATCGTAGTCAACACTTTGAACATGTGAAAACCCCTTTGCCACATGTCGAGCTTTATAGGTGGTGAGATTACCGTACACGTCCGTCTTCTTCTTGAAATCCGTTTATTATGAATGGCCTTTCGCCCTTCGGGTAATACTTCCAAAGTCCATACTTTGTTTTCATACATGGATCACATCTCAGATTCATGGCCTCTAACCATTTATCGGAATCCGGGCCCACCATCGCTTCTCCATAGCTTGTAGGTTCTTCATTGTCGGAGATATTGACCACATGTGTCTTCGTCGACCACCAATAATGCTTCAAAACATCGGGGCCGACTGTGCCCCTCCAACTGTCCTCAGGCGAGGCGGCCCAACGGTCCAACGAGCCAGCTGCCAGAAGGCGGCGGGCCATCACCAGGCGGCTCCGGTGGGCCGACATCAAGCAGGCAGCCCCACGCCCCCTCAAAGTCTGCAGCTAGTTAACCATGACAAGATACGCACAGCTACTGTATGACCCGCCACCCCGGAATCTAGGGTAGGCGTGGCCACGGTGCGGGTGTACCATACATACACCACTTGTACGGCACGATATTGTAGCCACGCGACCCATGACATCGCCCACATCGGAGAGAGCCATGACCCCACGACGAGCAACAATACGACCCGCAGGCGGTGGGCCCGACCTGTCTGCGAGCCACCTGAAGGCGGCAAATCTCCAGCAGGCGGCGCCAAGGGTAGGCCGCCATCCAGCAGGTGGCCCTTCTACGCTCGGAGTATGTGAAGCCATTAAGCTGATAAGATGGGGCATGGCTTGTGACACCCCGAGACCGATGCGCCAGGTGTCGGCCAGTTATTCGTTGTCTTGCCAGGTTATCTGCTTGTGTGTTGCATCTTTGCCATGTCATCATGTGCATTGCATAATCATGTTTTTAAAACTTGCATCCGGCCGAACCCCCTCGTTCTCTCCATTGCCCGTTCTGAGCCCAGACACACACGCACGTGCCCGTGGCACCTTCGGATATTTATTTTATGAGTGTCCGGAAAATGTTCTCGGTATGGGTTGAAACTTGGCGTGTGGTCTTATTATAGCATAGGTAGACCGCCTGTCAATTTTCATCGCATTCGGAGTTTGTTTGATAGCCCAACGGTTAACCGTGTTAACCACTGGAAGCCTTTCTCTTTTGGCCCAGCACCCCTTTCACACAGCCCACAAGCCATTCTAGCTCCCTCCATGCTGTTGGCCGTTCGATCACGATCGCGTGGCCGCGAACCGCTCCTCATTTGGACTCTCCTAGCTCCCTCTACCTTTATATATGTGTCTCCCCCGTATTTTTTTTCGCAGATGAACCCTAGCTTCTTCCTCCTCCGTGCGTCGGACATGTCCACCCCGCCGTCGGACGTGTCCACTCCACCTCCCATCGCCATGTGGCAGCTCCTCACTGGCCGACAACCCCGCGCCCACATCCCCGCCGACAGGCCCACGCGGCCCGATCCGGGCCCTGCTGTCCCGTGCCCGCGCGCCGCCGCCTCCAGCGCCTTCCCACCGGAGATCATCACCGCCGCCGCCTCCAGATCGCCACCACCGCAGCCGCCGCCGGCTGCCTTCACCGACGCCCTCAGCGCCGGACGGCGAGCCACCGCCGCCGCCCTCAGCTCCCCGCCGCGTCCGCGCCGGACGGCCCTGCCCCCCTCCGGTCAGATCCGGGCCCGGCGCCCCCGGATCCGCCGCTCCTGCCGCACCGGAGGCCATGCCGCGCCGCCGCAGGCCCCAGGTCGCCGGCGGCCTCGTCCTCGAGCGGGAGAACGACGCCTCCCCGCTCGCTCGTCCTCAGGCTGCCGGCACCCCATCGGGTGGGCCCAGTCCGCCCGCCCCGCGGGCCAGCTCCCGCTGCGGCCGGCCCGGTCCGCTCTGCCCTGCCTGCCTCGACCCAGTTCCCCGCCGGCCCGCCAGCTCCTCCTCAGCCGCCCCCCTCCTCCTCTGTCTTCTGGGCCAAGCCCACTAGTGGTGAGCGCTGCTAAATCCCGCCCCGGTCACGTTTTACTATCATGCGCTCGTGGTTCCCTCTGTTAAAACTGCTAAGTCCTTTTCTGTCATAATTTTGTGTGCATATTCATGTGGCTGTAACTTTTTGTGTTCTTATTCAAATTGAGTGTATGATATGTCAAAATGATCGTGGTGATATGCTCTTCACTTTTTTACATTGTGACATGCTTGTTTGAGATCATCTTGCTGCCCTAATCATCGTTGCAAGAGTGCTATAAGTTTAAAACTGCTGATAACTATAATTTTGTTGTATACTTGTGATGCTTGTAACTTGGTGCATATTTATCCAAATGATGCATATGATATGTCAAAATGTTCATGTGGAGTGATCTACATGATGGTTGCTGTAGCATTCTTATTTGAGTTCATATTGCCATGTTAATCTCTGTTACAAAAGTGCATGTGGCTGTTAAGTGCTGAAACTTGTTATGAGATGTTGTTTTCACTTGCTCATTGCTAGTGATGTGTTTGTCTTCATGCCACATGTCTAGATGTTTTAGAAGCACAATCATATGGTCTTTGCTGTGGTGCAATCCACTTTCCATGATATGCATTGAGGTGACTTAAACAAGCTTGTAAACATGCCATGCCAATGTTGCTGTTTTATACTTAGTGAAAAAACTGGTAAGTCTGGAATCTGTTAAACCTGATGCTATGTTTGCTTGATGCCCCACTCAAATCCACGCTTGTTTTGGAGTGGACAATGATCATATCTTGTTGTCCATGTTATGCTCTATCCATCCATGCTCTTATTTACACATATGGCCTGCTGTAGCTTATTTATTTCTTGCTCTCAAGTTGCTATAAATTTTACCTATCAGACTTTTATCAGCATGTTCAATTTGGTGTAGCTTGTTGTTATTGATCCATGCCTCCTATGGAGTTGCTCCAATTGAGTTGTTTGATGTATGTTATGTCTACTACATGTCCATAATCTTTATGTTCTTATTAGAGTTTATATGCTTGTTGTTTTGTGCCTCCGAAGGCAGCATCGTGATGATGTTTTTGCCTTCCAAGATTTTGGCTAAGTCTGGATAAATTTATTGCAACTTGCCATGCTTGTTTAAATGTGTTCCAGCAAGTTTTTGGGGGTGTTCTAAGTTCATGCTTGTTAAGTATAATGTCTACTTCACATCCATGCTTCTTGTTATCATGTTTGGGTGCTGTAGCTTATATTTACCTTTCTCCAAAGTTGCTATGTGGCTGTTAACTTCAGCTTGTTGTTATATCTTGTTTCATGTGTATGTGTTGAACCGTTTTCCTGTTTTGAGTGTGTCCTATATGAAACTTGTGTGATTTTGCATGTAGAAGCTTAATATCATGTTGTTTACATGTTTGGAGTGTGTTTGCTTGATGCTTGGGTGCATCTTGCACCGTTGTCTTGTTTGACTTGTTTTGCTCATATCTTCTAGGTCGTAGCTCCGAATTAAACAAACTTTATATGAAACTTGACTAGAATTTCGTGTAGATCATCATGGTGCATGTTAACTTGCTGTTTAACCACTTTAACTTAAATTTTGTTCAGATCTGGACTAATTTCAAGTTATGCATATGAGGACTTACTAGAGTTGTTATATGTTGATTCCAGCCTCATTTAAACTTGTTGTCTTGTGTTGTTCTTGTGTGCATCATCCCTTACCATGTTTTGCATCATATAGACTTGTCTTGCATCACACTTGGTTGAGCATCTTGTCTTGTTCTTGTGTTGTGTGTTTACCTTGTTGTGTGCTTTCTTCTTGCTAGTTCTTTTTTGTTGCGATCGTGAGGATTCGTTCGGCTACACGTGGTTTGTCTTCAAGGTTTCTTCTTCGTCTTCTTCATGGACTCATTTCTTCTTCCTTGCGGGATCTCAGGCAAGATGAACATCACCTTGGATACCTTTACTATCATTGCCATGCTTAGTGTCTCGATGCTGTCGTTATATGTCGCGCTACCCATCTTTATTGTCAGCCCCTCTCCTTGTTGCCATGAAACCTCTAACCTTGCCACCTTCCCAGCAAAACCGTTGTTTGGCTATGTTACCCGCTTGCTCAGCCCCTCTTATAGCGTTGTTAGTTGCAGGTGAAGATGAAGATTGATCCATGTCGGATCTTGTTGTTGGAATATCATAATATCTATTTTTATTATTAACACACCTATATACTTGGCAATGGGTGGAAGGCTTGGCCTTTTGATCGGTGTTTTGTTCCACTCATGCCACCTTAGGAGCCGATAAACCGGCATTATGTTCCTTGATTTTGCGTTCCTTACACGGTTGGGTATATGGGGACCCCTTGACAGTTTGTCTTTGAATAAAACTCCTCCAGCAAGGCCCAATATTGGTTTTAATTTGCCTCATAATAACAACTTAATTAATTAATTAAATTTGCATAGGGGGTCGCACCCTCGAGGATTCTTCTACATAGCAGGGGGGGCAGTGCTGCTGGTGTTGGTCCCAAACTAGAGCCACTTGCAGTGCCACCCAGTTATCTGGGGTCTTCGGTTGCTGTACGTATTTCTCATCCGGACGTGGCTTGAGACGAGATACTCGCGGCTACTATCAGGGTGTCGGCATGCCGGGAGGTCTTGCTGGACTTGTTTTACCATTGTCGAAATGTCTTGTGCACCGGGAATTCCGAGTCTGATCGAGCCTTCCCTAAGATAAGGGGTAATATTATTATTACTTCTGCTGATCGTGAGAGCTTGTGATGGGGTAAGTTGGGACACCCCTGCAGGGTTTTGATCTTTCGAAAGCCGTGCCCGCGGCTATGTGGCAGATTGGAATTTGTTAATGTCCGGTTGTAGAAAACTTGACAGAGGATCCGAGATAAAACACACAACTGTGTGAGTAACCATGACTGTCTCTTTTCACTTTGAGAAGAGAACATAGTGGGGTTATGTTTGACTCGTAGGTAGTTCAGGATCTTTAGCGATCATTACTAGTTTGCGACCGTTTGCGTAGATGCGCATCTTATTCTTGTACTTGTAAGTTAGCCACCATATATTGCTTAGCCGCTGCTGCAACCTCACCACTTTACCTCTTCCTACCCTTTTAAGCTTTGCTAGTCTTGTTACCCATGGTTATGGGATTGCTGAGTCCTCGTGGCTCACAGATACTACAACAACAGTTGTAGGTGCAGGTTTCCGATGACTTGACGCGAGAGCGATGTTCTTTATGTTGGAGTTCTTTCTTCTTCTTCTTCTTCTTCTTCTTCTTCTTCTTCTTCTTCTTCTTCTTCTTCTTCTTCTTCTTCTTCTTCTTCTTCTTCTTCTTCTTCTTCTTCTTCAGTCTTGGGTTAGGTTCCGGGTCGGCAGCCTGGGATAGCAGATGGATGTCGTTGTGCTTTTCATGTTTGCATCCGTAGTCGGATGCCTTGTATTGTTGTTGTATTCATGTGACTTGTATGTATTGTTGTATCCCCCATGTATGTATGTAATGGTACGATGTAACGATATCCATCTTGCTAAGCGCCCGAAATGCGGTTGTGCCCCAATCACGTAAGTATCACGTGATCGGGATAGAATCACATCTTGGGCCTGACATGGCTACAGTGAACGACCGCCGGCCGGCAAGACTGTAGCCATGCGCTCCCCGACAAAGCCTCCGTCATCAGAGGCGAGGCAACAGCGAAAGGCAGTCGCCATGGCCCGCAAACGGCGGGCCCCATATAATGGATATGTCTCCAGCAGCTGGCGGGACCCACCAAGCGGCAGGGTCCAGCAGCCGGCGGAGAAGCTGGCGCCCAGAGACGTTGACGGCTGGGGCACGACCCGACAGGATTACCATTGTGACCCTGGGGGGTAGGCCTATATAAACCCCCCAGGTCTCCCCATACAAGGGTTTTAGAACTTTAGCTATCCCACATTCATCTAGAGAAGGGAGAACTAGAGCCAGCCTTGCTCATCTTCCTCCTCTAAGCCAACATAGCTCAATGAGCAACCTTGTAGCTACTCTATTGACGATAGTCATGACGCGGAGTCCCCGCATAGCAGGATTAGGGGTCTTAACTCCTCAGAGAGCCTCAAACCTGGGTAAATCCCGTATGTGTTCGAAGTATCGACTGATCCCGCATCCAGGGCCCGGCGACATTCTATCGTCCCCGCACATGATTAGCCATCCTTTGGTGTATGTTGCACCAAACCCCCAACATTTGGCACCCACCATGGGGCTAGGTGCACCGTTGTCCGGAAACATGTTCTGGACGGGAACTATATTCCTTCCTGGCGAGCGCAGCCAGCCCGACACGCTCGATGGCGTTGACACCGAAACGCTCCGCGACACAGAGGCCGTTTGCGCCGTGAGCGGCCTCACTGATCTCCTCGGCAAGTTCCACATCGTCGACGAGTTTGCCTCCGACCTGGAGTCTGTTGGCTCCACCGACCCACCTGTCGCGATGCTCATCGATTCCGACACGGCGTCCGCCGATGCCTTCCCCGAGCACATGGTGGTTGTCCATGACCCACTTCCTCCCATGATCAGTGGCACCAGCGTCAGCACCGTCAAGGAGGTGTTGGCAACAAGCCACGAGGAGCCCTCAGGTGGACCTGGCCATGACCCATTGCAGGCGGCAATGCGGGGTTTGTCCACTCCCATTGCCGTGGGAACCGATGGCGCGACGCTAGAATCGCTTCGCATCTCGCTCCTCGACAACGCCAACAAGCTGGCAGCCATGAGGCACCTCATCGAAGCCTACCATTGCGAGATCGACCGCACCGTAGGTGGTACGTCGGCTGTTGGCGAGCCCAGCCGAGCTGTTATGGTCCGGCAACGTGGCGCTACCCTCGCCAGCATGCTGGGGGCTACCCACCTAGTCTACGCTACTCCATTGGAAAATCTGCGTGCCGCCCAGGCGGCAGGAGAAGAGCTGGACCATCTGGTAGGAGACGAGCTTCGCTGCATGACGGCGCGTGTCCAGAAGCTCCTCAATGCGGCCGCCGAGCAGCAGGAGGCTCGGCCCCGTGTGCTAGAGATCGACGCACAAGCGGAGAATCGTCCTCCCCGCCGCGAGCAAGGAGCGACCTCTCGGACCCTGACGGGCGGCACTCACGGTCGGCAAGACCAGGAGCCGGCCGCTAGCCGCAGTCGGCGCACACATGTCTCCATCGAGCATGACCAAGATGGCCGCCCACGGGCAGTGGAACGGCGGGACGAGTACTCACCCCCCCCTCGCAGGGAGAGACACGTGTCCCCGCCGCCTGTTGAGCATCCGACTCTCAGAGGCCAGCTGGGCCACGGTGAGGAGTCGGAGAAAATGACGCCCGTCATCGGATCCAACGACTCGCCCGATCCTTTGCCTGGAAGAAGAAGATGATGCCATTGGGCCGCCTTGCTTCGGCCCCCGCATACGCGACGAGCCTTTCCCCAAAGGGTTCTCGCTCCCCAGAGACACTCCCAAGTACAATAGCTCCGTGAAGCCGAAGGACTGGCTGGTAGACTACTCCACCGCCGTCAGCATAGCAATCGACAACAAGAGCGTTAGTATGTTCCGCTCATGCTCCAGGGCACGACCCGGACATGGCTGAACAGCCTCAAGCCCTACAGTGTCAACAGCTAGTGAGACTTCACCGACACCTTCACCCGCAACTTCACCAGCACTTACAAGCGGCCTCCCATGCCACGTCAGCTCTCCCTCTGCGTCCAGGGGCTAACCGAGTCCACTCATGACTACCTGACGCGCTGGGCCGAGTTGTGTAACTCCTATGAAGGAGTGCATGAGGTGCAAGCCATCGAGTACTTCACAGCCGGGTGCAGAGAAGGCACCCTGCTCAAGCACAGGCTCCTCTGCGATGAGCCCACTACGCTGGATGAGCTGCTAATCATAGCAGAAAAGTACGCCACAGCCGACTCCTCCATGGAGTCGGAGCTGTGCATAGATGCATCTGGAAAGATAACTCCCTTGGCTCCTCGAACGCCAGCTGGTGACTCCAGTTAGCGACAGCAGCAGTCGGGTAACAAACGCAAAGCTCCCCAACCGGTTTCCAACATCCGCCAAGTGGCAGTAGTCGAGGACCAGCAACCAGAGGGGCAAGCA
>LR738713.1:348133831-348143840 GCA_902687465.1 Secale cereale
CCGAGTCCACTCATGACTACCTGACGCGCTGGGCCGAGTTGTGTAACTCCTATGAAGGAGTGCATGAGGTGCAAGCCATCGAGTACTTCACAGCCGGGTGCAGAGAAGGCACCCTGCTCAAGCACAGGCTCCTCTGCGATGAGCCCACTACGCTGGATGAGCTGCTAATCATAGCAGAAAAGTACGCCACAACCGACTCCTCCATGGAGTCGGAGCTGTGCATAGATGCATCTGGAAAGATAACTCCCTTGGCTCCTCGAACGCCAGCTGGTGACTCCAGTTAGCGACAGCAGCAGTCGGGTAACAAACGCAAAGCTCCCCAACCGGTTTCCAACATCCGCCAAGTGGCAGTAGTCGAGGACCAGCAACCAGAGGGGCAAGCAGGCCCAAGCGTCTGAAGGGTGGAAAGCCCGCCTGGCAGCCAGCTTTCTCCTTCGAGCAGACCCTTGACGCACCGTGCAAGTTCTAGAGCGGCGCGAAAGCGTCCAATCACACCACCCTGAAGTGCCACTGGCTCACACGAATTGTGAAGGGTGAGGGCCTGCCTCCCCCGACTGCTGGCCTGCCCGCTCCGCCTCCTCGGCAGCCGGCCGCCCAGCCTGTCAGCACAGTGCAAGATGAGTTCCTTGAAGAGCATGTGGCTTACATCGTCTTCACCAGTGCGGTAGATGACAGGCACAACCGGCGCCAGCAACACCGGGAGGTGAATGCCGTTGCCTCAGAGGTCCCCGAGTTCATGCATTGGTCCCAGAATCCCATCAGCTGGAGCCGTGCCGACCACCCGGCTATCATGCCATCACCGGGCGCATATGCCTTGGTGCTGGATTAAACCTTCTCAACAGACAGACGGGCATGCCACTTTTGTAGGGTTCTGATAGATGCGGCAGTAGCATCAACATCCTATACCGTGACACCATGGAAAAGTTGTGCATCAAAGAGAAGCAGCTCCAACCCACTCAGACCGTGTTCCACGGCATCGTCCCTAGCCTCTCCTGCTCTCCAATCGGCAAGATCAAGATAGACGTCCTATTCGGTGACAAGAAACACTTCCGCCGCGAGCCAATTTGGTTTGAGGTGGTAGATCTGGAAAGCCCCTACCATGCGATATTAGGACGGCTAGCACTCGCCAAATTCATGGCGGTGCCCCATTACGCTTACCTCAAGATGAAGATGTCGGGTCCCAAGGGCATACTCGCTATTGCCAGCGACTATGAGAAGTCGGTCGCCTATGCTGCTGCCAGCAGTTCGCTGGCTGAAGCCCTTGTCATAGCTGAAGAAACGCGTCGTCTCGAACGGATGGTGGCAATGGCCGGCGAGCAGTCGGCCATACCATCTAATCCCAAGGAGGCAGAACCTCAGGGCTCCTTCCAGCCGGCCAAAGAAACTAAGAAGATTGCATTGGACCCAGCACACCCAGAGATATTTGCCATCGTAGGGTCAAACCTTGATAGCAAATATGAAAGCGAGCTCGTCGAATTCCTCTGTGAGAATCGGGACATCTTCGCATGGTCCCCCAAGGACATGCCGGGTGTTCCGACGGAGTTTGCCGGGCATACGCTACATGTGAGACAAGATGCGAAGCCGGTCAAGCTGTCGCTTCGCCGCCTGTCAGAAGAAAAAAGAAGAGTTGTTAATGAAGAGATTGCCTGATTGCTAGCAGCCGGCTTCATCATGGAGGTGTTCTACCCCGAGGGGCTCTCCAATCCAATCCTGGTGTCATTTGCCGAAATAATAGAAGTCTCAGCACCATCCTGGGCACAGCCCATCCTCAACTCTCTGCTGAGAAGAGAGCTACCAACCGATGAGATCTTGGCCCGACAGGTGCAACGCAGAGCGTCAGCATACACAATAGTAAACAGAGAGCTCGTCAGACGCAGTGTGACTGGTGTGTTCCAGCGTTGTGTAGAACCGGAAAAGGGCTTGGCAATTGTGAGAGACATCCATCAAGTCGAATGCGACCACCACACAGCCACCAAATCCCTCGTCGCCAAAGCTTTCTGCCACGAATTCTTCTGGCCGACTGCTTTGGATGATGACAAGGATTTGGTCAAGAAGTGATGGGTGTCAACGCTTCAGCTCCAAGCAGCACCTGCCGGCTTCTCCACTCAAGACCATCCCCCTCACTTGGTCGTTTGTCATTTGGGGGTTGGACATGGTAGGCTCGTTCAAGATAGCACGCGGCGGCATGACCGATCTGCTGGTCGCTGTGGACAAATTCACCAAGTGGATTGAAGCCAGACCAATCAACAAGCTCAATGGTCCGACTGCTGTGACTTTCATTGCTGACATCATCGTCCAATACGGCATACCACACAACATCATCGCCGACTATGACACAAACTTTGTCAAAGGCGCATTGGCCCGTTTCTGTGCAACGCAGGGCATCTGACTGGACTTAGCGTCTGTTGCCCACCCGCAGTCAAACGGCCAGGTCGAGCGAGCAAACGGCCTCATCCTGTCCGGCATCACTACAAAAAAAATACACTTCCGTGATGATACGTGTTTGTCACAGTAGGTCACTTTTTCTATCATGCATGTACATCCATGACGATTTTATGACAGAATCAAGATAGTCATACATGTGCTGTCGTAGAAGTGTTCCATGACATTACCAAAATAATCATCACGGAAGTGTCCACTTCCATGACGATAAATCACGCGTCACAGAAGTGCTTTCGTCAAGGGTGACCGACACGTGGCATCCACCGTAACGGAACGCCGTTAAGCTATCGGGTCCGATTTTGGATCCGATAACCCGTTAACAGCCCCGACCAATGGGAATTTTCCACGTGTAAAATTCTGATTGGCTGACGGAAACACATGTCAGCTCCACGTTGGCACATGTGTCACTCATCCAATGAGCGAGATGCGCCTATGATATGTTGACACGTGGACCAGCCCAAAAGTTGCCCATAAAGTTTAAATGGGCCGGCCCAACTAAAGGCCCGCAAGATTTTGCAGACCATAATGGGCCGGCCCAACTAAAGGCCCACAAGATTTTGCGAACCATAATGGGCCGGCCCAGCTAAAGGCCCACTAGATTTTGCGGGTCATAATGGGCCGGCCCAGGTAAAGGCCCACAAGATTTTTGCGGGCCATAATGGGCCAGCCCAGGTGAAGGCCCACAAAATTTTTGTGTACCATAATGGGCCCGCCCAGCTAAAGGCCAACAAGATTTTTGAGAACCCTAGTAGGCGGGCCCATTAACTGGCTGCCATATTTTGGGCCAAATGTTGGCCCATTTTTGATCCGGTCCATTAATGGCATGCCACGTTCCGGGCCTAATAATGGCCCATATGAGATCCGGCCCGTAAAAGCCTACCACGTTTTGGGCCAAATTACGGCCCAGATCAGGTCCGACCCTTTAAGAGGCTTTGGGCTAAATTATGGCCCATATCAGATTCGTCCTATCAACTGGACGCTATGCTTTTGGGCCGGTTTACCGCGAAGACAAGATATATATACAGTAAAATAACTCCAGCATCGTGAATAAGAAAAAACCCTAGACTATACAATAACTAAATTACGGCATATTACATCCACTGGGCATCAAAGTTCGCCACTATGATAATAAAGCACAAGCAGATAGCAGATTACATACAATGGGCATCAAAGATCGCCACCAGTGCAACTAAACACGCCGACAAAGTAATATACAAAACCGAAAGCACTTCAATAGAGTTCAAGAAAGGTTAGCCCTGCTTGGGAGCTTCAGCGCAAGCAGCTGAGCAAGCTCGTAAGACTGCACTTGTTTAACACTTATATCCTCCTCACTCTGAAAGATAAACAAGCAGACAGATGACAGGTTTTGCACATATAAGTATCAGTGCTAACAATTCATCACATTTCTTACTGACGAATAAAGTGACACAGTTTAAAATAGCATTAACACAATATGGTATTGTTCAGGTCAAGACATGGCAGGAAATGACATTGTGAAGGAGTTGGCAGCTTCACGACACCACTGGATTACCGATCAAGAACTCATAAGTATCAATGGTTAGTGTGCTATCAATTTAACCCATTTCAGGTTGGCAAAATAAGATCACTTGCTCTGTATAGTTTAATTTACATGGTATGAAGAAGGAACTTGGTTGTACAACTGAAAACTTAAATTGAGAAGGACAAACTTTTGTTTATGAACTGGAGTACATAATAAACTTTAAACATGCAATTTGACGCAAACACCAAAAATAAACAGTTGTTGCAGTCATGCCTAACCAAATATACACAAGAAAGTTTGAAGGCTTGAGAAGGACAAACTTACATTATTGGTGAAGGCAGGCTCTATAAAGCCCTTGTCCATTCTGATGGGGGTGGGGGCAATTCAAGAAGTTTACCACATAATCTTCTTCATAAGCATTGCCTTTTTTCTACATTTTGTAAGAGTAAATATAGATGTGACAATATAAGAAAAAATGGAGAATATTTAAGATAAAATGAAGAGTGATGCTACATAACCAAGTAGCTATAAACGTAAGTATAACGATACAGGGAAAAGGTACAACCAAGAGCAATACAGAGCTAGACTTCTTTAGTACCATCGGTGTTATCCAACCTTATGGTAGTAAATATAGATCTTATGTGATGGTACATGAACAACTACCTGTCAATATAAGTACGCTGATAAAGGACAATAGGTACTTACAAGAACAATGCAGAGCTAAAAAAATTCATTGGCATTGGATATATTCTACACTAATGTAACCATTCATACAGATCAGATAATTTGGAGCGAACAATTGATAAGCAAGCTATCATGCATACTGCTGTCACATAATGAACCAGGCATGTATGCAAGTACAGTGATACAGGACAACCGGTACTAACAAGAGAAAATCAGCGAGCAGCATATTTGTGATATCATGTCGTTCTTTTCAAAACGAAATTATTTTTTGAGCAGATTTCCTGCCAAAAAGATCCGTAAGGCACATGAGGAAATGTAGAAGTTCAAATTGGCATGCGATAACATAGACAGTACCTCATCCTCGGAACGAGACCAGTGCATAACAAGGTTTTTCCATTCAATGTCTTCTAAATTTAGCACAAGAGACTTCACGAGAAATTCGTTTATAGACTTGCCATCAAAGTGTGATTTCCTCAGGTAACACCAATACTGCTGCAATGCTTCCTTGAAAAGCGTAAGCAAGCTTTGCTCGTCATGACTATCCAGATTGACCCTCACCTACTTACAACAATGTAATGTAAATGATTGATGTGTTCAATCAGCAGAAAATAGGAAAATAATCACCATGGATAATAGCACTTACACGTAAGTGGGACAGGAAGATGTGATAATGGTGTTTGTCTTCACTATAATCTTCCAATGATGGGAATATATGCACGTAGTCCCTAACAACAATGAAAGCATTGTCTTTTAAACAGGGAAAAACTGGAATGGGGTTCCAATCTGCAGGAATTGGTCGTCTCTGCAGTTGGGATAGGTCTTCGGCCGGTGGACTTGCTGTACTTTTTGCTGGAGTGGGATTTTTCTATGGTACAGCTGGTGCTATGGCAACTGAAATCGGCATACCTTTTGCTGGAGTGAAGGTCCTATGTGGTGGGGCTAGTGGTGTGTCTAGTGAAGTATGGGTACAGTCTGCTGGAGTCGGTCCTACGTTTTGTGTCACTGGTTGTACATCCAATATAAGTGGGGTGCTATCTGATTTCTCCGGCACAACCACGTTTTTCGAGGACTTTGCTGGTGCTCCTTCAGGTTCGGCAATCACCCTCTTCCTTTTTGATGTCTGATGCACAAGAATAACATTTGAGTGGAAAAAATATGGTGTGATGACGGATGGAATATGTATTGATAATGGATGGGCATGGCATCTCGACATATATGATGAGTAAACTAAGCAGATGGCGGTACAACAAAGTAGAAGAAATGCAAGACAACATATGCAAGATACGCGCAATCAATAAAACCTTGCCAAATTAGAGCAGGCACATTGATGGGTGAACATGACAGGCCATCTGCCTTTGACTCCTCGAGGTTAGAATAGTCATTAGGTCCATATTCTGAACAAGAATCTACAGGTGGGGAGCGTATGAGTTTCATTGCATCCATAATGGCACTCAATGCCTTGGTGCCAATTTTGTAAGTCATTGCAATGTTCCACAATATTCTTCTGATGCGCGGATTCCGATATTCACTGTAATTACGTATAATATCTGAGAACCATGAAAACATAAATAGTTGTGAGATTATCTCTGTAGTGCATAGGATATTCTAATATAGGGGCGCCCCTGTAAACACTTGTGTGCTATCACTGGATTCTGATGAGAGAGCTTATGTGTGCTGTAATATAGTGCGTGCATTTATATAATCTAGCACAAGTACACCAAAAAATAGGCTCCAGAAGTAAGGATAGTTGGCAGATGATAGGTTCAAAATATACTGTATAGAGAGTTTATTGCCAAACCATGATAACAAGAGCACACAGCAACTAGGAAGATCATAGTGTACATAAAAGGGGTACACCATAACCACTATATATAAATCGGGAAAGTGGAACTGTCTTGAAAATACAGTGTTGTATTGCCGCTAGTAATTGAAAGCCTATCGATCGAGTACATGCCAGTTCTATCAGCTGTTGACTGTAGATGTCCCTGCTCCCCTTCCTGACAAGGAACATACTGTATGTACTAAATATAGAATAACAAAAGAGGAACATGTTAAAAAATAGAAGAGGAAACATATTCTTGAGGTTCCGCTTAAATGCATACAATGTTGGTTGCCCACTCATGATGAATCGCATCGCCCAAAGAAATGCAATTCCACGATGTCTCTCTATATGTGGCAATTTTGAACAAGAGTCATTAGGATCATATTCTGAACAAGAGTCAACAGGTGGGGAGCGTATGAGTTTCATTGCATCTAGAATGGCGCTCAATGCATTGGTGCCAATTTTGTAAGTCATTGCAGTGTTTAGCTTCAAGAGTGGACTACTGCTAGTGCGACACAAAGCAGCTACACAGATCATAGTGTTGATATAACGGGAAAACCGTAAGCATCAGAGTAAAATCAGCAAAGTGGATTTGCTGGAATATATGTGCTAGTATTGCCGGTACGGCTAGAAAGGCTTCGGATACCAGCTCTCTTCAACTGAAGGTGAGGTACTGTTAATATCAGTGTAACTTTCAAAGGCGACACAGCTCCCCGCATTTCCTTGCTATTCTTATAGGATTGAAGTGGGCAGGCCACTACAAATCCTATTCCCATGTTTACAAAATCCTCGAATCAAAGAGGCCCGAAGAGTTCAAAGTGTCCATACCAACCGACCGTATAGACCTCTACACTTCAAATGTCCCTACTCATCTTCACTACAAGGAACATACTGTACTACTATCATACTCCCTCCGTTCCAAAATATAAGTCTTGGTAGAGATTTCCACTATGGATCACATACAGATGTATCGAGATACATTTTAGAGTGTAGATTCACTTATTTTGCTCCATATGTAGTCCATGGTGGAATCTATACAAAGACTTGAATTTATGAAGGGACAGAGTACTTATTAAAGAAGAACGGAAGAGGAACATGCTAAAGAAGAGCAAGCAGATTTTGGATAATAAAATGTTTGTTACGCAGTGCCCACACATGATGAACCAAAGCGCATTAAGAAAGCAACTCCCTGTTGTCTCTCTATATGTGATGCACGTGCTTTTTCGAAAGTAAAGTAGGAACATTAGCTGACCAATTAAATGTTATCTGTTTTAGTAATATCAGAATCATATCAGATTCGTACTTGAGCAACAAGTTTGGAATTATGAGTGGCACATTGTTTAGCTTGATGGATTCAGGAGCAGTGCTAAGCATGTATGATGATGGTACTGAATATAAAGGCATGTCTGCATGCAAGTCGCGTGACTTTTGTCATTTGGGTCAGTCGACCATTTCAGGCGGTTGGATGAAGATCCTACGTCTCCTAACCCTTCTTCTTCCTCGTCTCTGATTCTTCCCATACAGAACACCGCATGGGCCGCTAGCTGGACCATCGGCCCCCACAGCCTGTGTTCCTCCGCCACCCCCACCCCCACCCCGCCCCCACCCACGTCTAGTTTTCTTCATTCGGTGAGACCCCACCCCCCCACAACCAAAGTCCCCACCCGAGCCCCTTCGTTCGCATCGGCAAACTCCGGCGAGCTCTGAAAAATCGACTGACTCAATTTTGAAATTTAGTCTACTGTGATTTAACTAGTGTGGAATATAAAAGGGTAAAACCATATGCATTGGGAGTATAGTGTTGAGCGTGCCATGGCGGATCTGAAGGTGCAAACCGGACAAAGGAAACTTCGCAACCAATGTTTGCTCTCGACTAGCAAGTAAGTGATGGACAAGAAATCAGAGTAAAGCAGTGGTGATCTATTTTCTTGCTGCAATAAATAAGTTCAGCAGATACGAAAGAGTACCACCTCTGGTGCGGCGCCGTGTATGCATCTGCTAAGAATTTGACGGTGTTGCGGTAGCGATGGCTGTCGGCGGGAAGCAGATCTAGGAGGGTAGATGGTGGCGGCGGGGCGCGGTGGACGAGACGATCGTAGGAGCGGCGCCGACAAGGTGGACGACGGCGGGGATGAAGCGAGAGGACGGGATGCAAGGATCCCGGTCCGAAGCCGTGGATGAGAGAGGTCGATATCTTGTAATGGACGGCGGCGTCGGGGTATCATCTCCGGCATGGTGGAGGAGGATGGCGGTGGATGGGGTGGCAAACGGAGGAGGCTGGGGTGGAGAGGGTGTTTTGGCGCCCACGGAGTACGAATGGGGAATGGAGGTGGAGAGGAAGGGGGACCATGTCTGCAGAGCGCGCTTGTCTCAAATGCAAAGAAATTTACAAACTTAGCCCCCGTTTCAAATTTCCTACATCACAACAATATTAGTCGGTTGGGATAGGACGGTAATCTCGCATACACCGAATATTTGCCGACGAGAGTTTGTTTTTGGCGCCCACTTTGTATGAATCGGGGAGGGAGTCGATTTCGGCCGAGGACACACTGTGTTTTGGCGCCCACCGTGTACGAATCCGGGTGAGAGGCGGTTATGTCACGTTTGAGTGAAATTACAAACCTACCACTATAGAAACCTATAGAAATCGAGCAGATAGGCTTTGAATGGCAGGGATAGGCACTAGTAATTTCCATCTCGCAGATTTTGGTTTCGGACGCGCTTCGTTCAAATTTTGCAGAGTGCGCGTTTAGCGTGCCAACTCAATTCGAATCCCGTTTGTATTCTATTTTTTTCGGGCGGGGTCCATTTTCAATTGGAATAAAATTCTATATACATCATTTTTTTATATATACTTTCAAAAGCACAACAAAGAATTCTGCTCCTTTATATGTATAATATGATTTACAAATACAATGATCTCAAAATCATAAGGTTGAAATCAAATAATTAAACCAAATTATGTTCTACTAAAATGTATGGATCAGTAATATCTACATATTAAATAACATAGATGCGCGTGAATTCATATGAGTATGCATGTTTGATAGATCAATTTTGGTTCGAGTATGGATTACATGTATCATCATCTCGAATTCAAATATTTGAATCCCTTTTATGTTCACTCCTTTCATGCCCATCTTTCTCGCATGCATGCTCCTTCATGTAGCTATGACTCTCTTTTCTCCAGCTCACCCGCACGCTCACTTCACGTTTCTCCTATCCTCGCAAACATGGTCTCTCGACGTCTCCCTTGAGAAGTGTCACACTCTCCCTATCATTATACATTACACGGTTTTCCTTATCTCTCACGTCTCTACCATTTTCTCGTATCACTAGGTACCTAAGCTTTCTTTTTCACCGCCACACACACAGTCTCCACTCGTCTTTCACTTTGTCTTTCTCTCTATAGGATTCTCTCACACACCCTATATGTCTCTAGATATGAATCATACCACTAAAATTACTCTCTCTCTCTCTCTCTCTCCTGTAGACACAACATTTGTTGCGGTCTCCTTTTCATCTCCATCCCAGATTGACATTATTCATTTGTTTACCGA
>LR738713.1:348154762-348173960 GCA_902687465.1 Secale cereale
ATTCGCGTTCTTGCAACGCTTCCGCATCGTGATCTTCAAAGGTATGAATATGCACTCCCCTCTCGTTGCTAGTAATCTCCATAGATAGATCTTGGTGATGTGTAGGAAAATTTTGATATTCTGCAACGATCCCCAACAGTGGCATCATGAGCTAGATCTATGCGTAGTTACTATGCACGAGTAGAACACAAGATTGTTGTGGGCGTAGATCATGTCAATTTACTTGCCGCTACTAGTCTTATCTTGATTCGGTGGCATCGTGGGATGAAGCGGCCCGGACCGACCTTACACGTACGCTTACGTGAGACAGGTTCCACTGACTGACATGCACTAGTTGCATAAGGTGGCTAGCGGGTGTCTGTCTCTCCCACTTTAGTTGGATCGGATTCGATGAAAAGGGTCCTTATGAAGGGTAAATAGAAATTGGCATATGACGTTGTGGTTTTTGCGTAGGTGAGAAACATTCTTGCTAGAAACCTACAACAACCACGTAAAAACTTGCAACAACAATTAGAGGACGTCTAACTTGTTCTTGCAGCATGTGCCGTGTGATGTGATATGGCCAAAAGGATGTGATGAATGATATATATGTGATGTATGAGATTGATCATGTTTTTGTAATAGGAATCACGACTTGCATGTCGATGAGTATGACAAACGACATGAGCCATAGGAGTTGTCTTATTTTATTGTATGACCTGTGTGTCATTGAAAACGCCATGTAATTACTTTACTTTATTGCTAACCGTTAGCCATAGTAGTAGAAGTAATGTTTGGCGAGACAACTTCATGAAGACACGATGATGGAGATCATGGTGTCATGCCGGTGACAATGATGATCATGGAGCCCCGAAGATGAAGACCAAAAGAAGCAAAATGATATTGGCCATATCATGTCACTATTTTATTGCATGTGATGTTTATCATGTTTTACATCTTATTTGCTTAGAACGACGGTAGTAAATAAGATGATCTCTCACTAAAATTTCAAGAATTGTGTTCCCCCCAACTGTGCACCGTTGCTAAGGTTCGTTGTTCTGAAGCACCACGTGATGATCGGGTGTGATAGGCTCTAACGTTCGCATACAACGGGTGTAAGCCAGATTTACACACGCAATACACTTGGGGTTGACTTGACGAGCCTAGCATGTACAGACATGGCCTCGGAACACGGAAGATCGAAAGGTCGAACATGTGTCGTATAGAAGATACGATCAACATGAAGATGTTCACCGTTGATGACTAGTCCGTCTCACGTGATGATCGGACACGGCCTAGTCGATTCGGATCATGTATCACTTAGATGACTAGAGAGATGTCTATCTGAGTGGGAGTTCATTAAATTTGTTTAGATGAACTTAATTGTCATGAACATAGTCTAAAATCTGTACAATATGTCTTGTAGATCCAATGGCCCATGCTAATGTTGCCCTCAACTTCAACGCGTTCCTAGAGAAAACCAAGCTGAAAGACGATGGTAGCAACTATACGGATTGGGTCCGTAACTTGAGGATCATCCTCATAGCTACCAAGAAAGCATATGTCCTTAAAGCACCGCTAGGTGATGCACCCGTTTTCCCAGCAACTCAAGACGTTTTGAACGCCTGGCAGTCGCGTAGTGATGATTACTCCCTGGTTCAGTGCGGCATGCTTTACAGCTTAGAATCGGGGCTCCAAAAGCGTTTTGAGCAGCACGGAGCATATGAGATTTTCCAAGAGCTGAAAATGGTTTTCCAAGCTCATGCCCGAGTTGAGAGATATGAAGTCTCCGACAAGTTCTATAGTTGTAAGATGGAGGAGAATAGTTCTGTCAGCGAACATATACACAAAATGTCTGGGTTGCACAACCGTTTGTCTCAGCTGGGAATTAATCTCCCAGATGACGCGGTCGTTGACAGAATCCTTCAGTCGCTCCCACCTAGCTACAAGAGCTTTGTGATTAACTTCAATATGCAAGGGATGGAGAAGTCCATTCCCGAGGTGTATTTGATGCTAAAATTAGCGGAGGTGGAGATCAAGAAAGAACATCAAGTGTTGATGGTGAATAAACCCACCAAGTTCAAGAAAGGCAAGGGTAAGAAGATCTTCAAGAAGGACGGTAAAGGAGGTGCCGCGTCCGGTAAGCCAGTTGCCAGGAAGAAGCCAAAGAATGGACCCAAGCCTGAGACTGAGTACTTTTATTGCAAGGGAACGGGTCATTGGAAGCGGAACTGTCCCAAATACTTAGCGGATAAGAAGGCCGGCAACGTCAAAGGTATATGTGATATACATGTTATTGATGTGTACCTTACCAGCGCTCGTAGTAGCTCCTGGGTATTTGATACCAGTGCAGTTGCTCACATTTGTAGCTCAAAGAGTAGCTGCGGAATAAGCGGAGACTGGCGAAGGACGAGGTGACGATGTGCGTTGGGAATGGTTCCAAGGCCGATGTGATCGCCGTCGGCACGTTACCTCTGCATCTACCTTCGGGATTAGTTTTAAATCTCAATAATTGTTATTTAGTACCAGCTTTGAGCATGAACATTGTATCTGGATCTCGTTTAATGCGAGATGGCTACTCATTTAAATCTGAGAATAATGGTTGTTCTATTTATATGAGAGAAATGTTTTATGGTCATGCCCCACTGGTCAATGGTTTATTCTTAATGAATCTCGAACGCGATGTTACATATATTCATAGTGTGGATGCCAAAAGATGTAAGGTTGATAATGATAGTCCCACATACTTGTGGCACTGCCGCCTTGGTCATATTGCTGTCAAACATATGAAGAAGCTCCATGCAGGTGGACTTTTGGAGTATCTTGATTATGAATCATTTGACACATGTGAACCATGCCTCTTGGGCAAGATGACCAAGACTCTGTTCTCCGGAACAATGGTGCGAGCAACCAACTTATTGGAAATCATACATACCGATGTGTGCGTTCCAATGAGTGTTGAAGCTCGCGGTGGCTATCGTTATGTTCTCACCCTCACAGATGACTTAAGTAGATATGGGTATGTCTACTTGATGAAACACACGTCTGAGACCTTTGAAAAGTTCAAGGAATTTCAGAATGAGGTTGAGAATCAACGTGACAGAAAAATAAAGTTCTTACGATCAGACGGTGGAGGAGAATATTTAAGTCACGAATTTGGCACGCACCTAAGGAACTGTGGAATTGTTTCACAATTGACGCCGCCCAGAACACCTCAGCGTAATGGTGTGTCCGAACATCGTAATAGTACTCTGTTGGACATGGTGCGATCTATGATGTCTCTTACCGACTTACCGCTATCATTCTGGGGTTATGCTTTAGAGACTGCCGCATTCACTTTAAATAGGGCACCGTCTAAATCCGTTGAGACGACACCGTATGAACTATGGTTTGGGAAGAAACCTAAGTTGTCGTTTCTAAAAGTTTGGGGATGCGATGCTTATGTCAAGAAACTTCAGCCTGAAAAGCTCAAACCCAAATCGGAAAAGTGCGTCTTCATAGGATACCCTAAGGAAACTATTGGGTATACCTTCTACCTCAGATCCGAAGGCAAGGTCTTTGTTGCCAAGAATGGATCCTTTCTGGAGAAAGAGTTTCTCTCGAAAGAAGTGAGTGGGAGGAAAGTGGAACTTGATGAGGTGATAGTCACCCCTTCCAAACCGGAAAGTAGCGCAGCGCAGGAAGATGTTTCTGTGGTGCCGCACCGACTAGGGATTAAGTTTATGATAATGTTCATGAAACTTCAGATCAAGTTACTGCTGAACTTCATAAGTCCACAAGGACACGTTCCGCACCAGAGTGGTACAGCAACTCTGTCATGGAAATCATGTTGTTAGACAACGGTGAACCTTCGAACTATGAAGAAGCGTTGGCGGGCACAGACTCCAACAAATGACTTGAAGCCATGAAATCCGAGATAGGATCCATGTATGATAACAAAGTATGGACTTTGGTGGACTTGCCCGATGATTGGCAAGCCATAGAAAATAAATGGATCTTTAAGAAGAAGACTGACGCGGATGGTAATGTGACCATCTATGAGGCTCGGCTTGTCGCTAAAGGTTATCGACAAGTTCAAGGGATTGACTACGATGAGACATTTTCTCCCGTGGCGATGTTGAAGTCCGTCCGAATCATGTTAGCAATTGCCGCGTTCTATGATTATGAGATATGACAAATGGACGTCAAAACGCCATTCCTTAATGGCTTCCTTAAGGAAGAACTATATATGATGCAGCTGGAAGGTTTTGTCGATTCTGAGAATGCTAACAAGGTATGCAAGCTCCAGCGCTCCATCTATGGGCTGGTGCAAGGATCTCGGAGTTTGAACATTCGCTTTGATGAGGTGATCAAAGTGTTTGGGTTTATACAGACTTGGGGAGAAGCCTGTATTTACAAGAAAGTTAGTGGGAGCTCTGTGGCATTTCTCATATTATATGTGGATGACATATTGCTGATGGGAAATTATGTAGAACTCTTGGAAAGCATACATGCCTACTTGAATAAATGTTTTTCAATGAAGGATTTTGGAGAAGCTGCTTACATATTAGTCATCAAGATCTATAGAGATAGATCGAGACGCCTCATTGGTGTTTCACAAAGCACATACCTTGACAAGATATTGAAGAAGTTCAATATGGATCAGTCCAAGAAAGGGTTCTTGCCTGTATTGCAAGGTATGAGATTGAGCACAGCTCAATGCCCGACCTCGGCAGAAGATAGAGAAAAGATGAGTGTCACCCCCTATGCCTCGGCCATAGGTTCTATTATATATGCCATGCTGTGTACCAGACCTGACGTGAACCTTGCCATAAGTTTCGTGGGGAGGTACCTAAGTGATCCCGGTATGGAACACTGGACAGCGGTCAAGAACATCCTGAAGTACCTGAAAAGGACCAAGGATATGTTTCTCGTTTATGGAGGTGACGAAGAGCTCGTCGTAAAGGGTTACATCGATGCTAGCTTCGACACAGATCTGGATGACTCCAAGTCACAAACCGGATACGTGTATATTTTGAATGGAGGGGCAGTCAGCTGATGCAGTTGCAAGCAAAGCGTCGTGGCGGCATCTACATGTGAAGCGGAGTACATAGCTGCTTCCTAGGGATGGCAGTTTTGCCCATGGTTATGGGTACCCGTGGGTACCCTACGCGAAAATAGTGGGCATGGGTGAGACTTTCTACCACTTCATACCCATGGGTATGGTATCCATACCCCGAAAATGCATGGGTAGGGCATGGGTATGAAATTATACCCATAGGTAACCCAATGGATACCCAGAAAATTAATAAATAAATTAAACCCTATAATGTGTGAATAAATAATTATCTTGAGTTCTTAACTAGCCCACGGACCACAGGCCCATAGCTGGCCATCGCCCTAGACCCCTCGTATACCTACGGTAGTTATCTTCTCTCCTTTTCCTTGACCTTGGCAGATGAAGCAATCAAGAGCCGAGTTATTGAATCCTCATCGATTCATCCCCAACCAAGGCTATATATTGTACCCACCGGATGGGTAACCGAATTTAGAACTTTTTCTCATCTTACTTTTGTCATGTCAATGCTATATATTGTACCCAACGGATACCCATTGGGTATAGGATACCCGATGGGTATGGGCATGGCTACCAATTTGCGCCCATGGGTAGTGAAGTGGGTGGGTATAGAAAAAATATTTGGGTTTGGGTTTGGGTAGAAAAGTGTCATACCCGCCCATACCTTACCCATTGCCATCCGTACTGCTTCCGAAGCAGCCCAGGAAGGAGTCTGGATGAAGGAGTTCATCACCGACCTAGGAGTTATTCCAAGCGCGTCGGGCCCGATGACTCTCTTCTGCGACAACACTCGAGCTATTGACATTGCCAAGGAGCCCAGGTTTCACAAGAAGACCAAGCACATCAAGCGCCGTTTCAACTCCATCCGGAATTATATTCAAGATGGGGACATAGATATTTGTAAAGTGCATACGGATTTGAATATCGCAGATCCGTTGACTAAACCTCTTCCACGAGCAAAACATGATCAACACCAGAACTCTATGGGTGTTCCATTCATCACAATGTAACTAGATTATTGACTCTAGTGCAAGTGGGAGACTGTTGGAAATGTGCCCTAGAGGCAATAATAAAATGGTTATTATTACATTTCCTTGTTCATGATAATTGTCTATTGTTCATGCTTTAATTGTATTATCCGGAAACAGTAATGCATGTGTGAATACATATACCACAACATGTTCCTAGTAAGCCTCTAGTTGACTAGCTCGTTGATCAATAGATGGTTACAGTTTCCTGACCATGGACATTGGATGTCATTGATAACGGGATCACATCATTAGGAGAATGATGTGATGGACAAGACCCAATCCTAAGCCTAGCACAAGATCGTGTAGTTCGTATGCAAAAGTTTTTCCAATGTCAAGTATCCTTTCCTTAGACCATGAGATTGTGCAACTCCTGGATACTGTAGGAGTGCTTTGGGTGTGCCAAACGTCACAACGTAACTGGGTGGCTATAAAGGTACACTACGGGTATCTCCGAAAGTATCTGTTGGGTTGGCACGAATCGAGATTGGGATTTGTCACTCCGTATGACGGAAAGGTATCTCTGGGCCCACTCGGTAAGACACCATCATAATGAGCTCAATGTGACTAAGGGGTTGGTCATGGGATGATGTGTTATGGAACTAGTAAAGAGACTTGCCGTAACAACATTGAACAAGGTATCGGTATACCGACGATCGAATCTCGGGCAAGTGCTATACCAATAGACAAAGGGAATCGTATACGTGATTGATTGAATCCTTGACATTGTGGTTCATCCGATGAGATCATCATGGAACATGTGGGAGCCAACATGGGTATCCAGATCCCGTTGTTGGTTATTGGCCGGAGATATGTCTCGGTCATGACTGCATGGTTCCCGAACCCGTAGGGTCTACACACTTAAGGTTCGATGACGCTAGGGTTATAGGGAATGTAGTACGTGTTACCGAATGTTGTTCGGAGTCCCAGATGAGATCCTGGACGTCATGAGGAGTTCCGGAATGGTCCGGAGGTAAAGATTTATATATGGGAAGTCTCGTTTTGGTCACCGGAAATGTTCCGGGCGTTATCGGTAACGTACCGGGACCACCGGAAGGGTTCCGGGGGTCCACCGGGAGGGGCCGCCAGCCCCAGAGGGTTGCGTGGGCCAAGTGTGGGAAGGGACCAGCCCCTGGTAGGCTGGTGCACCCCCCACCAAGGCCCAAGGCACAGGGAGAAAGGGAGGGGGCAAACCCTAGGTCCAGATGGGCCTTAAGGCCCACCCTAGGGCGCCCCCCTCTCCCCCCTCCTGGGAGCCCCCTAGATGGGATCTAGGGGCTGCCGCCACCCCTAGGGAGGGAACCCTAGATTGGGGCGCAGCCCCTCCCCTCCCCTTATATATATGTGGGGTTTCGGGGCTGCTAGATGCATGAGAACCTCTCCCTCTTGGCGCAGCCCTACCCCTCTCCCTCCTCGTCTCTTGCAGTGCTTGGCGAAGCCCTGCTGGAGTGCCACGCTCCTCCTCCACCACCACGCTGTCGTGCTGCTGCTGGACGGATTCTTCCCCAACCTCTCCCTCTCCCCTTGCTGGATCAAGGCGCGGGAGACGTCACCGGGCTGCACGTGTGTTGGACGGGGAGGCGCCGTTGTTCGGCGCTTAGATTGGAATCAACCGTGATCTGAATCGCTAAGAGTACGACTCCTTCATCCGCGTTCTTGCAACGCTTCCGCATCGCGATCTTCAAAGGTATGAAGATGCACTCCCCTCTCGTTGCTAGTAATCTCCATAGATAGATCTTGGTGATGCATAGGAAAATTTTGATTTTCTTCAATGATCCCCAACAGGCTTGCCTGGTGGATAAACGGCTGCAGGCCCCCAAAGAGTTCTCGAGAACTATGCGGGACCCACTAGATGTCATGTCTACTAGACCCATATTGTAGGCATGACGGTATAGCTTCTGCCTGTTCGCACGCCATGCCGGCTTGTGTGCAACTTCAATTAATTTCGTCAACCGTCGCGCCTCCCACGACCTTCGGCCTGTTCGCACGCCATGCCGTCTTGTTTTCTATTCCCGTCGCACCTCCCATGATCAACATGCATGATCTTTGGCAAACGGTCAGACCAAAAAGGAACATACCTCGTGATGGGAACCATATCTACAGTCAACGCCATCGTAGAATGGATGACACGAGTCACCAACATGGATGATTCAATTCATGGGACCTTTTGGTGTAGTTCACCTAAAATGAAGCAATGTCCCATGAGCTAGCAACTTCTTCTTTATTCCCTCCATTTCTTTTTACTTTGCGCATAACTCGTAGCTCGCATACCAAAGAGAGGCCTGTTCGAAATTTTCTAGACAAGTCTGCCCCTGCTTTTGCGTGGATTCGAGTACTAGTCGCCTCGAATCCCTCCATGCATGTCACACATAATCTCTCTCTCCTCCGCTTATGTCTCTGCATGCAAACTAGGAAGTTGCGCCAATTAAGGAGATTAATTGCTAGCAAAGCGGAAAGGTAGGGGCAGGCTGGGAAAGGTGCGCTACTCAAGGGGATCGCACAGAGAATTTGGGACAAAACGAAAAATTTTATGCGCAGAGTGTAAAGGATCGGAGGGGGTACCTGCTGTGGCATGTATGTTTTTAATGACTTGAGACTATACCTAGCCCGGCATGCAAGGTGAGACTTTATGCACCGTTCCCCATACCAGCAGGAAGCCCATTCGTCTCCAAAACTTTTCCTCTCCATGTGTGGAAATAATATGCCTGCCAGACTCTCCTTCTCCCTCCGACGGTCCCACCACTCCACCCGGGACGCTGCTTCAGTTACTTAACTTCAGGTGCATTGGGTAACTGACATATGGTCCCAACAGGGGTCTGGCCCACATGTTAGTGACGCAACTGGACCTGCAGTTAAGTCAATGCTGCTCAGTCCATATCTTACGTAGGTGTGCCATTGCTCGCTATAAATACTGCGCCTCCCACGACATTCGGAAGAACACTCACGTTCATCGCTATCTCCTTCCCCTCCCTCTCACGTCGACCACCATGGCATCGCCCCTTCCAAGCCCTAGGCACCCCTCACTGCACCGCGCGGACGGTCACGCGTCGCCGTTCCGTTCCTTGCCGCCACTAGTCGAGGAGGACGCACGGCGTTCCGCTCCTCGGCGCGACGCATCGAGGTGGACGCGTCGGCGTTCTGCTCCTCGCCGCCACTAGTCGAGGAGGACGCGTCGGTGTTCCGCTCCTCGCCGCGACGCATCGAGGTGGACGCGTCGTCGTTCCCAATCTCGCCAGCACGCGCGTCGGAGGACGCATCGGCTCCCCGCTACGAGGAGAATGCCGCGCTGCCCTCTGAGCCTCCCAGCCTTGAGGAGCTTTGGAAAGAAATGGATGTCGCCTTGTGGGAGGCTTTGCCTCCAGCAGAGCGCGCCAAAATAGAGGTGGAGAAGAAGGCCGAGGAAGAGAAGCGCACCGCGGGACAAGCTGCCTGGCAGGCCTATGTCACGTCCGAGAGAGTTAGGCAATTGGCTCTTTGGCACAAGTCTCGTGCGAGGGCCGTGAGGGTGGCGGAGGACGCCCGTGCCAAAGCCCTGAGTGCAGTCGGGCCCAAGCGCCTCATCTACGCTTGGCGGTACGTGGACCGGGTGCACGTTTCCAGCCAGGAGGAGTACCTGTTGTCGCCGGATCACCACACCGGTGAGATCGCGCTCGCCCACCGGCAAGCCGCCAATCATCACCTCGCGAGTTGCGAGGCTGAGGAAGAGGCGTTGTGTCGGCGCGCTGGGAAACGGCCGTGCACCAGGGCACTTGTGGCGCGCCACAAGCGCTCCTGCGAGCGCCATGGCTTTTAGTAGGAGTATAATTTTTGTTTCGTAAGGCGATATCATTAGTTTTGGGAAGCAAATGATAAATCCCGAACGTTCAGGAATTATTAGCATCCTTAATTAAGTATGTAAAAGGAAAAGTTTGCAAACCTTGTGTATTCGTACGCATTTTGTAAGTACATGCATATAGCACAAATTTTACTATATACTATCGCACTACACGTCTCTCTCTATATATGCTTGCAGACTATGCTACTCCCTCCATCCAGGTCAATAAGTCATCTTTGGTTGTGCACCGTGACCAAGAAAGAGGGAAGACTTATACACCTAGACGAAGGGAGTACTATTACTTATGTACGTGCAAATGCATGTTTTAACACTATGATGCGGTTTTTGTAAAAGTAGAAAAACAACACTAGTCAAGCTTGTGAAACGATTCAATGCAAAATATATGCAAAAATGCTCGTTTGATTGTTTACTTTTATCTTCCTTTGTGGTTATTTCTCTGTCTTACTTTGTACGGAGTATCTCATTGGTCGGAAAGGCATGCAAATTCCCAAACCGCTTCCTACACCCTGTATCGAATTTTTTGCCTAACAAGTTGTGCCGTGCAATTGGAATTCCAAGTTGAGTACTACTCCCTCCGTCTAGGTGTGCAAGTCACCTTATGGAAATCAGATATTCCCAAAACACTTAGGCGTAATGTATTACATTACGTCCTCGTTCCCCTCACTGCCTCGTTCATCAGCGAGCAAATTTTTTTGCCTGAACCACGTGGGGGAGGAAGTTAATGCGGGAGAGAATGAGCGACCTATGCATGTAGAGAAGGAATATGTTGATTAGGGGAGGGATTGACCCCAGTTTGCATGCACGTCAATGGGCCTACATGGGTTTGCTGAAACGGCAACCCTATTAATTAGGGATTCATTGCTAATCTCCGTTTGGTTTAGGAGGAAAAAAGTGGTGCGGTGATTGGACGAACTTTCGGTCTAATTCTTTGGACTCTTCCAATCCGCAGCCACCTAGGTCGCGCTGCTCCAGCTTAGGTGACTTACACACCTAGACGGAGGGAGTACTACTAGTAGGAGACTAGGAGTACCGGGGGCCAGTTCTTTTAGGCTTCTAGATTAGTAATCCCATAACTACTAAGTACCTCTGTCCTGGTTTATTGGTCCCCATTGTAATCTGTGTCAAATTTTGATCATAAATTTAACTAATGAAATGTTAGTGCATGCCACATGCACTAACATTTTATCAGTTAAATCTTTGGTCAAAATTTAGCACAAATTACAATGGTGAGGAATAAACCAGGACGGAGGTACTACTAGTAGTTCAAGTTTAGAAGGCCAAATAAATGAGTGAGGCGCCTTAATGTTACTCTCCACTGTGATTAGTCTTATGGGAAAAGCTGGGGAAGCCGCCAAAAGAACTGGCCCTAGGAGTAGTAGCTAGGGATTGAGTGTGCGAGATTAACCGGAGAAAGTAAATGCGGAGAGATGAAATGCAAAAAAGACGGAGCAATGTGATGGTTGCTTGTCCGTTTATTTTACCAGGCCACTTATTACTGGGAGTGGTTGGGTTTTGTGATATGACGGCTTTACTACCGCGCCACGAGCGGGGTGAGACTCCCGTGCAGCGCCGCCCTCTACACTAGTACTACTACATCGGTCGTGGTTTATCCCCCATTGAATTTGACTGAAGATTTAAGTGACAAAATGTTAGTGCATGTCAACAAAAACAATATCGTTGAATTCGTATTTGAACATAGTTTTCAATGATATAATTTTACGTGATATGCATCATCATTTTTTGTACTATATATAATGTTACTTCAACTTTTGGTCGTACTAATCTATAGTAAGGTGCCCGTGCGTTGCACGGAAGAGTGAAATGCACTGATCGGGGAGTTGTTTATTTTGACAAAGGATGTGGGGGTCATCTCATGTGTAACGGTTATCGATAGGTTTGTTCGAATATTATTTCATCTCTAGAGCTCACAAACATCCGGGTGAAATGGATAAAAAAGTATCTTTTGCAAACAAAAGCGTTCAACTGTTCAACCTGCATCCAAAACTTGAGAAGAAATAACTCTTATTGTGCTTTGCAAGAAATGATCTTCAAGAATTAGTTTTTGAGTATCCATTGTTATACATGTTGGCTATGTATGACATGGCACTTTCTTATAGTCAACAGTTGGCTATACTATTTAAGTATTAACCATGCCCTTATACACCTAGACGGAGGGATTAAATCAGGATGACTTGAAGGGGGCAGAGTATATGTAAGAAATGGTTGATCATAAGTCTTTCGCCAGTATTGTAGTAAAAATTCATACATGGAAGATTCTAGACTAAACCATAAATGGATACACTTTTATTCATGCGGGATACTCCAATAGAGCAAGATCATGCATGGAAGTCTCCACATGCTTAGACAACGGATTATATTGAGCGAAGACTAATGATCAACATTTAACTTGGTAATGCAGATGTCGAGGTGAACCTCCTGGAAGTTCCCGTGCACATTGTTGGGGGTCAAATAATACCGCGCGTCTTCCATGTCCACATCGGCGGGAAGGTCCCAGCTCGGCAGAGTCCAAGTCAGCTTGACGTAGCCAGTGTCGCCGCCCATGTACCTCCGAGGGGTAGTAACAGTGAGCACGCACCTGTACATCGGCCTCGTGTCAATGTCAGCGTCAGCGGCGTCGCCCCTGATGCACACTACAGAGATGTGGCGGCGGCCTGTGCGGGCCTCGCCAGTGCCCACGATCAAGAGGAAGACGCTGCAGTCCTCCTCCGAGACTAGCAGGCGGCGCTGATCCTCCAGTGACTCCAGCACGGTGAACGGGTAGCACGTCTCGTACTTGATGTTCTTCGCCAAGGGCCAGTAGTGATCTGTGAATTATAAAGACTTCAGGCTAATTGCGTTCTTCAACCGCGGTCTCGCCTATCTGATAGGTCACTGCGGTAAGTGGATAAATCTGCACGTCCATCGCAGGATCATACATCCTCCATGGTTCTCTGATGCCATTGAACACAAGGTCTTCATTTACGATGTTGACTCCTTCTATGTCTGGACGTATTGCTGGCCTACTCCAGTCATTGCTACAAACGGCTGTTACAGCAGTATGTTACTTTCCTATGATATCATGATGGCTTGCTTATATTACTGTCAATGTTTACTGAAAAATATTCATGCTCATAACATGTTGTTCTTAAGATTGACTACATCAAGAGCCCTTTTTTATTTGACTCCAACTTTTTTAGGGTTATTTGACTCCAACTTGATATGATGCTGTAGGCCGCCTGGTGTCCCTACCCTTCATAATCCCATAACCTTTCAAAGAAAAGCGGCATGGCAGTTGCAGGTGGTTCCTAGCTCGATCATACGACATCACGTACCGGACGTGTTGTTTCGCGGAATACAATCACAGTCACTACAAGGTCTTTCAGTAGGATCCCAGCTTCTCTGGGCCTTCAGAAACTTTTGTCTGGAGGTTGGTAAGTAGCCTTGGTACACGCTCTCTGTTTGTTGGACTGAATTATCCGATTAACCAGGAGATAACAGACGGCAAGGATCATGATTGCAGCGCGGTTTCGTTCATCAGGAAACCCTGTGTGTACACAACGTACCATGCGTCTCTGCATGCACCATACCCTGATATGTGCCGCCACGCTCTGCAGCCCAAAGTAGGAGAGAGGGTCGCAAGTATCAGACTTCGACCTGCTGGCTGGAGTTTCCCCCGTCAGGCACCCATCTGGTTCAAGCCTTCAGCCAATCTCCACATCTTAATAAATAGTAATGTCTAACTGAGCCAGTTAGTTAGATGCGTACACTTGTGTAGTAGGATCTTTATTTAGTTTGATGCATAAACTTGTTCTTTTTTGGTAGCCCTTTTGTAATGATGGCTGATGTTTGGTTTGGAAGAGAGAGCTGCATCTTCACTCTTCTGGCCTGCTTACTGCTTCTGTTGCACCCCCAGCCATGGTTGCTGCTGCTGCTGCTGTTTTCAATGTACAATCAGTAGTATATTTCGTCTGTTTGTTGAATAAATGTGTTGTTAGAACGACAAACACAATGTTTTGGAAGTCATTGCACGGTTCGATCCTTTAGTGCTCCGTACCGTATGTAGTGCATACTATTTTTCATACGGAACACATTTTCCACTTGTTGATAACATGCAGTCCACTGATGACGGCCCAATAGAAAAGCCCATAATTAACTGGAAGGGAGGCTCTCACATGAATCCGGCCCAGGTACATGCTCATGGTCCCCTAAACATAAATAAGTAATTCGGAGGAGCAAGCTATAAACTGGGTTGTGCGGTCTCTGTGGCCCGTCTAACAACATGACCAGCCCAACAGTTTTTTCTTTGGGAAAATAGATAGCCTAGTATTTCTTTTTGAAGAATACCCAAGCTAGGCCTATTAGTTTTCTTTGACTTACTAGGCTGCAAATCCTTCAAGACGAGGAGGGATGCATTCCGGCATGGCCAAAGAGTATGGTCAGTGTCTGTTAAAATTAATATCAAAAGGGGTTGAAAATTCCAAAAAAATGTAGCAAATGGGATATTAGTTTGTTTTTTTGTTTTTGTTCTTCAGTGATATCTTATACGCATTTCATTGGATTTAACATGACATAGTACTAATTTTTTTTAATTTTTTTTTAGTATGGCTACTAATTTTTGGATTAAGAATATTTTGTTTCCCAGCAAAAATTTGCGAATTTTCATAATTTCCCACATATTTAGTTATTTTTTTAACCCTGGTACTGACCAGAAAATGGGCAGCAATTCTAAAAATGGAAAACGGGCAGCAATAAGTTCCATATGAATTAGAAAATGAGTAAAAAAATAAAAATATAGCAAATGGGCGGTACACGCCACAAATTTCGAGGCTGACTTGTTTACGCAAGGCTTTGTCAGTCAACACACGATTCTAGCAGCAGTGACTGTTGGATGTCCATTCAACTGTCGACGTGCTTCTTCAATCTCTAATCTTCCTGCTCCAGCCCCCTAAACTAGCGCCGGTGGGACTGCCTGCTCCCTCCTTTTGTGGCCCGTTGTGATGCCGCGCCGGCTTCCCCGGCCCACCCTACTCCCTCCGCTGTCATGGCCGCACGCAATCAACTGCCTCCTTATTACGTGGAAAAAATGATTCCTTCCAGTGACATCTGGGGTGCACCTGTTGGGATGCTGACCTCTGGCCTACTAAGTTGACGCGTACACAAGGCTTGTCAACTTAGTCCACAAACGATTCTAGCAGCAGTAACCGTTGGATTTGAATTGAATGGTCCTGCTGCTTCTTCTATCGCTCCTCTTCTTGCACCAGCCGCCCAAACCAACACCGGCGAGACCGCCTGCTCCTGCCTCTAGTGGCCGGCTGGGCTGCCAATGAGGCCTCATCGCCCCTACTACTCCCACCGCTAGCCAGGCCCTGCGGCGACGGCAGCCTCACACCGCAGCCGAACCAGTGAACCCTCGTACTCCTCTCCGCGTGGGCATCCACTGCCGCGTCTTCCCCGGCTCCGCGTCGTCCCCTTCCTAGGCTTGGACGTCGTCCACCGCCCTGGTGCTCTCGGTGCGGCGTAGTCAACGTGGTCAAGGAACGACTTCCATCGGAAGAGTACTGTACATGGAGAGGCTGACAGCTGGGTCCACGGCCACAACTCAGTTTTTTTGTGATTTGCCAAGTAAGTCGCTTTGTCAGGCCTGTTGGGCCGCAAATCTTTCAAGACGAGGAGAGTTTTCATTCGGCTGGCCGAGAAAATGGCCTATCAGTAATGATAAATGGGTTGTACATTTCTAAAACACATCAAACTGGCAATTAGTTTCAAATTTCTTTTTTTCATTTCGATATTTTAAATTGCATTGATTTTTATGCGTGGAAAATTTGCTGGATTTCATATAGATATTTATTTATTTTTAAAATCAGTTTGAACGTGACTCGAAATTTCGGGATTAAAAACAGTTCGGATCGCACCGAAATATGCAAAATGTCGTATAATTTTTAACCGTGGCCACAGTATGGGCTGTAATGCTAACAAAAAGAATATAAGCTCCAAAAAAACCTTAAGAATTAGCAAATGGGCTATAAATTATTAGAAATAGTGGCAGATGGGTTGTATGATGTTTTCCACAGATTTGAGGCTATCCTATAAAAAGGTTGACGCACAAGCGGTGACTGTTGGATGTCCATCCAACGGCCGTCGTGCTTCTTCAATCTCCGCTCTTCCTGCTCCAGCCGCTCAAACAAGCGCCGGTGGGACTGCTACTCTCTCCTTCCCGCGGCGAGTTGTGTTGCCGCGCAGGCCTCATCGCCCCACCATACTCCCATCGCTGGCCTAGCCATCCCTCTACTCACCCACACCTGCTGTTATTCTCCGGCAACGGCAGACGAACCAGTAAACCCTCCTACAGTCGTACTCCCCTCCGTGTGGGAAACAACTACTGAGTCTTCCCTGCCTCTGCGTCGTTCCCTTTCTAGGCCTCGCCGTCGTCGACCACCCTGGTGCTCTCGGCGCGGCCTGGTCAACATGGTCAGTGACCTACATGCATCTGTAGTGGACTGTACGTGGAGAGGCTGACAGCTGGGTCCACGGCCGCACGCAAGGAAATGCCTCCTTATTACGCGCAAAATAATGATTCCTCCACCTGACATCTGGGACCCACCGAAAGGGCCTCTATATTTCGCGAAAAAAATGTTACCGCCGCTGACAACTCAGACCCACCAGCTATATCTTCGCACGCAAGTAACTGCGTCCTTATTACGCACAAAAAAATGAATACTCCCCCTGCTAGCTGGGACCCAGTATAGTGGCAGGTTGACTTGTGGGCCTACTAAGTTGACGGGGATGGAGGGATTTGTCAACTTAGTCAATATGCACGATTCTAGATCCAGTGACCGTACGATGTCCATCCAACGGTCGTACGTAGTGCTTCTTCAACCTCTGGTCTTCTTGCTCCAGCCGCCCAAACCAGCGCCGGTCGTGCCTCGTGCTCATGCCTCCCGTGGCCGGCTGCGATGCGGCGGAGGCCTCACCGCCCCCTACTACTCCCACCGCTAGCCAGGTCATCCCTCTACTCACCCACACCCCCTGTTATTCTGCTGCGACGACAGCCTCACACCGCAACGAACTAGTGAACCCTCATACTCCTCTACGTGTGGGCATCCACTGCCGCGTCTTCCCTGGCTCCGGGTCGTCCCCTTCCTAGGCCTCGTCGTCGTCCACCACCCTGGTGGTCTCGGCGCGGGGCGGTCAACATGGTCAAGGAACGACTTCCATCGGAAGAGTACTTTACGTGGAGAGGCTGACAGCTGGGTCCACGGCAGCCGCAAAGAAATGCCTCCATATTACGCGGAAAATAATTATTCCACCTGAAAGCAGGGACCCACCGGATGGGCCACCGTATTTGGCGAAAAAAACGTTTCCCACTGACTGCTGGGACCCACAGGACGGGCCACCGTATTTCGCGAAAAAAACGTCCCCCCGCTGTCAGCTCGGACCCACCGGAAGTGCCGCCTTATTACGCACAAAAAAAATGAATACTTCCCCTGCTAGTTGGGACCCACCTTGGTGGGTGGCTGACTTGTGGGCCTACTAAGTTGACGGGGACGAAGTGCTTTGTCAACTTAGTCAATATGAACGATTCTAGCTCCAGTGACCGTACGATGTCCATCCAACGGCCGTAGTGCTTCTTCAACCTCTGGTCTTCTTGCTCCAGCCGCCCAAAGCAGCGCCGGTCGTGCCGCATGCTCCTGCCTCCCGTGGCCGGCTGTCCTGCCGCAGAGGCCTCACCGCCCCCTACTATTCCCACTCCTGGCCAGGCCTTACAGCGACTGCAGCCTCACACCACAGCCGAACCAGTAAACCCTCGTACTCCTCTCCGCGTGGGCTTCCACTGTCGCGTCTTCCCCGGCTTCGTGTCGTCCCCTTCCTAGGGATCACCGTCGTCCACCACCCTAGTGCTCTCGGCGCGGCGTGATCAACGTGGTCAAGGAACGACTTCCATCGAAAGTGTACTGTACGTGGAGAGCCTGACAGCTGGGTCAACGACCGCAGCAAGGAAGTGCCTCCTTATTATGCGCAAAATAATTATTCCTCCACCTGACAGCGGGGACCCACTGGATGGGCCACCATATTTCACGAAAAAAACGTTTCCCCCTGACTGCTGGGACCCACTAGCTACATCTTCGCACGCAAGGAAGTGCGTCCTGGCAAAAAACTATTCGCCCCCCTGACTGCTGGGACCCACCAGCTACATCTTCGGAGGCAAGGAAGTGCCTGACAGTCGGGACCCAGCTGGTCGAAGCGTACGTAGCGTTGTCATTCTGGTCGCGAACGTGTACGTACATACTGGTCAAAGTAGAAGCGCACACGTGTCATATTAGAGGCACGCACGTAGCATGTACACATACGTACACCGGCAAGTGTGCAAGAAAGAAAATACGGCCACGTACGTACATACGGGCAGGGTCTCGAACGCCTACTCGCGCATACGTATGCCAGTGCTCGTGTACATGGCTGGGTCGAAACGGAAAAACAACGTCGTCGTCGTGTTCATGGGGAGCCAACCGGCTGGGTCGGAACGGAATGCGTCGTCTTGTTCATCGGGAGGGCTAGGACGGAACAGCCGATGGAAACGAGGCCTGGCATACCGCAGAACGGAGGAAACAGCCTTGTGTTTGACCGGCCACGTTCGAAACGGGATCCTGTTCATCGGGAGGGGTCTGGCGTACCGCAAAATGGAGGAAACAGGCCACCTACAGTCGAAATGGGGGTCCTGCTGATCGGGAGGGGTGTGGTGTACCGCCAAACGGAGGAAACGGACTTGTGTTGGAGCGCTACAGTCGAAACGGGGGTCCTGTTCATCGGGAGGGGTGTGGCGTACCGCAAAACGGAGGAAACGGACTTGTGTGGGAGCGCTATGGTCGAAACGGGGGTCCTGTTCATCGGGAGGGGTGTGGCGTACCACAAAACGGGACTCCACGAGATACTGTTCATCACCACCGTCGACCCGCTCCAGCCTCCACGGGCTACTGTTCATCCACCGTCGACCTCCTCCAGCCTCCACCTGCGACTGTTCAGCCTCCACTGCGCGCTACTCCACTGGCTCCTGTTCAACCAGCCCTCTCCACGGGCTCCTGTTCAACCAATCCTCCACGGGCTATTGTTCATCCATCCCTCCACCGTCTACTGTTCATGCAGCCCTCCACAGGGTGGTATTGTTCATGCAGCCCTCCACGGGTTCCTGTTCATGCAGCCCCAACCGGCTCGATCGAACGGGGTCCTGTTCATGTAGAGGCAACACCATGGGGTCCTCTTCAGCCACCCCCACCGGGAACTGTTCATCCAACCCCCCCCCCCATC
>LR738713.1:348193505-348203713 GCA_902687465.1 Secale cereale
GGTGCCCGCACTCCCCTTGATGAATATCTCTCAAAATGGCTAGACCCTTTTCTGCTTCCATGTAGCGCTGGAAGACGACGGTTGCACTTCGTCTGACAAGCTCTCTGTTAATTATTGTATATGCTGAAGCTCAGCGTTGAACCTGTCGTGCCAAGGTTTCGTCTACTGGCAACTCTCTTCTGAGCAGAAAACTAAGGATTGGCTGTGCCCAAGACGATGCTGAGACTCCTGTTACCTCTGCCACTGAAACCAGGGTGGTTGGGCCGGGAGGTGGAGGGCTGGGGTGAGCCGCCTGCTGTGCTTCTGAAGTCCCCAGGCCGGCTGCAGCTGTCCCCGGGCCGGCTGCAGCAATCCTCGGGCCGGGTTCTGAAGTCCCCGGGCCAGGTGCCAGTGCAGCAGTCCCTATGCCGTCTACTGGAGCTGAAGCTTCTTGGCCGCCTGCTGGAGCAGTCCCCGGGCCAGCTGCAGTAGTCCCCGGGCCGGCTGCTGAGGTTGTTGGGCCGTCTGCCCCAGGATCGGCTGGCATGAAGATTGACTCTCACTCTTGTGACGGTTTGATAGACGGCTTGCGCAAGCATTGGAGGGACACACTGGCTGGTATTGCTTGGTGAGTGGAGCCAATTCGCGCCAAGGTGTCGGCTTGCTCGTTGTCGGCTCGTCGCACATGGAGGAACTTGCAGCCATCGAAGTGCCCGCTGATCTACTGGACAAGGGAACGGTAAGTTGCCATGTTTGCGTCCTTGGCGTCCCAGTCCCCAGAGGACTGCTGACAACCAAATCTGAGTCACCATAGCACAGCACCCGGCAGATGCTGATCTCTTTGTCCATCCGGAGCCCGCGAATGAGAGCCTCGTACTCGGCCACATTGTTGGAGGCGGCAAAGTGGATTTGCAGTGTGTACTTGAGCTTGTCGCGCTTGGGAGATGTGAGGACGACACCGGCTCCCAAGCCAGTGTGCATCTTTGAACCATCAAAGTGAATCCGCCAATGGGTTGAATCTGGAGCAGGCGGCAAGTACTGGGTCTCGGCCCAGTCGACGAGGAAGTCGGCCAGCGCTTGTGATTTGATGGTGGTGCGGGGCTGGTAGAAGATGGAAAAGGGGACCATCTCAATGGCCCACTTCGCCACTCGACCTGAAGCATCTCGGTTGCCCATGATCTCAGCAAGCGGGGCCGTGCATACGATCGTGACCGGATGCTCTTGGAAGTACTGCTTGAGTTTCTTTGCGGCAAAGTACACGCCATAGCACATCTTCTGGTAATGGGGGTAGTTCTGCTTGGAGACTGACAGCACCTCGCTCAAGTAATAGACCGGCCTCTGGACAGGCAAGGCCCTGCTGTCTTCTAGGCGCTCGACCACAATGACAGTGCTGACCACCTGGCTGGTGGCGGCTATGTAAAGGAACATGGGTTCCTTGTCTATTGGCGCTGCCAGGACAAGCGGCGTGGACAACACTTTCTTGAGCTGCTGGAAGGCTTCATCTGCCTTGTCGTTCCACTCAAAGCAAGTAGTCTTCTTCATCAGTTGGTATAGGGGGAGTGCCTTTTCGCCTAGTCGGCTGATGAATCGGCTGAGCGATGCCAGGCACCCGGTGAACTTCTGGACGTCCCGTATGCGAGTTGGCCTCTCCATTCTTTCAATGGCCTTGATCTTTGCGGGGTTGCACTCGATGCCTTGTTTGGATATCAGGAAACCAAGGAGCTGGCCTGCTGGTACCCCAAAGACGCATTTCTCCGGGTTTAGCTTGATCTGAAAGCGGCGCAGGTTTTCGAAGGTCTTTTGGAGGTCTTCCAAGAGAGTTCCCCTCTTCTCCGTCTTCACCACGATATCATCCATGTAAACGTGGGCGTTCCTGCCAAGTTGCTTGAGGAGACACTTCTGCATGCAACGCTGAAAGGTGGCGCCGGCATTCCTCAAGCCAAACATCATACTCAGATAGCAGAAGGCCCCAAATGGCGTGAGGAAGGCGGTCTTCAGGTGGTCGGCCGGATCAAGTTTGATCTGGTGGTACCCGGAATAGGCATCGAGGAATGACAGAATCTCGCATCCGGCTGTGGAGTCAATCACTTGGTCTATTCGCGGCAGAGCAAACAGATCTTTAGGGCAAGCTTTGTTGAAGCTGGTGTAATCAATGCACATGCGCCATTTTTTGTTCTTCTTCAGCACTAGGACAGGGTTGGAGAGCCACTCAGGGTAGAACACTTCCATAATGAAGCCGGCTGCTAGCAGGCGGGCAACCTCTTCCCTAACAACTCTTCTTTTTTCTTCTGACAGGCGGCAGAGTGGCTGCCTGACAGGCTTTGCATCTTCTCTTACATGTGGCTTGTGCTCGGCGAAGTCCGTCGGGACACCCGGCATGTCTTTGGGGGACCATGCGAAGATGTCCCAATTCTCACGGAGGAAATCGACGAGCTCGCTTTCCTATTTGTTGTCTAGGTTTGACCCTATGACAGCAAATCACTCCGGGTGAGACGGGTCCAAAGCAATCTTCTTCGTCTCCTTGGCCGGCTGGAACGAGCCTTGCAGCTCCGCCTCCCGGGGATCGGATGGTACGGCTGGCTACTCGCCAGCCATTGCCACCAACCGTTCCAGGCGGCGGTTCTCTTCAGCTACGACAAGGGACTCGGCCAGCCGGCTGCTGGCAGTCGCGCATGCGACGGACTTCTCATAGTCCCGGACTATGGTGATTATTCCTTTGGGGCCCGGCATCTTCATCATGAGGTAGGTGTAATGGGGTACTTTCATGAACTTCGCAAGAGCTGGCCGGCCCAATATCACGTGATAGGGGCTTTCCAGGTTCACCACTTCAAACCAGACCGGCTCCCGCCGAAAATGCTTCTTGTCACCAAACAGGACATCAATCTTGGCCTTGCCGATTGGTGAGCAGGAGAGGCCCGGGACGATGCCGTGGAACACGGTCCTGGTAGGCTGAAGCTGCTTCTCTTTGATGCCCAACTTCTCCATGGTGTCATGGTACATGATGTTGCCGCTGCTGCCATCATCTACCAGCACTCGGGAGAAACGACAGGCCCGCCTGTCGGTGGAGAGAGTTGCATCCAGAACCAAGGCGTAAGCTCCTAGTGAAGGCATGACAGCCGGGTGATCTTCACGGCTCCAGCTGATGGGCCTTTCAGACCAGTGCATGAATTCTGGGGCTTCAGAGGCAATGGTGTTAACTTCTGTGCGCTGCTGGCGCCGGCTGTGCCTATCGTCCGCCTGGCTCATGAAGACGATGTAGACTTCGTTCTCTTCTGGGAACTCGTCCTGGACCTGGCCGCCTAGGCGAGCAGCCGGAGGATTAGGGGGCAGAGCCGCCTGCCCAGCAGGTGGCGAAGGCAGAGCTTCCCCTCTGGCGATCCGCGTGAGCCAGTGACACTTTTGTGTGGTGTGATTGGAGGGCTTCGCGTCGCTGTGAAACTTGCAGGGAGCATCCAGAGCTTGATCAAAGGAGAAAGCGGGCTGCCAGGCCGGCTTGCCGCCCCTCTGGCGTTTGGGACCTGCCTGAGCTTCTGGCTGCTGGCCATCCACTGCCGCCACTAGCCGGCTGCTGGAAGCCGGCTGGTGGGCCTTGCGCATGTGAACAGTCTGTTGCTGGTGCCGACTGGTCTCTTGCCAGTGTTCTAGGAGCCGATGGGGCCATCTTTTCGGAGGCATCCACATGTAGCTCGGACTTCATGGAGGAATCAGCGGTGGCATACTTGTGTGCTATGCTTAGCAGCTCGTCCAATGTGGTGGGCTCGTCGCAGAGGAGCTTGTGCTTGAGCAAGGTGCCTTCTCTGCACCCGGCCGTGAAGTATTCGATGCCTTGTACCTCGTGCACTCCTTCACAAGAGTTGCGCAGCTCTGCCCAATGCGTCAGGTAATCATGAGCGGACTCGTTCGGCCCTTGGACGCATAGGGAGAGCTGGCGCGGCTTGGGAGGCCGCTTGTAGGTGTTGGTGAAGTTGCGAGTGAAGACAGCGGTGAAGTCCAACCAGCTGTTGATGCTATTGGGCTTGAGGTTGTTCAACCACGTCCGGGCCGTGCCCTGGAGCATGAGTGGCACATATTTCACCGCAACGCTCTTGTTGCCGGTGGCTATGCTGACGGCTGTGGAGTAGTCCACCGGCCAGTCCTCCGGCTTTACCGATCCGTTGTACTTGGGGGTGTCTTTGGGAAGTGAGAAACCCTTGGGAAAAGGCTCGTCATGGATACGGGGGCTGAAGCAAGCTGGGTCAAGGGCATCTTCTTCTTCGACCACCTGGGACCGGGCCAGTCGGTCAAGGCGGTGATGGGTGTCATTCTCCCCAACTCCCTCGCAGCGGCCCAAGCGGCCCCTGAGAGAGGGAAGGTCGATAGGCGGTGGAGACACACGCCTCTCTCGGCGAGGAGGAGGTGTGCGCTCATCTCGCCGCTCTACAGCCCTTGGGCGGCTGTCTTGATCGCGCTCGATGGTGATGCGAGTCTGTCTGCTGCGGCTAGCAGCCGGCTCTGAGTCACGCCGGCTGCGAGTGCCGACTGTTGGTGAACGGGACGTAGCCCCTTGATCCCGCCGAAGGGGGCGGTTATCCGCTTGCGCGCCAGCCTCCAAGGCCCGGCGACGGGCTTCCTGCTGCGCGGTAGCCGCGTCGAGGAGCTGCTGGACGCGCTGAGTCATGCAGCGAAGTTCATCTCCCTCTAAGTGGCCTAGTTCATCATATGCCGCCTGAGCAGCCCTTAGGTTCTCCGACGGAGTGGGGTATATTGACCGTGGGCCCCCCAGCATGTCGGCCAGCACCCCGCTACGACCGCAAACGGCACCGGCTCAGCTAGGCTCGCCAGCAGCCAATGTGCCGCCTATGGCACGGTCCATCTCACGATGGTAACCTTTGGTGAGGCACCAGGAGGCGGCCAGCTTGTTGGCGTTGTCGAGGAGCGAGACGCGGAGTGCCTCCAGCGCCGCACCGTTCGTTCCCGCGGCGATGGCGGCGGAAAGGCTCTGCATGGCCGCCTGCAGCGGGTCCTGACCAGACCTGCCGGAAGGCTCGTCGTGGCTGGCGGTCAGCACCTCCATGACGGTGCTGACGCCACTGCCGTAGGCTGCAGAGGGGAGGGGATCAACGATGATCACCATGTGCTCGGGGAAGGAATCGGCGGAAGCCGCGTCGAGGTCGATGATCATGTCGACTGGTGGATCAGAGGAGCCCACGGACTCCACGTCAGAGGCACGCTCGTCGACGATGTGGAGTTTGTCGAGGAGCTCGACGAGGCAACTGTCTGAGGCAACTGGCTCGGTGACCGGAGAGGGCTCTTCGTGAAGGTGGACAATGACGAGAAGTTCGGCGAGTCCGCTCGCGGCGCATGCGGCCTCAGCACCGCGAAGCATCCCCGCATCCACGCCTGCGGGCATGCCGGGCTGGCTGTGCTCGCCAGGGAGGAACAAAGTTCCCGTCCAGAACATGTCTCCGGACGACGATGCACCTTGCCCCATGGTGGGCGCCAAATGTCGGGGGTTTGGTGCGACATATGCCAAAGGACGACTTATCATGCATGGGGACAATAGAATGTCACCGGGCCCTGGAAGCGGGATAAGGCGATACTTATGAAGCCTACGAATCTTACCCAGGTTTGGGGCTCTCCGTGGAGATAACACCCCTAGTCCTGCTCTGCGGGGACTCCGCGTCTTGACTAATGTCAATATGGTAGCCACAAGGTTGCTCCTTCAGCTGTGTCGTCTAGAGGAGGAAGAAGGGCAAGGCTTGCTCTCTATCTTCTCTCTAGGGAATGCGAATTGTTGCTAGGGTTTCTCCCTATCTGTGTGTCTCTCTCTTTGTGTCTCTCTCTCCTCCTTCTTAGGGTCCATCCCCTTCATATGGAGGACCCTGGGGGGTTTATATAGGCCTACCCCCCAGGGGTACAATGGTAATCTAGGCGGAACGGCCCCTAGCTGTCAGCATCTTCGGGGCCGGCCTTCCAGCCTGTTTGCTAGGGCCCACCGTCTGCGGGCCCTCGTGATTGCTTTTCACTGTGGGCGCTCTTCTGCTGGCGGCATCATCGTCAGGAGGGGAATGGCTACAGTGCCGCCACCTCCTGCCGTACGCTGCCACTGATGATCCACAAGTGTAGGGTATCTATCGTAGTCCTTTCTATAAGTAAGAGTGTCGAACCCAACGAGGAGCAGAAAGAAATGATAGGCAGTTTTCACTAAGGTATTTTCTGCAAGCACTGTAATTATAGGTAACAGATAGTTTTGTGATAAGATAATTGGTAGCAAGTGCCAAAAGGTAAAAGTAAATAAGGTGCAGCAAGGTGGCCCAATCCTTTTTGTAGAAAAGGACAAGCCTAGACAAACTCTTATAGAAAGGAAAGAGCTCCCGAGGACACATGGGAATTATCGTCAAGCTAGTTTTCATCACGATCGTCTGATTCGCGTTCGGTACTTTGATAATTTGGTATGTCGGTGGACCGGTGCTTGGGTGCTGTCCTTACTTGTACAAGCCTCCCACTTATAATTAACCTCTAATGCAAGCATCCACAACTACAAAAGAAGTATTAAGGTAAACCTGACCATAGCCTTTAACATATGGATCCAAATCAGCCCCTTACGAAGCAACGCATAAACTAGGGTTTAAGCTTTTGTCACTCTAGCAACCCATCATCTACTTATTACTTCCCAATGCCTTCCTCTAGGCCCAAATAATGGTGAAGTGTCACGCAGTCAACGTTCACATGACACCACTAGAGGAGAGACAACATACATCTCATAAAAATATCGAACGAAGACCAAATTCACATGACTACTCATAGCAAGACTTCTCCCATGTCGTCAGGAACAAAAGTAACTACTCACAAGACATAATATGGTTCATGATCAGAGGGGTATTAATATGCATAATAGATCTGAACATATGATCTTCCACCAAATAAACCAGCTAGCATCAACTACAAGGAGTAATCAACACTACTAGCAACCCACAGGTACCAATCTGAGGTTTGGGTACAAAGATTGGATACAAGAGATGAACTAGGGCTTGAGAGGAGATGGTGCTGGTGAAAATGTTGATGAAGATAGCCCTCCCCAAGATGGGAGAGTTGTTGGTGATGATGGCGGTGACGATTTCCCCCTCTCGGAGGGAAGTATCCCTGGCAAAAAAGCTCTGCCGGAGCCCTAGATTGGTTTCCGCCTCAGTTCCGCCTCGAGATGGCGGCATCTGGTCCCGGAAGCCTCCTTATGATTTTTTTTCTAGGTCAAAACACCTCATATAGGAGAAGATGGGCATCGGGGGCCTTCCGGCTGGCCCACGAGGCAGGGGGCGCGCCCTGGGAAGGGGGGGCGCGCACCCCCACCCTCGTGGACAGCCGGTGGCCCCCCTCGTGGACTTCTTTCGCCAGATATTTTTTATATTTTCTGAAACAGTGTTCCGTTGAGTTTCGGGGCTTTTTGAGTTGTGCAAAATAGGTTTCCAGAGTTTGCTCCTTTTCCAGCCTAGAATTCCAGCTGCCGGCATTCTCCCTTCTTCATGTGAACCTTGTAAAATAAGAGAGAAAAGGCACAAGTATTGTGACAAAACATATAATAGTAGCCCATAATGCAATAAATATCAACATATAAGCATGATGCAAACTGGACGTATCAACTCCCCCAAGCTTAGACCTCGCTTGTCCTCAAGCGAAAGCCGATATCGAAAAATATGTCCACATGTTTATAGATAGAGGTGTCGATAAAAACAAAATACGGACATGAGGGCATCATGATCATTCTCATAATAGCAACTTATATAAATATAGTCATATGATTCTTATGCTAAAGTAGCAATTCATCCACAATATCAAGTATCAATCATAAACTTCATTGGAAACTAACAAACTTTGATATCGGTCATTGAAGCAATTGCAATTTATCGTAACATCGGAAAGAGTCAATAAAGAGCTTTTCAACAAGCCTACATACTCAACTATCATATAGTCTTTCACAATTGGTCACACTCACGCAATACTTATGTTTATGGAGTTTTAATCGGACACAGAGAAAGATAGGAGCTTATGGTGTTGCCTCCCAACCTTTTACCTCAAGGGTAATGTCAACAGTAATAGATCATGAAAACTTACATCCAAGTGGGTATATATGTCAGGATCTTTCCAACACAGTGTGCTTGCCAAAGGATAAAAGGTAAAAAGGAAAGGTGGATTTCACCTTGACTCTTAAAGAAGAATAATAGATAGGCCCTTCGCAGAGGGAAGCAGAGGTTGTCATGTGTTTTTATGGTTGGATGCACAAAGTCTTAGCATAGAATAAATTCCCTTTATATTGCCACTTGTGATAAGGACCTTTATTATGCAGTCCGTCGCTTTTATTACTTCCATATCACAAGATCGTATAAAGCTAATTTCTCCCACGCTAATAAATCATACATATTTTAGCGAGTTTGCAACATGACAACTTACTTGGAAGGATCTTTCTCCATCCATAGGCAGGTATGGTGGACTCTCATGGCAAAACAGGGTTTAAGGATATATGGAAGCACAAGTAGTATCTCTACTTAGTGCGAGGAGTTTTGGCTAGCATGAGGGGGAAAGGCAAGCTCAACATGTTGGATGATCCATGACAATATACTTTATTTCGGATATAAGAAGACATAACCCATAATGCTGTCTTCCTTGTCCAACATCAACTCTTTAGCATGTCATACTTTAATGAGTGCTCACAATCATAAAAGATGCCCAAGATAGTATATTTGTATGTGAAGCCTCTCTTCATTTATTACTTCCTATTAATTGCAACGATGACCAAAACTATGTTTGTCAACTCCCAACAACTTTTATTTGTCATACTCTTGTATGTGAAGTCATTACTTCCCATAAGATCAATATGATCTCTTTGGTAATTTTTATGTTTTCTTTCTTTTTATCATGACCCAAGTGAGGAAATCAAGCCCTTGACTCAACACTAATCTTTACTCCCTCCGTCCCAAAATAAGTGACTCAAAAATGACTCAACTTTGTACTAACTTAGTACAAAGTTGAGTCATTTTTGAGTCACTTATTTTGGGACGGAGGGAGTATTATATAGCTCACGGACTCGATTACAAAGGGTAAAGCTCACAACTAGATCATGCTAACTTTATTCTACTAGATCAAGATACTACCAAAAGGATCAAACTAAGAAAAACTGTAAAGATAGGAGTGATGGTGATACGATACCGGGGTCACTCCCCCAAGCTTGGCAGTTTCCAAGGAGAGTGCCCATACCCATATGATTATGTCTCCTTCTTCGGAGGTGGTGATGATGGAGTTGTTGATGATGCAGGCTTGTTGTCCACCTTCCAAGGCATGGGTTCACCATCGTAGAAGGATGATCGAGTCTCCGGGATAGTCAAATCTGCAGCCAAACTCATCTTCTTGAGTCTATATTCGTACTCACAATTTTGGTTTTGCAGGTCATATATCTGGGCTTGGAGGTGCTCGATCTTCTCTTGAAGATTGGAGATAGCTTCCCCAAAGATCCTTGAGTCCAGCTTGAGGTTGTTGGCAAGCTCCGAGATCATCATGTGGTTGGCGCTGAGTCCTCTTTCCACCATACCTTGGCACTTGAAAACTTGTTGCTCCATTGCTTCGAGTCTTGTCTCCACGCTTCCGGTCCTCCTCGGCCCCTCAACATCACGGATGTGCAGCTCCCCCTCATGCAACTCCATGGTTTTGGGGTGGTTCAGCACCTCCGCAAGGTAGGGGTTGATGAACTTCTCGAAGAACTTGTCCTTGGGGGTGTTGGAGGACGCCATGATGATCTAGATCTGTCAAAAACAGCAGCTCGAAACGAAAACAGAGGATTTTTGTGTGATACAGAGGTCAAATCCTTCGGGAGTAAATATAATGAATTTTTACCAACCAAAAGGAGTAACCCACAAGAAAATGGAGTCCAGGGGACACACGGGGTGCCCGTGAGGCAGGGGGCGCGCCCTGGGAAGGGGGGCACGCCCTCCACCCTCGTGGACGCCTCGTGTCTCCTCCGGACTGCTTCTTATTTTTCTATTTTTCTAAATATTCCAAAATGGAGAAAAATTGCCTTTAAAACTGTTTTGGAGTCAGTTTACTTACCGTATCACATACCTCTTCCTTTTCGGAGGCTGAATCATTCTGGAAAGTGTCCCTTATGTATTCCTCCGGGGTTACGGTTTCAATAATATTAGTTTCAACATTTATAGGATTACCTGAGATGTAATGTTTAATTCTTTGACCATTCACCACCGTCG
>LR738713.1:348203723-348219008 GCA_902687465.1 Secale cereale
TCTATATTCGTACTCACAATTTTGGTTTTGCAGGTCATATATCTGGGCTTGGAGGTGCTCGATCTTCTCTTGAAGATTGGAGATAGCTTCCCCAAAGATCCTTGAGTCCAGCTTGAGGTTGTTGGCAAGCTCCGAGATCATCATGTGGTTGGCGCTGAGTCCTCTTTCCACCATACCTTGGCACTTGAAAACTTGTTGCTCCATTGCTTCGAGTCTTGTCTCCACGCTTCCGGTCCTCCTCGGCCCCTCAACATCACGGATGTGCAGCTCCCCCTCATGCAACTCCATGGTTTTGGGGTGGTTCAGCACCTCCGCAAGGTAGGGGTTGATGAACTTCTCGGAGAACTTGTCCTTGGGGGTGTTGGAGGACGCCATGATGATCTAGATCTGTCAAAAACAGCAGCTCGAAACGAAAACAGAGGATTTTTGTGTGATACAGAGGTCAAATCCTTCGGGAGTAAATATAATGAATTTTTACCAACCAAAAGGAGTAACCCACAAGAAAATGGAGTCCAGGGGACACACGGGGTGCCCGTGAGGCAGGGGGCGCGCCCTGGGAAGGGGGGCACGCCCTCCACCCTCGTGGACGCCTCGTGTCTCCTCCGGACTGCTTCTTATTTTTCTATTTTTCTAAATATTCCAAAATGGAGAAAATTTGCCTTTAAAACTGTTTTGGAGTCAGTTTACTTACCGTATCACATACCTCTTCCTTTTCGGAGGCTGAATCATTCTGGAAAGTGTCCCTTATGTATTCCTCCGGGGTTACGGTTTCAATAATATTAGTTTCAACATTTATAGGATTACCTGAGATGTAATGTTTAATTCTTTGACCATTCACCACCGTCGGATTTGTGCCTTCGAAGTTGTTGATTTTTATGGCACCGGAATGATAGACCTTGATCAATTATAATATAGCAGGGTTTTTACGCCCAAACTACGGATGTCGTGTTCTCCACAGGGATCTAGAACTTCGAAGCACGCATTCGAAACATTCAGAACAACATAATATTTGGTTTTAATAGAACTAGAAACAACCTATCAGACTAATCAAACAGTAAGGTAACAAGCAGTCACCAGATCAAGGCAAAACAAAATGATAAACAGCAAAGATAAAGGGATTTAGAATTAGGTCTGTCTTTTTTTGGATTTTATTGCAATCAAACGGCTGAGTAACAATAGCACATGGAAGAGCATTCAGCCATCACACACAACCCCAGACAATAGATAACTAACACAATAACTACAATCTCAATATCCAGCAAAGGGTCACAACAATTCAGCAAAGATACATGTAACAAAGTAATTTTCAGACCCAGTAGTGCATATATCCAGAGAACTGAAACAAGAGAAGGGAGAGATTCAAAGCCTTCGGGTCGTGATGATCTTCGATTCGAAGTCGCATATGTTGCAGCCGAAGCAGAGGCACTGCCGAGACAAGTCGAAGACGATCTGTGGCAAGAGAAACTTCCGCGTGATGTTGAATAAGAGTAGCAGAGGAAGATCCTTGGGGTAGAGCTGCAGCGTGGTGAAGATCAACAACAGAGGAACCGGTCTTGGGGAAGAATCGTGCAGCAGGGCGCGGGAGATGCCGCAGCGGCGGTCGTCGGTGTTGGAGAAGAGCAGCTGGCCGTTGGTGAGTCGGGGAGGAGACGCCTCGCAGTGGAGGGGCAACGCCGCCAACCTCTCGAAACCCTCGATCCCCTTTTCTTCCCTCCTTCGATCTGGTTTCGTGAGTGAGCAGCGTGGTGGAGGAGGAGAGACCGGGGTTTTAGCTCTGCATTGCTCTTGCCTGTACCTTTTGCCTGTATCGTTGTACTTACATTTATAACTACTTGGTTATGTAGCATCACTCTTCATCTTATCTTATATATTCTCCCTTTTTTCTTATATTGTCACATCTATATTTACTCTTAACAAAATGTAGAATAAAGGCAATGCTTATGAAGAAGATTATGTGGTAAACTTCTTGAATTGCCCCCCCATCAGAATGGACAAGGGCTTTATAGAGCCTACCTTCACCAATAATGTAAGTTTGTCCTTCTCAAGCCTTCAAACTTTCTTGTGTATATTTGGCTAGGCGTGACTGCAGCAGCTGTTTATTTTTGGTGTTGGCATCAAATTACATGTTTAAAGTTTATTATGTACTCCAGGTCATAAACAAAAGTTTGTCCTTCTCAATTTTAATTTTCAGTTGTACAACCAAGTTCCTTCTTCATACCATGTAAATTAAACTATACAGAGCAAGTGAACTTATTTTGCCAATATGAAATGGGATAAATTGACAACACACTAACCATTGATACTTATGAGTTCTTGATATGTAATCCAGTGGTGTCGTGAAGCTGCCAACTCCTTCACAATGTCATTTCCTGCCATGTCTTGACCTGAACAATACCATATTGTGTTAATGCTATTTTAAACTGTGTCACTTTATTCGTCAGTAAGAAATGTGATGAATTGTCAGCACTGATACTTATATGTGCAAAACATGTCATCTCTCTGCTTGTTTATCTTTCAGAGTGAGGAGGATATAAGTGTCAAACAAGTGCAGTGCACTGCAGCTCCCGCGCAGGGCTAACCTTTCTTGAACTCTATTGAAGTGCTGTCGGTTTTGTATATTATTTTGTTGGCATGTTTAGTTGCACTGGTGGCGATCTTTGATGCCCAGTGTATGTAATCTGCTGTCTGCTTGTGCTTTATTATCATAGTGGCGAACTTTGATGCCCAGTGCATGTAATATGCCGTAATTTCTTTATTGTATAGTCTAGGTTTTTATTATTATTCACGATCCTGCAGTTATTTTACTGTATATATATCCTGTCTTCGCAGTAAATCGGCCAAACCGTAAAATTACGATACATAATCAGGCCGTCATGCAAATTACCATGTATGATCCGCATTATGGGCCCCGTCATCTTGGTTCGTTAACATGCCTAAATTTAAACTGGCCCACTAGTAGATTCGGGCCTTTAATAGGCTGAGTAAATCGCCGGCCTGATTTTCCCAAGAAAACTCAATGGGTCTTTAGGGGGCTGAAAAGTAGGTTGGGCCTGAATCGTGCCGAACAGCTCACGGGCCGGCAGTAGGCCGAAATAGACCCCGGCCCATGAATGCGCCAATCAAATCATGGGCTTATAACAGGCCAAAATTGTCTCGGTCCGTGTTTGGCCCAATCAGATTATCGGCTGCGAGCAGGCCGGATGCAAACCGGGCTGTACTTAGGCCCAACTATATGACGGGCTTTTAACATGCCGATATTAATATAGGGCCAAAATGTTAAACGGACACTTAACAGGCCGAAACTAATATCAGGCCGAATTACTAAATGTTCCTTTAGCAAGTGGGCCCAAAAGCATAGCGTCCAGTTGACGGGCCGAATCTGATATGGGCCACAATTTAGCCCAAAGCCTCTTAAAGGGCCGGACCTGATCTGGGCCGTAATTTGGCCCAGAATGTGGTAGGCTTTTAACGGGTCGGATCTCATATGGGCCATTATTAGGCTCGGAACGTGGCAGGCCATTAATGGATCGGATCAAATATGGGCCGGCATTTGGCCCAAAATATGGCAGCCAGTTAATGGGTCGGCCTACTAGGGTCCTCAAAATCTTGTGGGCATACAGCTGGGCCGGCCCATGAATGTCGGCAAAATCTCGTGGGCCTTTAGCTGGACCGGCCCATTATGGTACACAAAAAATTTGTGGGCCTTCACCTGGGTCGGCCCATTATTGCCCGCAAAAATCTTGTGGGCCTTTACCTTGGTCGGCCCATTATGACCCGCAAAATCTTGTGGGCCTTTAGCTGGGCCGGCCCATTATGGTTCGCAAAATCTTCTGGGCATTTAGTTGGGTCGGCCCATTATGGTCTGCAAAATCTTGGGGGCCTTTAGTTGGGCCAGCCCATTTAAACTTTATGGGCCACTTTTGGGCCGGTCCACGTGTCAACATATCATAGGCACATCTCGCCCATTGGATGAGTGACACATGTGCCAACGCGGAGCTGACACCTGTTTTCGTCAGCCAATCAGAATTTTACACATGGAAAATTCCCATTGGTTGGGGCTGTTAATGGGTTATCGGATCCAAAACCGGACCCGATAGCTTAACAGCGTTCCGTTACGGTGGATGCCGCGTGTCGGTCACCCTTGACGAGAGCACTTCTGTGATGCGCGATTTATCATCATGGAAGTGGACACTTCCGTGATGATAATTTTGGTAATGTCATGGAACACTTGTATGATAGCACAGGTATGACTATCTTGATTCTGTCATAAAATCGTCATGGATGTACATGCATGACAGAAAACGTGACCTACTGTGACAAACACGTATCACCACAGAAGTGTATTTTTTTGGAGTGGAGGCATTGACAAAGTCAAGGAGTGGGATCTGCAGGAGCCCGTCTCTACACGTGCTCCTAGGTATAAAAAAACTAATTCCAAAATAAGAGGCATAAAAAAATTGTGTCTAAAAAAAGAAAGGTAAAAAACAAGTCAAGTTCACTGGGGTGTCGTGTTTCACACTCCTCCGTCGTAACAGTGGAGACAATAGGTTTCATCAAAAATAAACAATGAATACTCATTGCTCGTCCACTATATCGGAAAGAATACTTTCATTCGCCGACATGTGGGACGTCGACCATCCTGGTCCACGTGCCATGCACAAAATTATCCTGGTCCACCTGCCATGCACAAAGTTAGTCGGACGAAGGAACCATCATGACTTCGTTGAATTCCGCTTCTTCATGAAAACTTACTCTACCCGCAGTACTGCTACCACACACGAAGATTGGATGGCATTGTACCACGTCATATCAGTAAAACCCACTAGGCCAAACTAGCCCGCCTAGGATTTGCACTCCCTCCGTTTCAAAGTTAGTAGTACAAAGTTGACTTTTCCTATGATTTTCCTACCCTATGAACCAAATGATGCCTGAATGTATCCGTGTCGACTATTGTCTGATCGATCGCTAAGCCTACAATTTTAGGAGCTTGGGCTATTGGCCGATCGACGACGGATCAGTATAAGTGTATCACGAGCTCATCAGCCCCAACATTTCTCTTCGGTGAGTGTTTTGCAAGTACTATAGCTCGCACAATAGCTAGCCTACTAACACCAAGAATCATCAAATAAGACCTGCTGATATGATAAACAGTTAAAACTTACATCTAAGCATGCCATATATTACATCAAAAGCTGGTGAGGATACATCTGTTTCCATAACTCGGAGAGGGTTCGCATGATTCACTATCAAACAAAAGTAGCAAGTACCACCCACACAAGACAGTGCACTAGCCCTAAGATGGTTTGATAACATGCACCGTTCTGGTAATTAAACACATGGCAATGCAAACTACACTGAAGGATTAGAGCGACCAACTATTTCTTGTCATCGATCTCTCGGGCAATGACCACAGCACAGACAGCGGCATGGGAATCGATCTTTGGGGCGATGTCCACACGACTGACCGCGACATGGGAATAGATCTCTGGGGCGATGTCCACAGGATGGACAGCGGCATCGGAATTGATCTCCGGGGCGATGCCAACAGGACGGACCACGACATCAAAAACGATCTCTGGGGCGTCGTCCACACGACGGGCCGCGACATCGGAATCATCAAGGACGTCCACCGGCACCTACACAACCCTAACTTATTAGCAAGCACATTGCAAATAATCAAAAACCTCAACTTTTGGTAATAAGCCATTATTTTTTACCTTGTGCAGCTCACCAGGGGATCCCATCCCTCCGGGGCCATCTCCTCGTCCTCGATGGGGGCCATCACCTTGCCAGGGGAATACTGCTTCTCAACGGCGACTATCTCCTCAAACTTGGCCTTGAGCCTCGCATAGGTGGCCATCAGAGTTTCTGGGGTAGGCACGGTGGGGCCCTTGCTGTTCTTCCAACTTTCTTTGAGGAGTTCATCCGCCAACGTCGTCAACTCTTTGGCCAGTGCTTGTTTCTTGGAGTTCTTCGTCTCCATGGGTTGGCCCGCCAACATGGTCAGCTCGTTGGTTGGTGCTCGCTTCCTGGAGATTGCTATCTCCAATGGGTTGTCCGCCGGCAACTCTTTGCCTAGTGCTCCAGGATCCATCAATGAACTGACAAACAAAAAGCAATCGAAAGGAAACCACAATCGCAATGAAAATGGGAAAAGAATAGGCTGTGAGAATCGGTCGGTGCTTCGCAAAAAGAAGATTCTTGGAATGAAAATATAGCAGCATCACTGATTCGCCCACCTTTCCTTCGCCGGTACAGAAGAAAAATGGCAGAAGTGAGTAGCATAGAGTGAGGTTTTCTTCAAGAAAGGGAGAAAGGGCTTCAACGAGTGTTCCAGTGAAATGATGGTTGCTTCGTCCAGTCCAACTTCGAGGCCACTTTACCACTGCTGGTAAAGTTGTGGGTTTTGTGATATGATGGGTCATGACGGCTGCACTGGGGTGACCGATGAGTTTCAACTGTAGCACCTTACTATGATTTGGTGGATGGCACGCGGGCCCGAATGCTTTGATGTCCCGCATGTAGATAGAGCGGCTAGTCATATAGGAGTGGTCAATGTTATGCACCGCGACCAAGGCAGAGAGGAAAACGAGAGAACTACGTAATTAATGCATGAGTTTAATTAGGGTAGTTTTGTAAAGTACGAGATACAATCCTCCAATCGCAAAATACCTTGGTTGATGATATTTGAGATTTGAGCCCTATAATAGCATGTACAATAGAGCAGAGTCAGCGGGCTATAAGGAATAAACTAGTATATTTCTGCTTAGTTGGAGGAAAGAGAAGAGGAGAGAGAAGGTAAGCGGGCTCTTCGTGAAGAGCCAGCTCTAGCATGTGCTCCTAGGCACTTTGTGAGAATGAAAGGTGGGCCACATAATAAAAAAATAGTACACTCTTTTGATCTACTATTGTACATGTTGGCTATAAGATGAGCTGTAGATGAAATGGTACTGGCTTATAACCAGCAGCTGGCTATACTATTAACCATCCTCTAAACAAGAAGGGAGATTTGAGATACTGCATGCGGTGTAGTCACTTGTTGGAATCTCTAGAAAGACTTATATCGCATGATTATTTGCTTCTTCTTACTACTACGTACTACTACGCCGACATGTGGGACAGCCTGCAGCATCTAGGTCGACATAATACGTGTCATGCACCAGATTAGAGTGCGAACGAAAGGGGGGCATCACCCCGGTCGTACCGCCTGGCCTTGTTTGGATACTCTAACTCAGTTAAAGGTTAGAGTTAGATTCTAATCTGAACTAACCCTGAAGTAACTCCAGCAAAATAGGTGTTTGGATGACAGGGTTAGATGGAGCGTGGATACGGCGAGGTGCCTTCATGGGCGGTGCGAGAGGGAGGGAGGGGGAGGACGAGAAGCTTCGAGGAAGTGGGGAGGGATCTGCTGCGGGGTGAGCGAGAGAAAATGTGTTTTCTAGTGTCTAGAGAAGAACTAACCCAAATAAGCACCTCTTGGGTGGGTTCGATTTTTCTGGGTTAGTTGAGTTCAAACTAACCCAAACTAACTCTAACACATGGATCCAAATAGTAACCCAAACTGACCCTCCGGTTTGGATATTTTTTGGTTAGTTGAGTTCAAACTAACCCAAACTAACTCTAACACATGGATCCAAACAGTAATGCGTCGTCAAAGCAATAAGTAAGTTGAATCCGCTACTCCCTCACCCTCCTCGCCTCTCTGTCAAACCGCCTACGCGAAAACTGTCGTGCGTACTGCCCATGAAAAGCCCCGCCCTCAACTTTTAACTACGCAAGAATAATTCGAGCTTGTTCGTTCTATATAAATACTAGTACTGTATGTTTATTCACCCGTGGGGTTGTTCAATGAATGGAGGGCCGGGGAGCACAAGTGAACAATACTACTACTAGTAGTAAGTAGGAGTCGTATAGGTAGTCACCTTAAATAGAGAGTTTCTTTTCTTTAATGCCACGTACACAAATTGAAACGCTTGTTGTGGAGAGAAAAAGATAATCACTCTGCTATATATATACGCAGGGGCCTGAGCGCTTGCTTTACTAGCGTTGCTCTCTTCATTCTCTCATCCTCTCAAGATCTAAACAAGTCAGCGGTAGCGACATTTTCTCTCTGCTCACCGCTCGTCACAGATCCGGCCAGATCCCTTCGGCCTGTGTGTGTAGAGGACTAAAAGGTGCATCGTTCACGCCGTCATCACCGGAGAGGGAGGAAACCCACAGCTGTCGGAGGGGCCAGATCCTCTGCCCATGTCGTTCTCTCTGACACAACGCCGGCTCGGGAGTTCCTCCGACCCTTCTTCCTCCCTGCCGTATTGTCCGCAGATCCGACCTGCCACCACCGACATCCCGACGACCCTCGGGTATAAGTTCTTCGAAAGCGGCCTTGCTCTACTGCCCCAACTCCCAACGTGTCTGCATGTGCATCTTTTTCTACTCCCATCAGCTCTTCCAAAGCCACCTAAATTTTTAATATTATTAGAGGTAAAGCTACTTCATGCATTCGAATCTAGGGCTTTGTTCAAACAACAAAGAAAGGGGGGAAAGTTGTATCATGAATCTAGGACTTGATTCAAAGAGGAAATAATATGGTGAAATTAGTAGAGACCGGATACCCAACCGGTCTCTTGGTTGAAAAGGGAAATAATGAGAAAACGCAGTACACACTAGATAAGGAACAAATCTATTATTGGTTGAAAAAGGGAGAGAAAGTGGCGGCTGGTAGACAAGTCAACAGAGTATGTCCAGGATTAGATTTGTTGCCCTCACATAGTAAAAGGTCTCTAGGATTAGAATTGCTGCCCTCGCATAGTAAAAGGTCTTAGGATTAGATTTTCTGCCCTCACATAGTAAAAGGTCTCCAGTATTAGATTTGATGCCCTCACATAGTAAAAGGTCTCCAGGATTAGATTTGCTGCCCTCACATAGTACAAGGTCTCCAGGATTAGGTTTGTTGCCCTCACATAGTAAAAGGTCTCCAGGATTAGATTTGCTGCCCTCACATAGTAAAAGGTCTCCAGGATTAGGTTTGCTGCCCTCACATAGTAAAAGGTCTCCAGGATTAGATTTGCTGCCCTCACGTAGCATGAACAAACTCGGCATCACCACTTTATGCCTCCTTGTAGGTACACTGTGCTGATGCGTCCGCTGTTGCATGTCCTTATACCAACCTTTTTCTGTTGTTAATGTAAGGGCGCATGTAAAATGAAGCGATCACACTGTTACCTTAGGGACATGTCTAACCAGTGTTATTGTTAATCTAATGCCTCCAGTGATAAGATGCAATTAAACTGTGTTACAAATGGCACTCCAGCTGTTTTCCCCATTATGATAAGTAAGTTGCTCCTTTACGCTGATGAGTGTCCTGGTGTCCCCATGGTCCCATGCCCTTAAACCAACTCTGTAGCTGTTGTTGATTTACTGTATCTGGTAAACAAGCAATGCCACCATTAAAGTAATCCCATATTTGAGGAATCTCATTGTTGATCATAATGCTTCTGGTAACATGAAGCATTGTTGACGTTTTAAAATTTCTACTTTCCTTGCGTGATTGCCATGAACATAATTAAGATGATTCTTTTCATTTGGTATATGTTTCGTATATTCTTATTGACCAACAACTGTTTACTTTCTATCTTTCTGTGCAGATAGGGATATCCATTTCACCTTGTTGCTATTGTGACCTTTTGGTGAACTGCACAAAACACTTTTGTTTCGAATGAGTGTCTTGTGCAGTTCAACTAAAATGTCACGTGGGAAATATCTCTCAATTTTGGTGGAACTGCACAAAATGGTGATTGGAGTTTCCATAATGTCCGTCAAATTCTGCCGGTAATCTCGTGCAACATTTTATTAGTCTTTGCAAGATCACTGTCACCATAATGGCACTTTATTTTAGTGGAACTGCATAAAATGATAAGCAAATTATTGTTGCACCTTACATGAGCAAGACAACAAACCTTAATGTTGCTCAATTTTTGTGTAACTACTAAAGAAGAACCTGCCATCTCACAAGAGCAAGTACTTCTTGCTAGCTCAATGATACAATCTTTGCTTCATTTCAGGTGAACTGCAGAAAAAGGCACATGAATTGAATCATAGATCAATAGGTTGGCCTAATCCGAGTGGTTTTGCAGGTTCACCACATTGAGTCGTGGCGGCATAGGGCCCCTCACACCGGTCAGTAGTGTCCTTTATCAACATGATTGTGCTTTGTCATACTGTGCTAATGTTTTATTTTTTAATTAAAGCTATCTATCGCAATCTTTTCTCATTTTGGAAATAAAGTTTGCTTCAAATAGTGCCACTATTATAGTAATCATGCTCTTTCTTATCTGTGCAAATAGGAATACTCAATTACAGATGTTGTGATGGTCAAGAGCATTCGCCAAGTTCTTGGGTTGTATGACACGGCTAGCCAAGATGGATTTAATCCCGATATTCACTTTATCAAAAGGCTCTAATGGGTTGGTTCTGAATCTTGCAAGCTGGGAATCAATGAGATGTGTAGGCATCTTATTTGTACTTATTATTTGGATCTTATTTGTTGGTTCTGAATCTTGCAAGCTGGGAATGAATGAGATGTGTAGGCATATTTGTTGTACTTATTATTTGGATCTTATTTGTTGGTTCTGAATCTTGCAAGCTGGGAAACACGGCATGATGATGCATAGGACAACAACCATAACAAACAGTTCAAACTTGGTAGTATTATCTTAGTGAAAGTGCGACAAATGTGTTGGTCGTGTGCGTCCTGAGAATAATAATTTTAATTGTTGTGCATGTTGATCCTGTGGCACTGATTGAACGAGCCAATGCATTGCTTGTTTTCAGTATAAATTTCTATTAAAGCTAATTAAATTTAAGTAAAGTGACCACTAACTCCTGTTATTACAGTACTAATACAGACCCGCTCGTGAACCGACGTGTGGCCGGAGTAGGTTTCTTAATGGAGGCGTTTGCATGCGCCGAGGGTGCATCTTCTGCCAGGCGTGCAGTGGACGAGGGAGGGGTAGTAACTGTTGTCGCATGTACACACTCAATTTACTGTTGAATCCAGTTTCCCCAGAGTTCAAAATCGAACTATTGTCGCCGCCTACACACTTGTTCACTTGAAGAGACTCCAATGGCGATCCGAGGGGTGAGCCTGCTGGATATGGACTTCAGCAAGGAGTTCCCCTTTGAGTTCGTCGTTCAGTCCTATAGCTGCACCAAGTTGAATGTGATGTACACCAACGATCTGGACTCGGTGAAGCTCTGCCTCGCCGAGTTCAAGCAGTACCTACAGGACGAGAAACCACAAGGTTGCAGGACTAGACCTTATGCCCATCCATTCGTCTCCTGACAGGGACCAGGGGATCGCTGTGACCAAGGTATGTGTGCTGGACGAGGTTCTCATCTACCACTTCTGTAGGGCCATCAGAGGTTCTGGATCATTCGCCTGTTTCATCGGCAGTCCCGACTGCACCTTCGCTACGGTGGAGAGAAGGAAACACGCGACGATTCGACCATCTGGTGCAACAAGCTTGTCGACATCCAGAAGCAATACAAGATCATCAACAACGGGCAGGAGAAGGACTCCGTGGTTGACCTCGTCGAGACCATCATCGACCCCTTATACGCCAACATGAAAGAAGACAATGATACCAATGACCTGAACACGTGGGAGGTACCTCTGAATCTAGCCTACATATCCTACGGGGCGAGGAGGGCATGATAGGTACCTCTGAATCCACCCTGCACCCGAACAAGTCAACCCTCGTACGCCCCTCCGCCTGCGTCTTCCCCCGCTCCAATTCGTTCTGTCCGAGGTCTCGACGTCGTCCTCCGCCTTGCTGCTCTAGCCGCAGCGCCGCCGTCTGTCGTTCCCAACATGGTCAGCAAAACAAGAGGAATCAGGAGACAACTGTTCGTCGAGAGGCTGACAGTCCCGGGCCCACCAAGTCCATGGCCTAGGTTTTGTTGTTTAACATGGGCAGCCCATGACATGTTTCAACATTTTTTGGATCCAACAGGTATCAAGCGGCCTTTGGGCCTCCCAACCTAGCTTGTCTATAACATCAGCAGCCCAAGTTATGTTTGTTTTTTCAAGATGACGCACAACTCAGTTCTATTTTTTGTTTTCATTAATCCTATATCTGAATTTTCTCCCACTTTCTTTTTCGATGTAAACTGAGTTTTCTACCAGTACTTTTCCCTAGAACCAACTCAACTGTCCCACGTCTAGCCTAAAAAATAATAATACCCCACGTACTATTAACTCATCAAATTTAAATGATATTTTATTTCGTAAGTTGAAAGATCTTACAAAATAATAATAATAATAATTGTTTATATATAAATTGGCAAGTTAACTCCTAGTGATCACGTACATAAGCTTGCAAAGATTTTACTGCCCAATGCAGTAATAGACGCGCAATCATGTGTTTATGTTTTTATAACATTTCTCCGTCTAGCCTAACATGATATTTTCACCCAGCCCACCAAGTCCGCGGATTTTGAGAAAAATGCAAATGGGCTTTAAATTCTACCATATATATAAACAGGATGCATAGATGCTACATCATTGTTTCACCCAGCCCTCCAAATGGACTAAAAAAACAAATGTATTGGCTGACATGTGGGCTAGTAGGTCGAAGCCTAAGAAGGCGTTGGATTTACATCCAACGGCCGGCATTCTTCTTCAATCTCTCGACTTCTTCCCCCAGCGCTGCAGGGACCGCCTGCTCCAGCCTTCGGCATCCAGCTGTATTGTTTTGCGCTCCTCAGCGAAACGCTACCCCGCCGACGGCCAGGCCATCCCTCCACTCCGCACCTCCTGTTATTCTCTGCCGAGTGTAGGCCCACCCCGCACCCGAACCAGTCAAGTTTCCCACTCCTCTACGTCTGTGACTCCACTACCACGTCTTCCCCATCTCCGGGTCGTTCCAGTCTGGGGCCTCGCCGTCGTCCACTACCTCGGTGCACTCGGCACGGCGTGGTCAATATACGAGAGTCATTGGAAAAGGACTATACATGGAGAGCCTGATGGCTAGGACCCACGAGGCCCATGGTCGCACGCAAGGAAAGTTCTTCCCTATTACGCACTGTATGTGGACTGTACGTGGGAAGGGCTTCTGTATTTCACGAAAAAATGTTCCCCCCACTGACAGGTCGGACCCACCAGCTATATCTTCGCACGCAAGGAAGTGCCTCCTTATTACGCACAAAAAAATGAATACCCCCTGCTAGCTGGGACCCACCAAAGTGGGTGGCTGACTTGTGGGCCTACTAAGTTGACGGGGACAGAGTGCTTTGTCAACTTAGTCAATATGAGCGATTATGGCTCCAGTGACCGTACGATGTCCATCCAACGACCATAGTGCTTCTTCAACCTCTGGTCTTCTTGCTCCAGCCGCCCAAAGCAGCGCCGGTCGTGCCGCGTGGTCCTGCCTCCCGTGGCGGGCTGTGATGCCGCGGAGGCCTCATCGCCCCTACTACTCCCATCGCTGGCCAGGACATCCCTCTACTCACCCACACCCCCTGTTATTCTGTGGTGATGGCAGCCTCACGCCGCAGCCAAACCAGTGAACCCTCGTACTCCTCTCCACGTGGGCATCCACTGACGCGTCTTCCCCGGCTCCGCGGCGTCCCCTTCCTAGGCCTCGTCGTCGTCCACCGCCTTGGTACTCCCGGCGTGGCGTGGTCAATGTGGTCAACGACCGACTTCCATTGGAAGAGTACTGTACGTGGAGAGGCTGACACCTAGGTCCACAGCCGCAGCTAGGTCCACGGCCACGGCCCAGTTTTTTTGTGATTTGCCAAGTAAGTTGCTTTGTCAGGCCTATTGGGTTGCCGAGGAGAGCTTCATACGGCTGGCCGAGAAAATGGCCTATCAGTAATGAAAAATGGGTTGTACATTTTTAAAACAGATCAAACCGGCAATTAGTTTCAAATTTCTTTTTTTCATTTCGAGATTTTAAATTGCATTGATTTTTATGCGTGGACAATTTGTTGCATTTTATATTGATATACATTTATTTTTTAAATCAGTTTGAATGTGACTCGAAATTTCGGGTTTAAAAACAGTTCAGACCGCACCGAAATATGCAAAATTTCGTATAATTTTTTAAGGGAAAATTTTGTTTTTGCCACTATAGATTTTGCCAATTTTCCTTATGCCACTCTAGATTTTGACATTTCACTCTTGCCACTCTTAGTTTTTGACAATTATCACAAAATGGCAATTGTGATAATTTTCAAAAACTAATAGTGGCAAAAGTGAAATGTCAAAATCTAGAGTGGCATAAGGAAAATTGGCAAAATCTAGAGTGGCAAAAACAAAATTTTCCCATTTTTAACCATGGCCACAATATGGGCTCTAATGCTAACGAAAAGAATATGGGCTCCAAAAAAACCTTAAGAATTAGCAAATGGGTTGTAAATTATTAGAAATAATGGCAGATGGGATGTATGCTGTTTTCCACATATTTGAAGCTTTCCTAAAAAAGGTTGACGCACAAACAGTGACTGTTGGATTTCCATCCAACGGTCGTCGTGCTTCTTCAATCTCTGCTCTTCCTGCTCCAGGCGCTCAAACAAGCGCCGGCGGGACTGCCTGCTCCTTCCTCCCCGCGGCCGGCTGTGCTGCCGCGCAGGCCTCACTGCCCCACCATACTCCCATCGCTGGCCTAGCCATCCCTCTGTCCACCCACACCTGCTGTTATTCTCCGGCGACGGCAGACGAACCAGTAAACCCTCGTACAGTCGTACTCCCCTCCGCGTGGGAAAAAACTTCCGAGTCATCCCTGCCTCCGTGTCGTTCCCTTCCTAGGCCTCGCCGTCGTCCACCACCCTAGTGCTCCCGGCGTGGCCTGGTGAACATGGTCAATGACCGACATGCATCTGAAGTCGACTGTACGTGGAGAGGCTAACAGCTGGGTCTACGGCCGCACACAAGGAAATGCCTCCTTATTACGCGCAAAATAATTATTCCTCCACCTGACATTTGGGACCCACCAAAAGGGCCTCTTGTATTTCGCGAAAAAAACGTTACCGCCGCTGACAGCTTGGAGCCACCAGCTATATCTTCGCAGCCAAGGAAGTGCCTCCTTATTACGCACACAAAAATGAATACTCCCCCTGCTAGCTGGGACCCAGTATAGTGGCAGGCTGACTTGTGGGCCTACTAAGTTGACGGGGATAGAGGGCTTTGTCAACTTAGTCAATATGCACGATTCTAGCTCCATTGACCGTATGATGTCCATCCAACGGCCGTAGTGCTTCTTCGACCTTTGGTCTTCTTGCTCC
>LR738713.1:348230200-348240831 GCA_902687465.1 Secale cereale
ACTTTGTTATACTTGATATTCCCGAGGATGATAGTATGTCTATTATTCTTGGAAGACCTTTTCTGAATACTGCAGGGGCTGTTATTGATTGCAACAAAGGCAATGTCACTTTTCATGTCAATGGTAATGAGCATACGGTACACTTTCCGAGGAAACAACCTCAGGTCTTCAGTATCAATTATATTGGAAAATTTTCAACTATTACTATTGGAGGTTTTGAGTTTCCTATTCCTACTGTCAAGAAGGCATATGACATACTTATTGTTGGGGACATACATATCCCCATTGAGGTAACATAGTGTTATTCGAAAATTCTCCGGTTTCATGTTACTCGGAAAGAGTTTATTAACAAGACCTGATCAACCTTGTAATGGATTCCTTTTTGATGAACATGGGATAGGTGAATCTAGATAGCACAAACCTTCTGTACCCTTATTTTACTTTTTGTTAATTAGGTTAAATAAAACAAAATTAGCATTATCTGTCTGTTTCCAGACTTATCCGTGCAATAAAAAAATATCCCGAAAATAAAAGTTCTCCAAATGCCATGAAAATGAAATATGATTTTTTCCAGAATATTTAAGAAAATATGGCACTGAACACACAGCGAGGGGAGCCAGCACCTGGCCTCGAGGGCACAGGGCGCGCCCCCCTTCAAAGGGCGCGCCCCCTGCCTCGAGGGCCCCATGTGACCCCCTCCACTTATCCTTTCACCCATTTCCTTCTTCTTCCAACCAAAAAAAATCCCCAACCAGCTCAAACCCGAGTTCTAGCTCATTTTGCTGCCATTTTCGATCTCCTTGCTCAAAGCACCATTCACCAAATTGTTTGGGAAGATTGTTCCTTGGTATGTGACTCCTCCATTGGTCCAATTAGTTTTTGTTCTAGTGCTTTATTTGTTGCAAGTTTGTGCTGCTGTGGTGACCTTGTTCTTGCGCTTGCATGTCAAATTTTCTTGGTCCCAAGTAGTTCTAATGCATGATATAGCTTCTAGGCACTTATAGGAGTTGTTGCTATCATTCTTGTTGAGTTTGGTTAACTTTTATTTGTGAGTTACTAAAAATTTCAGAAATTTTCAGAAAAGGAAAATGCTAAAAAGAATATTGAGGGGCTCTTCTAGCAAGAGCTCAGAGAAGAAGAAGAAAGAAGAAAATAAGAAGCCCAAGTATCATCTTTCTCGCATGGCGGAAGTTCGACCGTGCGAATGGCCTTGTAATAATTTCATGATGTCCGCCGGTATTTACGAAGACTTTTATTGGATGGCGAATAATGCAGGCCTCACCGACTTCATCAACGACCAAAAAGAACAGTATCTCTTACTCACCAATATTTTTACACAAAGCTTTCATTTTCATTCTAGGAAAACACCACCTACGGTGGAGTTTCGCTTATATGATGTGGTTAAGGAGATATCACTGTTAGACTTTTGTGAAATATGCAAAGTACCCTTTGAAGGTAGACTTGATGAACCACGTCATGAAGACATCAAAGGGTTTATTGATATGATAGCCGTAGGTGAAACTAGACAAGTTTCAGGGGCAAGAATCACCAGTACACACTTCCCTGTTCTACGCTACTTTGCTTTATTTGCTAGTAGGTGTTTAATTGGTCGCGGGAACAGTGGGAATCTCAGTGCCCATGATATTATCATTTTACGCCATGCCTTGTTTCATGACACAACTTTTAGTCTGGGCGCCGTCGTTGCCAAACGATTGAGCCTAAACCGCTCAAAGGGGCCCGTCTTTCGAGGCATCTTTGCTTCTCGCCTTGCTGAACATTTTAATATACCTATTAGGCATCATGAGAAGGAAGAAAACCTGCTTGCCCCTGTTTATCTAGACTACAAGAGCATGGTAGCTCATGACTTTATTGTTAAAGACAAAAATATGAAGGTACTTTATAAATTGAGGTTTGATGAAATATACTGTGAAATTGTTACCTTGCCTGCACCATCTCTGTTTGATCTGTCCACAAGCAAGTACCTCATTACATCAGATGCCTTCTACCAGTACCAAGGCCACGCACCAGCTTCAGAGCCTGAGTCAGAACCACCATTTGACCCTTCTCGTCAATCTGTCTATGGATGGGATCTGGACGAGCTCGCCAACCAGTGGCATCCAGAGGACACATCTCAGTACACTGGCGGGAGCGGCTTCGATCCGTGGCCATAGACCAACTTAGGCCAAAAGCCTAAGCTTGGGGGAGTTCGTGTTTCTCAAAGACTTACATTCATGTTCACACACTTATTATAGTTGTCGGTGCTCACACTCTTTCACTGTACCATCCATGTTTAGTTTCAATTTCTTTTTCTTATTCTTTTTCTTGTGTGCTAGAAAACCCCAGAAAAACAAAAAATATTAGTTGAAGCTTCTAGCTAGTTTACTTTCTTTGCTTGTAGTAGTAACTAAAAATAAAGACCCAAAAAGATTTCTCGTTCTTCTTTTGCTTGTTGGGAGCTTTCCCGTGTAAATAGTTTCTTTTCTCTTCTTTAGGGGTTAAGAGTAGAAGACCATGATGAAAATGCTTAGTATCTCTCATATGCTTTGTTGTTAATTTAACGTTGAGCCATATTACCTTGTCTTCTCTCTTGTATTAAATGCCTGCAGATTCCAGCTTAGTCCAATGCACGTGCACTATTATTATTATCCACACCGTTCGGTCGTGCGAGTGAAAGGCAATAAGGATGATATATGATGAACTAATTGAGATGAGAAAAGCTGCTATGAACTCGACCTCTCTTGTTTTTGTAAATATGATTGCTCGTCGTTCTTGATTTAACTTGTTATGAATGAAACATGTTTGCAATGACAATTAGAGATCGTAGCTACTTATGCCATGCTTAATTAGCTAAGAGTTTATAATGGTCTATCTTGCGTGCCAACATGATATTAAAATGGTTGTGATGTGGTATGATGGGTGGTATCCTCCTCTGAACGATTTAAGTGACTTGACTCGGCACATGTTCACGCATGTAGTTGAAACAAATCAACATAGCCTTCACGATATTTATGTTCATGGTGATTTATATCCTACTCATGCTTGCATTCATTGTTGATTAATTTTAATGCATGTTCATGGCCGTTGTTGCTCTCTAGCTGGTCGCTTCCCAGTCTCTTTCTAGCCTTCACCTGTACTAAGCGGGAATACTGCTTGTGCATCCACTTCCATAAACCCCAAAGTTATTCCATATGAGTCCACCATACCTTCCTATATGCGGTATTTACCTGCCGTTCCAAGTAAATTTGTATGTGCCAAACTCTGAACCTTCAAATGAAATTCTATTTTGTATGCTCGAACAGCTCAAGTATCAACTAGGGTTGTCTATATCTTCCATGCTAGGTGGGTTATTCTCACGATGAGTGGACTCCGCTCATCATTCACGAGAAAATGGTTGGTAACCGGGATGGCCAGTACCGTGCTCTAAAATCATAATAATTAAACAAAACTCCCCCAGGGCTGTTGCATGTTTGGACGGTAACCCGTGGATTCGGGTGGCCATGGAGTGTGCTTGTTGGTGGTTGGGGGAGTATAAACTTAACCATTCTGTTTGGGAACCGCATATAATGTGCATAGCATGGAAGGTATCGAGATTCTTGGTTGTTATGTTGACAATGAAAGTATACCGCTCAAAATGTTATTCAATCTCTATTTAAAAATCGAGCTCTGGCACCTCTACAAATCCATGCTTCCCTTCTGAGAAGGGCCTATCTATTTACTTTTCTGCCGAGTCATCATCCTCTCATCAAAGAGCACCAGTAGGAGAGCACCTCTGTCGTTGCATGTATTACTATTAATTTGCATTGAGTATGATCATGACTAGATCTCTTTTACCATGAATTACAATGTCTAGTCAGTCCTTGATCTTTAAAGGTGCTCTGCATTTATGTTTTGCGGTCTCAGAAAGGGCTCGCGAGATACCATCCTGTTATATCATATCATGATTGTTTTGAGAAGTGTTGTCATCCGAGGTTTATTATTATTTCTCGCTAGTTGATTATGCCATTGATGTGAACAGTCTTGAGACCCGAAAGTTATTGTGAATGTGGTTAGTGCATGATCTTGTTGAAAACCTCAATGCTAGCTTACATATTTACAACAACAAGAGCAAACAGAATTTGTCAAAGTTTTTCTTTATCACTTTCAGTTTATCAACTGAATTGCTTGAGGGCAAGCAAAGGTTGAAGCTTGGGGGAGTTGATACGTCTCCAACGTATCTACTTTTCCAAACACTTTTGCCATTGTTTGGGACTCTAACTTGCATGATTTGAATGGAACTAACCCAGACTGACGCTGTTTTCAGCAGAACTACCATGGCGTTGTTTTTGTGCAGAAATAAAAAGTTCTCGGAATCACCTGAAAATCAACGGAGATTTATTTCAGAAAATATAAAAATACTTGCAAGAAGATCCACACCTGGGGGCCCACGGGCCGTCCTCGAGGGTGGGGGCGCGCCCCCTTCCTAGGGCGCGCCCCCTTCCCAGGGCGCGCCCCCTTCCCAGGGGACGCCCCTGCCTCGAGGGCAGCCCGGTGCCCCACCGACGTGTCCCCAGGTCCTATATATTCCGTTTCATGGAGAGAAAAATCAAGGAGAAAGAATTATCGTGTTTTACGAGACGGAGCCGCCGCCAAGCCCTAATCTCTCTCGGGAGGGCTGATCTGGAGTCCATTCGGAGCTCCGGAGAGTGGAGATCGTCGCCATCGTCATCATCAACCTTTCTCCATCACTAATTCCATGATGCTCACTGCCGTGTGTGAGTAATTCCATCATAGGCTTGCTGGACGGTGATGGGTTGGATGGGATCTATCACGTAATCGAGTTAGTTTTGTTAGGGTTTGATCCCTAGTATCCACTATGTTCTGAGATTGATGTTGCTATGACTTTGCTATGCTTAATGCTTGTCACTAGGGCCCGAGTGCCATGATTTCAGATCTGAACCTATTATGTTTCCATGAATATATGTGTGTTCTTGATCCTATCTTGCAAGTCTATAGTCACCTACTATGTGTTATGATCCGGCAACCCCGAAGTGACAATAATCGGGACCACTCCCGGTGATGACCTTAGTTTGAGGAGTTCATGTATTCACTATGTGTTAATGCTTTGGTCCGGTACTCTATTAAAAGGAGGCCTTAATATCCCTTAGTTTCCAATAGGACCCCGCTGCCACGGGAGGGTAGGACAAAAGATGTCATGCAAGTTCTTTTCCATAAGCATGTATGACTATATTCGGAATACATGCGTACATTGAATTAATGAACTGGAGCTAGTTCCGTGTCACCCTAGGTTCTAACTTCTACATGATGAATTGCATTCCACGTAATTTCCCATCTCCGATCCAATTCCTACGAGCTTTACCTATATTGCTAGTTGTTATTTACTTTTCCGTTGCTATTATCACAAAAACTACAAAAACACTATCTTTACTTTTATTGCTGCTACCACCACTATCATATTACTTTGCTACTAAACTATCTTGCTGCAGATACTAAGTTTCCAGGTGTGGTTGAATTGACAACCTCAGCTGCTAATACTTAAGAGTATTCTTTGGCTCCCCTTGTGTCGAATCAACAAATTTGGGTTTAATACTTTACCCTCGAAAATTGTTGCGATCCCCTACACTTATGGGTTATCAGGCGGCAGGGGCCCGCGAGATAGAAAGTGGAGCCCTGTCCAAGCAAACAAAAGAAATTGCTAAGAGGTTGCAAGAAAAGAAGAAAGCAAGTGCAAATAAGATCAAGGTACTTACGAGGACACCATCGGTTGTGGCTTGGGGCCTTTCTGGAAGAGGGCCGCCTTCGCCGCAGCCTCTTGCCGCTTGGTTGCGGTGACTGAGACCTTGGGCTTCTTGGGCCGGCTTCCGTACAACCCGACGTTGGCTCAACACTTCGGTGCGCCGCCTGCTGTAGTCGACACCACCGTGGAGCTGGCGCCCGCCCTATCGGCACCATGGGTGTGGTGCAGCACATCGTCTTCCTCATCATCACCCGGCCACTCCCCAAGGCCGCCTCCTGCCGAGTCGTCTGCTCGCTCGCCGCCACTGCCTATGGCGTCATCTCCTCCATGGCGGCCGCCCCTAAATCGGGGTCGCTTGTGTCGCTGTGAGGCCGGTCCGCCATGACCGGACGATTTGGCATCCCAGGGACGGTTGCTGGCTGGCCCGGGAAGCGCTGGACCATGGCTGACTGGTCAGACGGCAAGAAGAAACCCAGACAAGCAAAGAAGGAAAAGAAAACTAGAAGAACTTACCGCTGGCGGTGGGTTGTCGCAGACGTACGACGGCTTGCCAAACCTCCAGCCAGCCTCCGGCAGCTTGCAGTCGGAGAAGTAATTCACCAGCCGGACCACTTCCGTGACCGGCAGAACCTTGCTGCTCAGTCGGCATGGATCCTGGCGCCCACCCATGTCGTTGATCAGGTGAGGCCGGGATTGAAGAGGTAGTACCCGGCGATCCACGTAGGCGGCCAGCAGATGCGAGGCCTTGAGGCCCTCCGACGCTGTTCCTCAAGGCGGGCGAGAGCGGTGGAGGAGGCGGGCGACAGAGCCTTCGGCCGATATCTCTAGGCGGCTCGGGGCTTGGCAAGCGGACCAGCCATGTACGCCGGCAGGTTGACATTATCCCACGACGTGTGGGTGCTCTTGTCGTAGAAATACATCTTCTGCCACAACTTGGCCGATTGCAACAAGGCGTTCTTGGGGAAGCGGACCCTAGATCAGGAGCTCCACACCACGACACAGGCTCCACATTGGGCCGCCTCATTTTTGATGGCGGTGCCGAGCTTGAGGTAGAAGAGTTCTCCCCATAGCTCAACTGTGGGGAGCACGCCAAAATACCCCTCACAAAAGGTAACGAAGGTGTAGAGCAGCACCACCATGTTTGGAGTGAGATGGTGGGGCACGGCTGTGGCTACGGAGCGAGAGGGAGCAGAGAGGAGAAGAGTAAGGAGGAAGAGGAGGGCGCGCGTGCGCTCTGCCACCCCCTCCTCCCCCTACTTATAGGCTCGGGGCGGTGGAGCCGAAGAGGCGGGACGTGGGACTAACTGCGCCCACAATCCGCACGTCCCGTGTTTTTTGCGCCATAACCGCACGCATTTAATGTGAGGGAGAATCGCAATCGATTGCCTCGGCCGCAGCGGATCCGCGCGTGTGCCGAGGCCCTGTAGCGGTGGGCACGAGCCTGCGGTGACATCCCGTCGCGCGCGTGGGCTGGCAGGCCAGCCTGGCCTGCTCGCGCCGCGTGGCGATCGAGCAATGGGCGGCGCGCCCACTACCCAGCTGGTTTGCTACTCCGCATCTTCCCCGACGATTCAAATTTGATGGCTGACTTCTGAAAGTCGGCCCCTCCAGGAAACAAAGAAAAAGGAGACTTGTCAGATCTCGCTGAGTGAGAAGCTGCTGAAGCACTATTGCTCTGCTCCCGGTCGTAGTGCCTCATCAGCTTCGGGGACGACTGTCGGAGATATTGACCATGAGTGTCTTCATCGACCACCAATAAAGCTTCAAAACATCGGGGCCGACTGTACCCTCCAACCGTCCTCAGGCGAGGCCACCTCGTTGGGCCGCCTGGTCCAATGAGCCGGCTGCCAGAAGGCGGCAGGCCATCACTAGGCGGCTTCGGTGGGCCGACATCAAGCAGGTGGCCCCACGCCCCCTCAAAGTCTGCACCCAGTTAACCATGACAAGACACGGCGCGGCTACAGTATGCCTAGCACACCCGGAATCCAGGGAACGCGTGGCCACAGTGCGGGTGTACCATACGGACACCCACCGTCTAGCGCGGTACGGTAGCCACGCGACCCATGACATCGCCCACGTTAGAGGGAGCCATGCCCCCACGACGAGCAGCAGTACGGCCCGCTGGCGGCGGGCCAGACGTGTCTGCGAGCCACCAGAAGGCGGAAAATCTCCAGCAGGCGGTGCCAAGGGCAGGCCGCCATCCAGCATGCGGCCCTTCTACCCTCAAAGTCTCTGAAGCCATTAGGCTAATAAGATGGAGCGTAGCTAGTGAACGACCGCCGGGCGGCGGGACTTTAGCCATGCCCTCCCCGACAAAGCCTCCGTCATTAGAGGCGAGGAAACAGTGAAAGGCAGTCACCCTGGCCCGCAGACGGCGGGCCCCATATAACAGACATGTCTCCAGCAGCCGGCGGGAGCCACCAAGCGGCAGAGTCCAGCAGCCGGCGGAGAAGTCGGCGCCCAGAGACGCTGACGGTAGGGGCCCACACCCATCCGGATTACCATTGTACCCCTGGGGGGTAGGCCTATATAAACCCCCTAGGTCTCCCCATACAAGGGGTTCAGAACTTTAGCTATCCGACATATATCTAGAGAAGGGAGAACTAGAGCCAGCCTTGCTCATCTTCCTCCTCTAAGCCAACACAGCTCAAGGAGCAACCTTGTAGCTACTCTATTGACGATAGTCATGACGCGGAGTCCCTGCAGAGCAGGATTAGGGGTGTTATCTCCTCGGAGAGCCCCGAACCTGGGTAAATCCCGTAGGCGTCCGAAGTATCGCCTCATCCCGCATCCAGGGCCCAGCGACGTTCTATTGTGCCCACACATGATTAGCCATCCTTTGGCGTATGTCGCACCAAACCCCCAACAATCGTTGTCCAACAACATGACCTCCAAGACAGGGTTGTCGTACCACTCAGGAGTAGTACATATCCTTGTCGATCTACGAGGTTCGATAGTAATTTGATCCAAAACTTCATGATCACTACCATTAGTTTCCTCTTCAACCGTCGTAGGTTCCACAGAAACATCTTTATGTGTTGCGCTACTCTCTGGTTGAAATAATGTTCTACAACCTCATCAAGTTCTATCTTCCTCCCACTCAATTCTTTCGAGAGAAACTCTTTCTCGAGAAAGGACCCATTCTTAGCGACAATCACTTTACCATCGGATCTGAGATAGAAGGTCTACCCAACCGTCTCCTTTGGGTATCCTATGAAGACGCATTTGTCCGCTTTGGGTTTGAGCTTTTCTGGCTGAAGCCTTTTAACATTAGCATCGCAGCCCTAAATCTTAAGAAATGATAGCTTAGGTCTCTTGCCAAACCATAGTTCATACGGTGTCGTGTCTATGGACTTAGATGGTGCCCTATTTAAAGTGAATGCAGTTGTCTCTAACGCATAACCACAAAACGATAGTGGAAGATCGGCAAGAGACATCATAGAACACACCATATCCAATAAGGTACGATTACGACGTTCGAACACACCATTACGCTGTGGTGTTCCAAATGGCGTCAACTGTGAAACAATTCCACATTGTCTTAAGTGATTGCCAAACTCGTAACTCATATATTCTCCCCTTCGATCGGATTGTAGGAATTTAATCTTCTTGTTATGATGATTTTCAACTTCACTCTGAAATTGCTTGAACTTTTCAAGCATTTCAGACTTATGTTTCATTAAGTTAATATACCGATATCTACTCAAATAGTCGGTGAATTCGAGGAAATAATGATATCCACCGCACGCGTCAATACTCATCGAACCGCACACATCAGTATGTATGATTTCCAACAAGTCACTTGCTCGTTCCATTGTACCGGAAAACGGGGTTTTAGTCATCTTGCCCATGAGGCATGGTTCACATGAGTCAAGTGATTCAAAATCAAGTGACTCTAAAAGTCCATCAACAGGGAGTTTCTTCATGCGCCTTTTACCAATATGATCTAAGCGGTAGTGCCACAAGAAAGTGGTACTATCATTATCAACTCTACATCTTTTGGCATCAATATATGAACATGTGTATCACTACCATCAGCATGGAGTTTCTTCATGCGCCTTTTACCAATATGACCTAAGCGGAAGTGCGACAAGAAAGTGGTACTATCATTATGAACTCTACATCTTTTGGCATCAATGTATGAACATGTGTATCACTGCTACCTCTTGAGCTTGCGTTGTATTCCCTCGAAGAGGAGAGGGAGATGCAGCACAGTAGCGTAAGTATTTCTCTCAGTTTTTGAGAACCAAGGTATCAATACAGTAGGAGACCATGTGTCGATCCCTCGCACCTACACAAACAAATAAGAACTTCGCAGCCAACGCGATAAGGCGTTGTCAATCCCTTTACGATCACTTACAATAGTGAGATCTGATAGAGATGATATTTATATTTTTGGTATTTTTAGTAAAGAAACAGAAAGTAAAGAAAGCAAATAAACAACAGCAACAGAAATTGACGGGAAAGTAATATGATAAAGATAGACCCGGGGGCCATAGTTTTCTCTCTGCGTATGGAGTTTCTGGGGTATGTAGGTATATATAGGAAGAAGGGGGGCACCGGGGGCCACACGGGCTGCCCTCGAGGCAGGGGGCGCGCCCCCCACCCTCGAGGGTGGCCCCTCTGTCCCCTGGCCTGGCCCCGAAGTCTTTCGTGCGTGATTTCCTCCAAAAATATCTCTCGCAAAGGTTTTATTCCGTTTGGACTCCGTTTGGACTCCGTTTGATATTCCTTTTCTGCAAAACACTGAAATAGGCAAAAAACAGCAATCTGGATTGGGCCTTTGGGTTAGTAGGTTAGTCCCAAAAATGATATAAAAGTGAATGATAAAGCCCATTAAACATCCAAGACTTCATAAATAATAACATTTAACAATAAAAAATTATAGATACATTGG
>LR738713.1:348240841-348281406 GCA_902687465.1 Secale cereale
TTTTGGTATTTTTAGTAAAGAAACAGAAAGTAAAGAAAGCAAATAAACAACAGCAACAGAAATTGACGGGAAAGTAATATGATAAAGATAGACCCGGGGGCCATAGTTTTCTCTCTGCGTATGGAGTTTCTGGGGTATGTAGGTATATATAGGAAGAAGGGGGGCACCGGGGGCCACACGGGCTGCCCTCGTGGCAGGGGGCGCGCCCCCCACCCTCGAGGGTGGCCCCTCTGTCCCCTGGCCTGGCCCCGAAGTCTTTCGTGCGTGATTTCCTCCAAAAATATCTCTCGCAAAGGTTTTATTCCGTTTGGACTCCGTTTGATATTCCTTTTCTGCAAAACACTGAAATAGGCAAAAAACAGCAATCTGGATTGGGCCTTTGGGTTAGTAGGTTAGTCCCAAAAATGATATAAAAGTGAATGATAAAGCCCATTAAACATCCAAGACTTCATAAATAATAACATTTAACAATAAAAAATTATAGATACATTGGAGACGTATCAAGCATCCCCAAGCTTAATTCCTGCTCGTCCTCGAGTAGGTAAATGATGAAGAAATAATTTTTGATGTGGAGTGCTAACCAATATAGTTTTTCAATGTAATTCTCTTAATTGTGGCATGAATGTTCAGATCTGAAGGATTCAAGATAAAAGTCTATATTGACATAAGAAATAACGATACTTCAAGCAATACTAACAAAGCAATCATGTCTTCTCAAAATACTATGGCTAAAGAAAGTTATCCCTACAAAATCATATAGTGTTGGCTATGCTCCCTTATTATCACACTAGATATGCATATCATGCACAACCCCGATTTCAGCCAAGCATTTGTTTTCATGCTCTATATTTTCAAACCTTTCAACTTTCACGCAATACATGAGCGTGAGCCATGGATATAGCACTATGGGTGGAATAGAGGTGGTTGTGGAGAAGACAAAAAGAGGGAGATAGTCTCGCATCGACTAAGCGTATCAACGGGCTATGGAGATGCCCATCAATAGATATCAATGTGAGTGAGTAGGGATTGCCATGCAACGGATGCACTAGAGCTAAATATGAATGAAAGATCAACAAAAAAAACTAGTGGGTGTGCATCCAACTTTCTTGCTCACGAAGACCTAGGGCATTTGAGGAAGCCCATCGTTGGAATATACAAGCCAAGTTCTATAACGAAAATTCCCACTAGTATATGAAAGTGACTACGCATGAGACTTTCTACAATGAAGAACATGGTTCTACTTTGAAGCACAAGTGTGGAAAAAGATAGTAGCAGTTGTCCCTTTTTCTTTTCTTTTTTTTCTTTTTTCTCTTTTTTTTTCTTTTTTTTTTCTTTTTGGGCCTTTTTTTTCTTTGCCCTTTCTTTTCTTTTCTTTTCTTTTGCGGAGGGGCTTTATAGATTCAGCCTTTCCTCCCATGGGACAATGCTCTAAAAATGATGATCATCACACTTTCATTACAACACAATATTACAACTCGATACTACAACAACAAAGTATGACTCTATATGAATGCCTCCGGCGGTGTACCGGTATGTGCAATGAAACAAGAGTGACATGTATGAAAGAATTATGCATGGTGGCCTTGCCACAAATACGATGTCAACTACATGATCATGCATGGCAATATGACAATATGATGTGTGTCATATAAATGAAACGGTGGAAAGTTGCATGGCAATATATCTCGGAATGGTTATGAAAATGCCATGATAGGTAGGTATGGCGGCTGTTTTGAGGAACAATATGGTGGCTGTTTTGAGGAAGGATATATAGTGGGTTTATGGCACCGGCGAAAGTTGCGCGGTACAAGAGAGGCTAGCAATGGTGGAAGGGTGAGAGTGCGTATAATCCATGGACTCAACATTAGTCATAAGAACTCATATACTTATTGCAAAAATTTACGAGTCATCAGAACAAAGCAATCAATGCATGCCCCTAGGGGGGGAGGTTGGTAGGACTTAACCATTGCGCGCCTCCGACCTCCACACAAAGGTTGACACTCTACAAATACATCATGCTTTAACTTAGTCACATAACGGTTCACCATACGTGCATGCTACGGGAATCACTAACCTTAACACAAGTATTTCTCAATTTCATAATAACTCCACTAGCATGACTTTAATATCACTATCCTCATGTCTCAAAACAATTATCAAGCATCCAACATCTCTTTCTATTCAATGCACTTGATGTGAATTTTTTTAACTACATTGACATTGGATGTTTATCATGTGAAGACTAGTTTCTTTAGCCTAAACACTTTACCATGCTGTTTTAATAGACTCTCAAATAGATCTAAGTGAAGCATGAGAGTTCAAAAATTTCTACAAATTATTACCACCACCATGCTCTAAAAGATATAAGTGAAGCACTAGAGCAAAAACTATTCAACTCAAAAGATATAAGTGGAGCACATAGAGTGTTCTAACAATTTCTAGGCCATATTTAACTCTCTCAAATAGGTGTCTCCAACAAGCATTATTGTGACAAACTAACAAGCAAAGACTCAAATTATACAAGATGCTCCAAGCAAAACACATAGCATGTTGCGAATAAAAATATAGCTCCAAGTATAGTTACCGATGGATGAAGACGAAAGAGGGGATGCCTTCCCGGGGCATCCCCAAGCTTAGGATTTTTTATTATCTTGAATTTACTTGGGGTGCCATGGGCATCCCCAAGCTTATGCCTTTGCTACTCCTTGTTCCATAGTCCATCAAAGCAATACTCAAAACTTGAAAACTTCACAACACAAAACTTAGACAAAAATTCTCGTGAGCTCCGTTAGTAAGAGAAAGCAAACCACCACTCGAATGTACATCAAGGAATTCATTATTTGTTTAAATTGGTGTTAAACCTACTGTACTCCAAGTTTTTTATGGTTCATATCCTCCAATATTACTCATAGATGCATCGGAATAAGCAAACAACACACGAAAAACAGAATCTGTCAAAAACAGAACAGTATGTAGTAATCTGCTGGGTTCGCCTACTTATCGAACTCCAAAAAATTCAAACTAAATTGGTAAATTTGAGAAATTTGTCTGTCAATCAGCAGAAAAAATAATCAACTAAAAACCACGCTCCAGTAAAATCTGAGACTACTTTAGCGAGCGCTAACGATTCTGTTTTTCACATCAAGATCAAATAAACTTCACACAAGTTCTAACAAAGGTTCTACTTGGCACAAACACTAAACAAAACATTAAAACACATAAAATCAGATGCTAGATGCAATATTTATTCCCTAACAGCAACAAAATCAAAAAACATAAAATTGGGTTGCCTCCCAACAAGCGTTATCGTTTTACGCCCCTAGCTAGGCACGATACAAGATAGATCTAGGTATTGCCATCCTTGGAAGGCAATCCATAAGTGGCTCTCATGATAGATTCATATGGTAATTTTATTTTCTTTCTAGGAAATTGTTCCATGCCTTTCCTTAACGGAAATTGGAATCTAGTATTTCCTTCCTCCATATCTATGATTGCACCAATCGTTCTAAGGAAAGGTCTACCAAGAATAATAGGACATGAAGGATTGCAATCTATACCAAGAACAATGAAATCTACGGGTACATAATTCCCATTGGCAACAATAAGAACATCATTAATTCTTCCCATAGGTTTCTCAATAGTGGAATCCGCAAGATGCAAATTCAAAGAACAATCATCAAGCTCATGGAACCCTAGCAAATCACACAAAGTTTTTGGGATAGTGGAGACACTAGCACCCAAGTCACACAAAGCATAGCATTCATGATCCTTTATTTTTATCTTTATAGTAGGTTCCCATTCATCATAAAGATTTCTAGGTATAGAAACTTCCAACTCAAGTTTTTCTTCATAAGATTGCATCAAAGCATCAACTATATGTTTAGTGAAAGCTTTATTTTGACTATAAGCATGTGGAGAATTTAGCACGGATTGTAACAAGGAAATACAATCAATCAAAGATAAATTATCATAATTCAATCCCTTGAAATTCAAAGTAGTGGGTTCAGCACTATGCCAAGTTTTAATCTCTTCAATCCCACTTTTAGCAATTTTAGCATCAAGATCTAAAAACTCCGAATCATTGGAACACCTTAAAGGAGAATCATCTCCAATCATATTATCATCAATATTGATACTATAAAACAAGGATCTAATAGAAGACACATCAATAACTTTCAGATCTTCATCTTTATTTTCACGATAACTAGAAGAACACGATTTAATGTAATCTTCTCTTTTAGCATGCATTCTAGCGGTTCTTTGTTTGCATTCTATCAATGGAAATTCTCATGGCTTTGAAAGACTCATTGATATCATGCTTAGGTGGGATAGATCTAAGTTTCAAAGAATCAACATCAAGAGTAATTCTATCCACACTTCTAGCCAATTCATCAACCTTAACCAATTTCTCTTCAAGCATAGCGTTGAAATTCTTTTGCGAGATCATAAACTCCTTAACACTAGTTTCAAATTCAGAAGGCATCTTTCCATAAGAGTTGTTGTAGGAATTACCATAATTATTAGAGGAATTACTAGGAAAAGGCCTAGGATTAAAATTACCTCTATAAGCATTGTTACCAAAATTATTCCTACCAACAAAATACACATCCAAAGATTCATTGTTATTCTCAATCAAAGTGGACAGAGGCATATCATTAGGATCAGAAGAAGCACTCTTAGCAGCAAACAATTTCATAAGTTCATCCATCTTTCCACTCAAAACACTAATTTCTTCGATAGCATGCACTTTTTTACTAGTAGATCTTTCGGTGTGCAGCCGAGAATAATTAACCATAATATTATCTAGGAGTTTAATAGCTTCTCCTAAGGTAGTTTCCATGAAAGTGCCTCCGGCGGCCGAATCTAAAAGATTTCTAGAAGCAAAATTCAAGCCAGCATAGAAGTTCTGAATAATCATCCATTGATTCAAACCATGTGTACGGCAATTACGTATCATTAATTTCATTCTCTCCCAAGCTTGTGCAACATGCTCATGATCTAGTTGCTTAAAATTCATAATATCGTTTCTAAGAGAGATGATCTTAGCAGGAGGGAAATACTTAGAGATAAAAGTATCTTTGCACTTATTCCACGAATCAATACTATTTCTAGGCAAAGAGGAAAACCAAGTTTTAGCACGATCTCTAAGTGAAAATGGAAATAACTTCAATTTAACAATATCGTTATCCGTATCCCTTTTCTTTTGCATATCACACAAATCAACAAAGTTGTTCAGATGGGTAGCGGCATCTTCACTAGGAAGGCCGGAGAATTGGTCTTTCATGACAAGATTCAACAAAGCAGCATTGATCTCACAAGATTCAACATCGGTAATAGGAGCAATGGGAGTGCTAATAAAATCATTGTTGTTGGTATTGGAAAAGTCACACAATTTGGTATTGTTCTGAGCCATAGTGACAAGCAAGCGATCCAACACACACAAGCGAACAAGAAACAAGCGAACGAGAAACACACGACGGAAAAAGGGCGAATAAAACGGCAAAGTTGAAGTGGGGGAGAGGAAAACGAGAGGCAAATAAATGTAATGCGAAGGATAAGGGTTTGTGATAGGTACTTGGTATATAACTTTTGCGTAAGCCTCCCCGGCAACGGCACCATAAATTCTTCTTGCTACCTCTTGAGCTTGCGTTGTATTCCCTCGAAGAGGAAAGGGAGATGCAACACAGTAGCATAAGTATTTCCCTCAGTTTTTGAGAATCAAGGTATCAATCCAGTAGGAGACCACGCGCCGGTCCCTCGCACCTGCACAAACAAATAAGAACTTCGTAGCCAACGCAATAAGGGTTATCATTATTAGAGCATTGTCCCGGAAAAAAAAAGAGAAAGGGCAAATAAAAAAATAAAAAGGGGGACAATGCTACAATCTTTTTCCACACTTGTGCTTCAAAGTAGCACCATGATCCTCATAATAGAGATTTCTTGTTTTGTCACTTTCATATACTAGTGGGAATTTTCATTATAGAACTTGGCTTGTATATTCCAACGACGGGCTTCCTCAAATGCCCTAGGTCTTCGTGAGAAAGCAAGTTGGATGCACACCCACTTAGTTTCTTTTGTTGAGCTTTCATACATTTATAGCTCTAGTGCATCCGTTGCATGGCAATCCCTACTCACTCACATTGATATCTATTAATGCGCGTCTCCATAGCCCATTGATACGCCTTGTTGATGTAAGACCATCTTCCTCCTTTGTGTCTTCTCCACAACCACCACTCTATTCCACCTATAGTGCTATATCCATGGCTCACGCTCCTGTACTGCGTGAAAGTTGAAAAAGTTTGAAAAACTTGAAGTATGAAACAATTGCTTGGCTGAAACCGGGGTTGTGCATGATTTGAGTATTTTGTGTGACGAAAATGGAACATAGCCAAACTATATGATTTTGTAGGGATGAACTTTCTTTGGCCATGATATTTTGAGAAGACATAATTGCTTTGTTAGTATGCTTGAAATATTATTATTCTTATGTCAATATTAACCATTTGTCTTGAATCTTTCGGATCTGAACATTCATGCCACAATAAAGAAAATTACATTGAGAATTATGTTAGGTAGCATTCCACATCAAAAATTCGGTTTTTATCATTTACCTACTTGAGGACGAGCAGGAATTAAGCTTGGGGATGCTTGATACGTCTCCAATGTAGCCATAATTTTTTATTGTTCCATCTATTATATTATCTGTTTTGGATGTTTAATGGGCTTTAATATGCACTTTTATAATATTTTTGAGACTAACCTACTAACCAAAGGTCCAGTGCAAATTGCTCTTTTTTGCCTACTTCAGTGTTTCGCACAAAAGGAATATCAAACGGATTCCAAATGGAATGAAACCTACACGAGGATCGTTTTTTGGAACAAACGCAATCCAGAAGACTTGGAGTACACGCCTGGGAAGCCACGAGGAGGCCACGAGACAGGAGGGCGTACCCAGGGGGGTAGGCGCACGCCCCACCCTCGTGGGCCCCTCGTAGGTCCACCGACGTACCCCTTCCACCTATATATACTCATATACCCTGAAAACATCCGAGAGCACCACGAAACCCTAATTCCACCGCCGCAACCTTCTGTACCCGTGAGATCCCATCTTGGGGCCTTTTCTGGAGCTCCGCCGGAGGGGGGGCCCTCCTGCACCGTCCCTCTCGCTGCCTCGCCCGCCTCCCTTTGCGAGCGCCATGGCCCATGAAGCACCTCCGCCACCTCCAAGTCAAGACGTCGCCCACGCTCCAAGGTGTGCGGCCCCGCAGCGCGACCCACCACGCGGGGCGCCCGCGCATGAAGAAGGAAGTTGTCAAGAGGTCCAGCGGCCGCAAGGAGGAGCTCCTGCGCTCCTACCACCACCACCACGTCGAGACCGTGCGCCCCTGTGGTGGCAACGCATGAGAACCAAGACCAAGCCCCGCCTCGACGACAGGCTCCGGTGGCCACAGCAGGCTGCCGAGCCTTCACTCCTAAGCTATGCAGCACCATCGGGCCCGGGAAGTTCAAGCCCGACCTGCCTCCACATACGATGGCACCCCTGACCCTGCTGGGTTCCTGCATCTTTACGAGCTGAGCATCGAGGCGGCCAACGGCGACGAGAAAATTATGGCAAACTGGTTCCCCATGGCTCTCAAAGATAGCGCGCGCTCGTGGCTCCTGAACCTGCCTACGGGACCGATCTCCTCCTGGGGTGAGATGCGTGAGCGTTTCAGGCCAATTTCCAGGGCACTCGCAATCGCCGGCTAGCAGTGGGTGACCTACAGCTCGTCAAGCAGCAACAAGGGAAACCCTACAGAAGTACATCCAACGCTTCAACAGCGTCCGCCTCAAGATTCCCAAGGTGACAGACGAGGCCATCATCTCGGCATTCTCCGATGGCGTCCGTGATGTCAAGATGAAGGAGGAGCTCGCCATCCACGAGGACCTGTGGATAGCCTTGGAGCTGTTCAACATAGCGACCAAGTGCGCCAGAGCTGAGGAAGGGTGCCTTTCCCTCGTCGAGCTCCTAGCTGCAGACCCAGAAGACAAGAAGACCAAGGCTAAAGATGTGAAGCGCAAGGGGGTGGCCGTGCTCGCGGAAGAACCGGGGATAAAGCGCAGCCGCGACCACCCAGAGTCATCCAAGGGCAGCCGTCATTCTGCACCTTCCGCAATGTACATAGCCACAACACCAATGACTATTAGGAGCTCAGGGCCATCCATGATGGACGCTTCGGTCGACGCCCCGAGCGCAATGACCGAGGCTACGGTCGTGGAGGAAGCCGAACTGGAGGGCGCTGGGACGACCACGGCCCCTGTCGGGAGTGGTGCGATCAGCCCCGTGAGGACCGTTGGCACGACCAGCCTCGCGAGGGCGCCTAGAGGGACCAGCCTCATGATGTCGACGTCCTGGGAACGGGGGTACCCAGACTTGCCTGCCTACGGTCCGTAATGTAGCTCCATCGACGGCCTGGTACGGCCCAGCTTCAGCAACCATAGCTCAAGACCCACGCGAGGGGTGATACGTCTCCAATGTATCCATAATTTTTTATTGTTCCATGCTATTATATTATATGTTTTGGATGTTTAATGGGCTTTAATATGCACTTTTATATTATTTTTGGGACTAACCTACTAACCAAAGGCCCAGTGCAAATTGCTGTTTTTTGCCTATTTCAGTGTTTCGCAAAAAAGGAATATCAAACGGAGTCCAAACGGATTGAAACCTTCACGAGGATCGTTTTTGGAACAAACACAATCCAGAAGACTTGGAGTACACGCCTGGGAAGCCACAAGGAGGCCACAAGGCAGGAGGGCGCGCCCAGGGGGGTGGGCGCGCCCTCCACCCTCGTGGGCCCCTCGTAGCTCCACCGACGTACCCCTTCCTCATATATATACTCATATACCCTGAAAACATCCGAGAGCACCACGAAACCATAATTCCACCACCGCAACCTTCTGTACTCATGAGATCCAATCTTGGGGCCTTTTCCGAAGCTCCGCCGGAGGGGGAATCAACCACGGAGGGCTTCTACATCAATGCCATAGCCTCTCCGATGATGTGTGAGTAGTTTACCACAGACCTTCAGGTCCATAGTTATTTGCTAGATGGCTTCTTCTCTCTCTTTGGATCTCAATACAAAGTTTTCCTTGATCTTCTTGGAGATATATCCAATGTAATACTTTTTGCGGTGTGTGTTCGAGATCTGATGAATTGTGGGTTTATGATCAAGATTATCTATGAACAATATTTGGTTCTTCTCTGAATTCTTATATGCATGATTTAATATCTTTGCAAGTCTCTTCGAATTATCAGTTTCGTTTGGCCTAGTAGATTGATCTTTCTTGCAATGGGAGAAGTGCATAGCTTTGGGTTCAATCTTGCGGTGTCCTTTCCCAGTGACAGCAGGGGCAGCAAGGCACGTATTATATTGTTGCCATCGAGGATAAAAATATGGGGTTTATGTCATATTGCATCAGTTTATCCCTCTACATCATGTCATCTTGCTTAATGCGTTACTCTGTTCTTATGAACTTAATACTCTAGATGCATGCTGGATAGCGGTCGATGTGAGGAGTAATAGTAGTAGATGCAGAATCGCTTCGGTCTACTTGTTGCGGACGTGATGCATGTATACATGATCATGCCTAGATATTCTGATAACTATATGATTTTCTATCAATTGCTCGACAGTAATTTGTTCACCCACCGTAAGATTTTCTATCTTGAGAGAAGCCACTAGTGAAACCTATGGGCCCCGGGTCTACTTTCCATCATATTAATCTTCCGTCAACTAGCTATCTTTATTGTTCTTTTATCTTGCAATCTTTACTTTTCAATCTATACAACAAAAATACCAAAAAAATATTTATCTTATTATCTCTATTAGATCTCACTTTTGCAAGTGGCCGTGAAGGGATTGACAACCCCTTTATCTCGTTGGTTGCAAGGTTCTTAATTGTCTGTGCATGTACTAGGGATTTGCGTGTAGTCTCCTACTGAATTGTTACCTTGGTTCTAAAAAACTGAGGGAAATACTTACGCTACTTTGCTGCATCACCCTTTCCTCTTCAAGGGAAAAACAACGCAAGCTCAAGCCTCCCTGGGGGCAGCCCCTCTGTTGGGGAACGTAGCAGAATTCAAATTTTTCCTACGCTTCACCAAGATCAATCTAAGGAGTCATCTAGCAACGAGCATAAAGGAGTGCATCTACATACTCTTTGTAGATCGCGAGCGGAAGCGTTCAAGAGAACATGGATGATGGAGTCGTACTCGTCGTGATCCCTATCACCGATGATCCCAGCGCCGAACGGACGGCACCTCCGCGTTCAACACACGTACGGTGCAGCGACGTCTCCTCCTTCTTGATCCAGCAAGGAGGGAGGAGAGGTTGATGGAGATCCAGCAGCACGACAGCGTGGTGGTGGATGCAACGGAAAAACTGCAGGGCTTCGGCAAGGATCTGCGGGAGGAGGGAGATGTGTAACGGGGGGAGAGAGGCGCCAGGGGCAAAGGGTGCGGCTGCCCTCTCTCCCCCGCCAACTATATATAGGGGCCAGGGGGTGCCGGCCCTAGGAGATGGGATCTCCTTGGGGGGGCGACCATGGGGGGAGGCTTGCCCCCCAAGGCAAGGGTGGTGCCCCCCACCCCAAGGGTTCCCAACCCTAGGCGCAGGGGGGAGCCCCAAGGGGGTGCGTCAGCCCACTATGGGCTGGTCCCCCTCCCCCTACGGCCCATGGGGCCCTCCGGGATGGGTGGCCCCACCCGGTGGACCCCCGGGACCTTTCCGGTGGTCCCGGTACACTACCGGTGACCCCCAGAACTCTCCCGATGGACGAAACTGGACTTACTATATATAATTCTTTACCTCTGGACCATTCCGGAACTCCTCGTGATGTCTGGGATCTCATCCGTGACTCCGAACAACATTCGGGTTACCGTGTGCATATACCTCTACAACCCTACCGTCACCGAACCTTAAGTGTGTAGACCCTACGGGTTCGAGAGACACGTAGACATGACCGAGACGACTCTCCGGTCAATAACCAACAGCAGAATCTGGATACCCATGTTGGTTCCTACGTGTTCCTCGATGATCTCATCGGATGAACCACGATGTCAAGGATTCACTCAATCTCGTATGCTATTCCCTTTGTCTATCGGTATAGTACTTGCCCGAGATTCGATCGTCGGTATACCGATACCTTGTTCAATCTCGTCATGACAAGTCTCTTTACTCGTTCCGTAATACATCATCCCGTGACTAACTCCTTAGACACATTGAGCTCATTATGATGATGTCTTACCGAGTGGGCCCAGAGATACCTCTCCGTCATACGGAGTGACAAATCCCAGTCTCGGTTCGTGCCAACTCAACAGACACTTTCGGAGATACCCGTTGCGTACCTTTATAGCCACCCAGTTATGTTGTGACGTTTGGCACACCCAAAGTATTCCTACGGTATCTGGGAGTTGCACAACCTCATGGTCTAAGGAAAAGATACTTGACACTGGAAAAGCTTTAGCATTACGAACTACACGATCTTGTGCTAGGCTTAGGATTGGGTCTTGTCCATCACATCATTCTCCCAATGATGTGATCCCGTTATCAATGACATCCAATGTCCATGGCCAGGAAACCGTGACCATCTGTTGATCAACGAGCTAGTAACTAGAGGCTTACCAGGGACACGTTGTGGTCTATGTATTCACACATGTATCACTGTTTCCGTATAATACAATTCAAGCATGAATAACAGACAATAATCATGAACAAGGAATAATAATAACCATTTTATTATTGCCTCTAGGGCACATTTCCAGCAGTCTCCCACTTGCACTAGAGTCAATAATCTAGTTACATTGTGATGAATCGAACACCCATAGAGTTCTGGTGTTGATCATGTTTTGCTCGTGGAAGAGGTTTAGTCAACGGATCTGTGCCATTCAGATCCGTATGCACTTTACAAATATCTATGTCTCCATCTTGAACATAATTCCAGATGGAGTTGAAACGGCGCTTGATGTGCTTGGTCTTCTTGTGAAACTTGGGCTCTTTGGCAATAGCAATAGCTCCAGTGTTGTCACAGAAGAGAGTCATTGGGCTTGACGCGCCTGGAATGACTCCTAGGTCGGTGATGAACTCCTTCATCCAGACTCCTTCCTGCGCTGCTTCGCAAGCAGCTATGTACTCCGCTTCACATGTAGAATGCGCCACGACGCTCTACTTGCAACTGGACCAGCTGACTGCCCCACCATTCAAAATATACACGTATCCGGTTTGTGACTTGGAGTCATCCAGATCTGTGTTGAAGCTAGCATCGACGTAACCCTTTACGACGAGCTCTTCGTCACCTCCATAAACGAGAAACATATACTTAGTCTTTTTCAGGTACTTCAGGATGTTCTTGACCGCTGTCCAGTGTTCCATACCGGGATCACTTTGGTACCTCCCTACCAAACTTATGGCAAGGTTCACATCAGGTCTGGTACACAGCATGGCATACATGATAGAACCTATGGCTGAGGCATAGGGGATGACACTCATCTTTTCTCTATCTTCTGCCGTGGTCGGGGATTGAGCCATGCTCAATCTCATACCTTGCAATACAGGCAAGAACCCTTTCTTGGACTGATCAATATTGAACCTCTTCAATATCTTATCAAGTTATGTGCTCTGTGAAAGACCAATGAGGCGTCTCGATCTATCTCTATAGATCTTGATGCCTAATATGTAAGCAGCTTCTCCAAGGTCCTTCATCGAAAAACTCTTATTCAAGTAGGCCTTTATGCTTTCCAAGAATTCTATATAATTTCCCATCAGCAGTATATCATCCACATATAATATGAGAAATGCTACAGAGCTCCCACTCACTTTCTTGTAAATACATGCTTCTCCCCAAGTCTGTACAAACCCAAACACTTTGATCACATCATTAAAGCGAATATTCCAACTCCGAGATGCTTGCACCAGCCCATAGATCGAGTGCTGGAGCTTGCATACCTTGTTAGCATTCTCAGGACGACAAAACCTTCCAGCTGCATCATATACAGTTCTTCCTTGAGGAAACCATTAAGGAATGTCGTTTTGACGTCCATTTGCCATATCTCATAATCATAGTATGCGGCAATTGCTAACATGATTCGGACGGACTTCAGCATCGCTACGGGAGAGAAAGTCTCATCGTAGTCAATCCCTTGAACTTGTCGATAACCTTTAGCGACAAGCCGAGCCTTATAGATGGTCACATTACCATCCGCGCCAGTCTTCTTCTTAAATATCCATTTATTCTCTATGGCGTGCCGATCATCGGACAAGTCCACCAAAGTCCATACTTTGTTTTCATACACGGATCCTATCTCGGATTTCATGGCTTCAAGCCATTTGTTGGAATCCGGTCCCGCCATCGCTTCTTCATAGTTCGAAGGTTCACCATTGTCTAACAACATGATTTCCATGACAGGGTTGCCGTACCACTCTGGTGCAGAACGTGTCCTTGTGGACCTTCGAAGTTTAGTAGTAACTTGATCTAAATCTTCATCATCATCATCATTAACTTCCTCCCCTATCAGTGCAGGCACCTCAGGAACAATTTCCCGCGCTGCGCTACTTTCCGGTTCGGGAGGGGTGACTGTCACCTCATCAAGTTCTACTTTCCTCCCACTCACTTCTTTCGCAAGAAACTCTTTCTACATAAAGGATCCATTCTTGGCAATGAAGACCTTGCCTTCGGATCTGAGGTAGAAGGTGTACCCAATCGTTTCCTTTGGGTATCCTATGAAGATGCATTTTTCCGATTTGGGTTCAAGCTTTTCAGGTTGAAGTTTCTTGACATAAACATCGCAACCCCAAACTTTCAGAAACGACAGCTTAGGTTTCTTGCCAAACCAAAGTTCATACGATGTCGTCTCAACGGATTTTGACGGATCCCTATTTAAAGTGAATGCGGTAGTCTCTAAAGCATATCCCCAAACAGATAGCGGTAAGTCGGTGAGAGACATCATAGATCGCACCATGTCCAACATAGTATGATTTCGACGGTCGGACACACCATTACGCTGAGGTGTTCCGGGCGGTGTCAATTGTGAAACAATTCCACAGTTCCTTAGGCGTGTGCCAAATTCATGACTTAAATATTCACCCCCACGATCCGATCGTAAGAACTTTATTTTTCTGTCACGTTGGTTCTCAACCTCATTCTGAAATTCCTTGAACTTTTCAAAGGTCTCAGACTTGTGTTTCATTAAGTAGACATATCCATATCTACTCAAGTCATCTGTGAGGGTGAGAACATAACGATAGCCTCTGCGATCTTCAACACTCATTGGACCGCACACATCGGTATGTATGATTTCCAATAAGTTGGTCGCTCGCTCCATTGTTCTGGAGAACGGAGTCTTGGTCATCTTGCCCAAGAGGCATGGTTCGCACGTGTCAAATGATTCATAATCAAGAGACTCTAGAAGTCCATCTGCATGGAGCTTCTACATACGTTTGACGCCAATATGACCAAGGCGGCAATGCCACAAGTATGTGGGACTATCATTATCAACTTTACATCTTTTGGTATTCACACTATGAATATGTGTAACATCACGTTCGAGATTCATCAAGAATAAACCATTGACCAGCGGGGCATGACCATAAAACATATCTCTCATATAAATAGAACAACCATTATTCTCGGATTTAAATGAGTAGCCATCTCGCATTAAATGAGATCCAGATACAATGTTCATGTTCAAAGCTGGTACTAAATAACAATTATTAAGGTTTAAAACTAATCCCGAGGGTAGATGTAGAGGTAGCTTGCCGACGGCGATCACATCGACCTTGGAACCATTCCCGATGCGCATCGTCACCTCATCCTTTGCCAGTCTCCGCTTATTCCGCAGCTCCTGCTTTGAGTTACAAATGTGAGCAACTGCACCGGTATCAAATACCCAGGAGCTACTACAAGCGCTGGTAAGGTACACATCAATAACATGTATATCATATATACCTTTGACGTTGCCGGCCTTCTTATCTGCTAAGTATTTGGGGCAGTTCCGCTTCCAGTGAACCGTACCCTTGCAATGAAAGCACTCAGTTTCAGGCTTGGGTCCATTCTTTGGCTTCTTCCCGACAACTGGCTTACCGGGCGCGGCAACTCCTTTGCCGTCCTTCTTGAAGTTCTTCTTACCCTTGCCTTTCTTGAACTTAGTGGTTTTATTGACCATCAACACTTGATGTTCTTTCTTGATATCCACCTCCGCTGATTTCAGCATTGAATACACCTCGGGAATGGACTTCTCCATCCCTTGCATATTGAAGTTCATCATGAAGCTCTTGTAGCTAGCTGGGAGCGACTGAAGGATTCTGTCAATGACCGCTTAGTCTGGGAGATTAATTCCCAATTGAGACAAGCAATTGTGCAACCCAGACAATTTGAGTATGTGCTCGCTGATAGAACTATTCTCCTCCATCTTACAACTGTAGAATGCGTCGGAGACGTCATATCTCTCGACTCGGGCATGAGCTTGGAAAACCATTTTCAGCTCTTGGAACATCTCATATGCTCAGTGGTGCTCAAAACGCTTTTGGAGCCCCGATTCTGAGCTGTAAAGCATGCCGCATTGAACCAGGGAGTAATCATCACAACGTGACTACCAGGCGTTCATAACGTCTTGGGATGCCGGGAAAACGGGTGCATCACCTAGTGGTGCTTCAAGGACATATGATTTATTGCCAGCTATGAGGATAATCCTCAGGTTACGGACCCAATCCGTATAGTTGCTACCATTGTCTTTCAGCTTGGTTTTCTCTAGGAACGCGTTGAAGTTGAGGGCAACATGAGTGTGGGCCATTTGATCTACAAGACATATTGTAAAGATTTTAGACTAAGTTCATGGCAATTAAGTTCATCTAATCAAAATTAATAAACTCCCACTCATATATACATCTCTCTATTCATCCAAGTGATACATGATCCGAATCAACTAGCCCGTGTCCGATCATTACGTGAGACGGACTAGTTATCAACGGTGAACATCTTCATGTTGATCGTATCTACTATACGACTCATGTTCGACCTTTTGGTCTTTCGTGTTCTGAGGCCATGTCTGCACATGCTAGGCTCGTCAATTGAACCCTAAGTGTATTGCATGTGTAAATCTGGCTTACACCCATTGTATGCGAACGTTAGAGCCTATCACACCCGATCGTCACGTGGTGCTTCGGAACAATGATCCTTAGCAACGGTGCACAGTTAGGGGGGAACACAATTCTTGAAATTTTTAGTGAGAGATCATCTTATGTACTACCGTCATTCTAAGCAAATAAGATGCGTAAACATGACAAACATCACATGCAATCAAATAAAGTGACATGATATGGCCAATATCATTTTGCTCCTTTCATCTTCATCTTTGGGGCACCATGATCATCTTTGTCACCGGCATGACACCATGATCTCCATCATCGTGTCTTCATGAAGTCCTCTCGTCAAATATTACTTCTACTACTATGGCTAACGCTTAGCAATAAAGTAAAGTAATTACATGGCGTTATTCTGTGACACGCAGGTCATACAAAAAATAAGACAACTCCTATGGCTCCTGTCGGTTGTCATACTCATCGACATGCAAGTCGTGATTCCTATTACAAGAACATGATCAATCTCATACATCACATATATCATTCATCACATCCTTTTTGGCCATATCACATCACATAGCACATGCTGCAAGAACAAATTAGACATCCTCTAATTGTTGTTGCAAGTTTTACGTGGCTGTTATAGGTTTGTAGCAAGAACGTTTCTTACCTACGCCAAAACCACAACGTGATATGTCAATTTCTATTTACCCTTCATAAGGACCCTTTTCATCGAATCCGATCCGACTAAAGTGGGAGAGACAGACACCCGCCAGCCACCTTATGCAACTAGTGCATGTCAGTCAGTGGAACCTGTCTCACGTAAGCGTACGTGTAAGGTCGGTCCGGGCCGCTTCATCCCACGATGCCGCCGAATCAAGATTGGACTAGTAGCGGCAAGAGAATTGAACGCCCACAACTTGTTTGTGCTCTACTCGTGCAAGATGCTACGCAAAGACCTAGCTCAGTTGCCACTGTTGGGGAACGTAGCAAAATTCAAAATTTTCCTACGCTTCACCAAGATCAATCTAAAGAGTCATCTAGCAACGAGCATAAAGGAGTGCATCTACATACCCTTTGTAGATCGCGAGCGGAAGCGTTCAAAAGAACGTGGATGATGGAGTCGTACTCGTCGTGATCCCTATCACCGATGATCCCAGCGCCGAATGGATGGCACCTCCGCGTTCAACACACGTACGGTGCAGCGACGTCTCCTCCTTCTTGATCCAGCAAGGGGGGAGGAGACGTTGATGGAGATCCAGCAGCACGACGGCGTGGTGGTGGATGCAACGGAAAAACTGCAGGGCTTCGCCAAGGATCTGCGGGAGGAGGGAGATGTGTAACGGGGGGAGAGAGGCGCCAGGGGCAAAGAGTGCGGCTGCCCTCTCTCCCCCGCCCACTATATATAGGGGCCAGGGGGCGCCGGCCCTAGGAGATGGGATCTCCTTGGGGGGGCGACCATGGGGGGAGGCTTGCCCCCCAAGGAAAGGGTGGTGCCCCCCACCCCTAGGGTTCCCAACTCTAGGCGCAGGGGGGAGGCCCAAGGGGGTGCGCCAGCCCACTATGGTCTGGTCCCCCTCTCCCTATGGCCCATGGGGCCCTCCGGGATGGGTGGCCCCACCCGGTGGACCCCTGGGACCCTTCCGGTGGTCCCGGTACACTACCGGTGACCCCCGGAACTCTCCTGATGGCCGAAACTGGACTTCCTATATATAACTCTTTACCTCCGGACCATTCTGGAACTCCTCGTGATGTCCGGGATCTCATCCGGGACTTCGAACAACATATGGGTTACCGTGTGCATATATCTCTACAACCCTAGCGTCATCGAACCTTAAGTGTGTAGACCCTACGGGTTCGGGAGACACGTAGACATGACCGAGACGACTCTCCGGTCAATAACCAACAGTAGAATCTGGATACCCATGTTAGTTCCTACGTGTTCCTCGATGATCTCATCGGATGAACCACGATGTCAAGGATTCACTCAATCCTGTATGCTATTCCCTTTGTCTATCGGTATAGTACTTGCCCGAGATTCGATCGTCGGTACACCGATACCTTGTTCAATCTCGTCATGACAAGTCTCTTTACTCGTTTCGTAATACATCATCCCGTGACTAACTCCTTAGCCACATTGAGCTCATTATGATGTTGTCTTACCGAGTGGGCCCAGAGATACCTCTCCGTCATACGGAGTGACAAATCCCAGTCTCCGTTCGTGCCAACTCAATAGACACTTTCGGAGATACCAGTTGTGTACCTTTATAGCCAGCCAATTACATTGTGACGTTTGGCACACCCAAAGTATCCCTACGGTATCTGGGAGTTGCACAACCTCATGGTCTAAGGAAAAGATACTTGACATTGGAAAAGCTTTAGCATTACGAACTACACGATCTTGTGCTAGGCTTAGGATTGGGTCTTGTCCATCACATCATTCTCCCAATGATGTGATCCCATTATCAATGACATCCAATGTCCATGACTAGGAAACCGTGACCATCTGTTGATCAACGAGCTAGTAACTAGAGGCTTACCAGGGACACGTTGTGGTCTATGTATTCACACATGTATCACTGTTTCCGTATAATACAATTCAAGCATGAATAACAAACAATTATCATGAACAAGGAATAATAATAACCATTTTATTATTGCCTCTAGGGCATATTTCCAACACCCTCTAGGCTGGCTCCCGAGGAGCGGAGATATCTATGCAAGGTGCACCTCGTGAGGTTCACGTGACGTGAGCCATGACGACCAAATCCAGGCGTGCGCCAGCGGGTGTAGTGTACCAGTTTCCCCATTGGTGCTAAGGGGGCAAGCGCAGGCACGGAGTCCCGAGGAATCAAGCAAAGGTTTCCATATCGGTGCAACAAGACCAAGGACCGTCAAGACAGTAGAATGGAGGTCACTTTAGAGCCCGACATGGCGTCACCACCAGAGCCTTTGGCAGGCGAAGACTGCTTTTGTCAGGGTAGCTTGTACTAGTTGTTCCCCTTCAAATTTGGCCATTGTGGGATCCCTTCCCGCCGATATTTGGGAAGAGGACCAATGCCACTATAAATAGGACCTAACCACCACCATAGAGGGGCATCTAATTTTGGATCGGATCAATTCCACCTACACACACCGCAAGCTCATCCGAGCCCAAGAACATCTCTCCTCCGAAGGTTATTCACCCATTATACTAGTTCATCATCAGCCCCACGAGGCAATCCACCACACACACTGGAGTAGTGTATTACATCGCAAGGTGGCCCGAACCAGTAGAATCCTCTGTGTCCCTTGTTTTTTGAGTTCGTCGAGCTTGGCCGTGGAATCGTAGGGCGAGCTACTGGGGAGAGTGTACTTCTTGCGCACCCCAGAGTTTGAACCTCTCAACAGTTTGCGGAACCCCAAATCCTACATTTGGCGTGCCAGGTAGGGGTGCGCTCAAGCCTATCTTCTATCTCAGCTCGCCGCCGCCCTACGACCCCGATGGCCGACGATGCGAGGACTCACGCCGACCACTGGGCTGCCTGGCCCGCCCGGGCGGCTCCGTTTGCTCAGGAAGATCTCAACTCCACGCTCCAGGCGGCCCGCACGCCACCCAATGTTGCCGGACGCGGGTGGCATGGACCGGCGCCCTCCGCCCTTGCTCCACGGTGCACGTGCGCCGCCGCGCGGTCTTCAGGCTACACTGCAGCAACGGCACCACACACTAGGCGGGAGCAGGTGAACATGCAGGCCGCACCTCATCGTGGCGCGGGAGCTACTACAATGCAGGTAGGCTGAGAGCGGCTGCGATATGCTGCTGGAGTGCATCGCCAAACTACTAGACGTAGCCTGCAGAGGTACGCTACCTTTCTGCTCCATGCCCACGCCTCAGGTTGTGGCGGAAGCGTGCGCCCGGCCCCGGCGAGCTCGCGCGTCCCCTGGAGCGCTAGGAGGACCCGATAGCGCTAACATGGACTCTGGCGCAGCCGGCCCAGCCTCCGCAGTGCCATCTCCAGGAGTGGCAAGTGCGGGCAATATGCCGCGAGGACACCCGAGGGTGCCACCAAGCGGCCACCAGGGCCATGTGCCACGGTTAGTGGCTCAAGGCACAAGGCACCCAGGTGATGGCTCTGGCGGGGAAACCGCGGAAGCCTACGTGCCCCGCATGGTGAACCTGGAGTACGCGTCGGGGGAAGGCCCTGAGTCGTTCCCTGGGCCAAGATGGGACAGCGGAACACCCGAAGCGGAGGCCTTTCGCGATTTACCCAAGGCTTCGCTGACCCCTTCAACGACTATGATGGCAGGGTACAACCACTACCTCGAGAGCAGGCGTAAACTAACCATGGGTTGCAGGAGAACCAGCCCGCGGCGGCAGTCGGAGATCCCAGAGCGGTGGCCCCACTCCAGGCAGTAGAGCCGCTCTGAGGGCTGCACGGGAGGAGCCCGGAGCCATGGTCTTCCCCGCGCTGCATGGAGCACGGTGCCGCACGGAGGTAGGTCCTCTACTGGGGGAGGCGCAGGTGGGCCCTCCCCCCGGCAGAGGGCCCGTGGTCGCTGAGGGCGCCACTAGTGTCCCCCTTGCCCCTTGGTATCGTCCTGGTTTCCGGACGCCCCAATGGTGGTCGGGGGTGGCGCAGGGCGGGGCCCTCGCCTGGCGATATGAAGCAAGGCTCACACCTGTGAAGGTCTTTGCCTGTGACACTCTCGCGTAATAATGAGTGGGGATGTACATGCCCCGGAGTCTCCGGAGAGCCGCCCTCGGGCCTCAGGGGCTCCCACCCACGTCCTAGTGCAAGCACCATGCTCCGCGCTGGCCGTCTACACTGTCCCCCAATGACTATGCTCACAACCAGTGAAAGCACTTAGCGCCGCGCTGGTGGAAGACAAGAAGACTAAATAGGTGCCGGACGTGGCCATTTGCTTTCATTCCCTTTTCTGTAAACTCTCTTCGCCGCACTTTTTGGATTGAACTTGAAGCCTTTCTTTTTCTGCCAAGCTTGGGGGAGTCTTCTCTTGTTCATGTCGATTTCTTGCATTTCGGTCATGTGCTTTATTTTGAGGCTCGTGTCTGCTACCCATCCCCTAAGCGAGCGCCTCGCAGGCAGGACTGGGTGTGGTATACGCACGACGACCATGCGTGAGCAAGCCTGGGCGGCAGTGAACACCCCAGGATCATGAATACCATCGCCACGGCATCACCACACACGCACCCTGGCATAGCCTCGCATTCGTTCCTCGCGAGGCTCCCTCTGGCGGATCGGCAGGCCCCTCAAGAGGTCTAAAACTTGGTGGGCCACCAAGAGGCTCCCCTTGGGAGGAAGACACACCGGCCACCTCAGGACACGCCCAAGGCCTGCTAGGATCAAGATGAGTCTCAGCCACGACCCTACACAGGGGCTCACTAGTCCGCAAGGAAAGTTTCAAGTCTAGCTTAAAGGTGGAACATTGATTTACATGTGCGAGGGGCCTCCCCTCCAAAATTCTCTCACGCCCTGCAGGGCTGTTTCCAAGTCTTGGCATACATGTTCAAGCGAGAGAGTGCATGCTCAACTAGACGTGCTGCTCACGGCGATGCCCTAGTCGCTCTTGTACGTGCTGTTGGCGCTATCGCCAGTGCCATCTTCACCGTTGTCGACCACTCCATCTTCGTCCACTTCAACCATCACCTCGTCGTCTTCGGTGATGAACGCCCTGACCAAAGCATCCACGTGGTCGTCCACCCAGTGCGAAAGGTTGTCCCGGATAGCCACGGGCACTGGGGCTTTGGAGGCGTCAAAATCAAAGTGAGGGTCGAGGTTCTGAAGATGACTGAAGACGCGCGAGAACACACGCCCGAGGAGGCCCCGAATCCTCTCCTCGATGAGCTCGTGAGCCCTCACAGCCTAGCCCTCTAGGCGCGTCATGACTTCAGTAAAGAAGCAGAGCTGGCCGGCGTAATCCTCCGCATGGGGGTGAGGGACGCTCTCCTCGCAGATGGCTCCCAACGCTCGGTTGGCCCTCACCCTGAGAGCCTGGAGCATGTGGGCGTGCTCGCGCTGCGGTGTCTACCGACGACAAGCCTCCTCCCTGTTCTGCTGCGCGAGGGACGCGGCATCATCAATTTGCTGTTGGAGCAAGGCCAGGTCAGCTAGAGCACAGGTTCGGGCGGCCACGCGGCCCTCTCGTGCTGCTCCACCTCGTTCAGCCTTGTCCTGAGGGCGGCGGTCCTGCCCTCGGCTTTTGCCTTCAGGAACTTCATCTTCAGGTCATACTCATTGGCGAGATCTGCATGAGCCCTCGCCACCCTCTGGTCAACCTCCTCCTAGATCTTGGCCTCGCGCGTGGAGAAGGCGTCCTCGGCCATGGTCACCTGGCGTTCCCTTGTTTCCAGCCGCTCAAGCTTAAGGCTGCGCTCCAAGGCCTCATGCGTCAGCGCCTCCTCACGCTTCTGGATCTCTTTCTCTTCGGAAGGCGCCTGTAACAGCCTCAAAATTGGGTATTTTGTGCTGTTATTTCTTCCTGGCAACCTTTTTTCAAATTTTCTCATGAGGATTTCTGGTTGACTCTAAAATTTCTGGTCACTTTCAACTCTTCAAAACCTTCCTCATGTCTTTGTCAATGGGAAAAACCTGATTTGCGTCCCCTCAAAATCTCTCAAACCCTAATTCCAAGCTTTTGGAATTTATAGGTGGCCTTTGTGATTACAAAGGAGCCATCATTTTCTTTGATATATTTATCATTCCATCCTTTCCAAGAGACCCTCTTATCCTCCTAATCCTTGGATATGCAAAAATATTGCCAAGCTCCATGCAATATTTTTGAATTATGATTTATTTCTTCTCTTGTCTGTCTTAGGAATAAAATCCAAAGGCATAGCTAGCCAGCTCCTAAATTCTTGAGAATTGGTGGAGTTGATGCTTATGCCTAATCCAAGCTCTGGCAAAAAAATATTGGCCACATTAAAATAAGGAAAATTGCCTAATCCAGTCATTTTTCAAAGGGACTACTATTTTTTTAGCAGGGAAAATTCTCACATAAATTGTGGAGCTTGTTCTTGCTATATAATCATTAGTTCCATCATTATATCATGTTCCACAGTTCAAAATTTTGGCACATGATCCAATGCAAGTTACTGCCTTCTCTGAAAATTTGCAAAGGAAGTGCCTTATTAATAATTCCAAATGAGTTGTAATTTGGCAGGGTGATTAACATTGATAAATCACCCATGAATACCAAATATGAGCTAAATCCTATCATCCTAGGTCCTTGTGCTAATTTTCAAAGTTTCTGACCAGAATACAAGTTTGTGAAGGAAGTACCTTCATAAAATTTTCAAATGGGATGAAACTCTTCCATCCTCTCAAGTATTCCAAATCATTAACCTCTACCTAAAGTTAGCTCATTTCATTGAGCTATGGGAGCACATAAGCAATTCTTGCTTTCTGTCCAATTTTTCAGTTTGTGAAGCAAGTGCATTTTATCTTGCTCCATTATAGCTGAAAATATTCCCAAGCATTCTCCTATCCATATAACTCCCCTACCCAAGGTTTTAGCTCATTTCATGTAGCCAATACTTTCCAAGAGTTTTCCTAAGTTTTTGGTCAGAAGTGATGTTTGCGAAACAAGTACCAATTTGGTGAGTCCATTTGGTATAAAACTTTTGCAGCCTCATTGTATGTCCAAATCATCAAGCTTTGCCAAATCTTAGCTCTCCATCACTCCTAGTGAGTGCTTCTTCCTCATTTGGTTTCTGGATAGATTCTAGCAGTTGTAAACCAACTATGCTAAATATTTTTCCTAATGACCTCAAAACTCCCAGGATCATAGTTCTTGTTACCCTAAGCCCCCCATACATCGTTGTTACCTTTTTACTTCCCTGGTTTTACCTCTAGGATGCTGTCAAGTTTGCAACAGCAACCTTGTGAAGCTTATTCTACTCAGCTCATTTTGTCTCTGCCTGTTTCTGTACCATGGTAACTCTTTACTTTCCAAGGACTACATGGTAGACATGGATTTACAGCAGTAAAAAACCCGGAGAGCGCCTTGTCCGTGGTGAGCACGAGATCAGCCAGCCAAAACGGTGGTCTAGCCACTGTTGTCGGCGGCATCGCTGCTCCGACCAGCTCTGGCCTCGCAAGTGTTGCCCAACAGTGTCTCCTCGGCATCCTCTTTCCCTTGGACCTCTACCCCTCTTCATTTTCTTCTCCGGCGAGCCGTGCCACTGGACGAGCAGTGCGCCACTCTGCCGTCGTCGCTTTGTTCTCTTCTGTCTTCTTCTTCTACTCGTCTCAGAGCTTTGCTCGACTCCATGAGCCTCTGGCGCTCACCTGCTCCCTCCTCGTCGCCTTCCCGCCGCTTCCCGAGCACGTTGGCCGCATCTGCCGACACTACGCCGTCGCCGGTGCGCGGACACGTCGCCCGCCGCATGCCACCTCCTCCCCGTTTCCCCTCGAGCTCGCCCAGCTATTTAAAGAGCCCGCGAGACCTTCCTTGAGCACCCCACCAGCTTGCCCAGCCTCGCCCTCGAGCTTCAGAGCCCCTCCCCACTCCTCTCTGTCGCCATGGCCGTCGCCTCTGTTCTTCTATAAGCCTGGCGATGCCGCGCTCCCCTCGCCCCTCCTCCACCACCACCGGATTCCCCATGATCCGGCGAGCCTCCCCATAGCCTCGGCCTGTTCCCATCCCCACCGTAGCACGGTGTCCATCGGCGGCCGAATCCCCTCTCCGCCGTGGGCCATGCAGCTCCCTCTCTGGTGCTGGTAGGCGGCAGCGGCTACCACCCCGAGATGCGCCTCTCCTCCCTGATCATCTGGGTAGGCCGCCCGCCGCGAGCGGTGGCCAGAATCGCCGGTGATCGCCGTCGAGGCGATCCCCTCCCTCTGCCTTGCCCGATCCCGAGCAGGAGAAAGAAGAAGACATGCCAGGCGGGCCCCTCCCCGCGCGACCCCACCTGTCGGCGACCGAAGGGCCTAGCCCAGGGCCACGGCGGATAAGTGGCGGCGCCCCCGCCACGGATACGCTTTCCCCTCACGAAAGCGTATTCTTCCTCTTCTTCGGCTGGAAATGCATTTTCCTCTCTGGAAAGCGTATTCTCAGAAAAGACGCGTTCTGTTTAAACTGCCAGGGACTTGTTTGTAGAGAAATTTTTATAGACTAGTCCCTGAACTTTAAACGTTCGTTTTTTTATCCGTAACTCCAAATGAGGTGAATCCAAAGCCCACTTCTTCGTTTCGTCAAGCCCGTTCTCTTGGCATCATCTTCATTATGTTTCCACATTCTTAAAATGACCATTTTACCCTTGCCGTTAACCAGCCTCTTTCGAGAGAGAAATGTTTCCGGCAACTCTTTCCGCGATCGTTTCCCCGCTTCTTCCCGCAGAATTTATCGGCCCCAGGCAAGCCAACCTCTTATCATAAGCCCCGAACTCGCATGTTGACTTTGCTTGTGCCTTGTGTGTGTAGTTGCAATTGTTTTCTTACTGTTTCCAGTTGTATTCATTTCTTTATGGCTTCCATGCATGCTTGTGTTCCATGACATCTTTTGCCATGTTAGTTAGAATGTCATTATTAATAATGCCATGTCACCACTGTTATTTGATTTATCTGTCATCGTTATAAAAATGCTATGAGAATTTGAAGGCACCGTTAATATGCTTATACTTGGTATTCCTATTTTGTTATGCTATAGTTGTGTACTCGAGAAGTTCGATATTTTGTACCTGCTTTTGTATGTTGTATGCTCTTTGTTGCATTCTTGTTAAATATGCTCATGATGATGGAGAAGTTAATAAAATGACTTAATAATAACAAACCTCCTCTGTCATCGATGGGATCGAGTCATAGTGCCACCAAATCGAACTTCTTCAGTGCAGCCACATTTGCCTTTGTGGGAAGGCCTTAATGCGAACTATTGTCGTGTCTCTAGCCGGTGCCTCCAACTAGGGAAGGCTATGGGCGCGCGCTACCCTGATCAGGTAGGTGGACATAAGCCTTGTGTGCCCGTTGATGTTGTATTGGTACCGGGTCCCCGTTTGGGACCGTTTATGTTTGGCCATGACGGTGGTCGTGTGTCTTTGGTAGACACGGGGCCACCCAGGACGAACCCAGTGGAGAATGAATCGGAGTGGTCGGGAGAGTGTCATGACAGTAGGTCGGTTTCATCGGAACGCCGTTGGTCCACCTGAATGGGATGACAATGCCATGGGTTCCGTAGTGTGGGTACAATGCGCTACCTCTGCAGCTTTTTTACAAAGTCTATCGATAGCACACAGTTCGTAGTAGGTCACACTATCGGGTCTTGGTCGAAATGGAGAATAAACCTGAGATAATAAAATTAATTAATGAGATAAAAAGAATGTGGTGACTTGGACTATGAGATGGTCGTGCGAAGTCACGATGATGTTTTGACACAATCACGAAACGAGTTCTCGGTGAGTGTTGGAGACCAAGGGTTGGTCTTGGTTGTGATCACCGGAAAGATCACCGTTCAGTAGCAGGGCAACCCGAGGGATTCAGTACACAAGTTTGATTGCATCGCATGAGTAATATGTTGTATTTTAAGAACCATGGTAGGATAAAAATTGTTTGCATACAGTTATCATGTTATGCCGCATTGAATACATGTACAATAGTTTATTTTCAGCATAGTCTCATGATGCCATGCCATGCTTGGATTTACTTTATGTAATGATTGAGATGATTTGCCATGTTCTTGCCCGGCTAGTAGATGCTCTTACGATTGTTCACCATGCCATGTTTAGTAATTGATATAAGATCGGTTGTTGCCTGCGCTTGGTTCTTGCTTCGTCTTTTGACTGTTTGGATGTTATGTATTTGGTTGTCTTGCAAGTGCATTCAATGTACTGACCTGGCGTGTCATGCCAGTTTTGTAGGTGGTAATTGAATGGTTCGCTTGCTCCGTCGTGCTAGGCCATAATCTTGCCAGTCCTGTGAGTTGTGGAGCCCAGCCAGAGTTTTATGCTGCCAAACCAAGACTTCCGCCGCCAATTAAATAGACTTCCGCTGCCATGTAAATAGCCTTAGGGCTATGCCAGATAATTGTATTCATCAATGATGTAATCGTTTACACTTTTATTTGATGAATATTATTGTACCTGGAATGTTGTATCTTGGACCTGTCGTGCGTCAGGAGTTATCCTGGGCCGACGTGCGAAGGCCCCCTGCTCCATGCGGATCGGGGTGCCATAGGACATGGTATCAGAGCACCCAGGCTGGCATAGATTATCCTAGCATTAGATCACCGCTACCATCAACCCTTAATGACCTTAAGGGATTTGACCCGTCCTTGGCATCCGGCGTGGCCACTGTGTCGGTGTACAAAAAGAGGGGTACACTTTTTGTACCCCTATGACTGTGCACGGGCAGTCTGAGCCACGGGCACCACCACACCAAGCATGGCGAGGGAGGCGAGCCGGGGCAAGACCGAAGCTTGATGGAGACTGGAGTGACACCAAGAACAAGACCACAAAGAGCAAAGGGACGAAGCGGCTCTCCCCGGCAAGGTCCTTGCCGGGGCCAGCCCTGGCAGCCCCGGCAAGACCATTGCCGCGGTAGCTCGCCCCACGCCTATGGAGCGGATCACCCTTGAGTCCACCGCCCCCATGGGGCTAGGATTCGGGAGATATCCCCGTGGTGGCATGCAGATCTTTGTGAAGACCTTCAAGATTAGATACAAGTTAAGAAGACGACGACCCTTGGCGGGATTCCAGCCAAGGAGAACCACGAGGCCTTCGGCAAGCACCTTGCCGGGGATGACAGCAGGCGCCACGGCAGGACCCTTGCCGGAGCCCCGGCAAGGCCCTTGCCGAGGACACCCGCGGAGCCACCGTCAGGCCTGCACCAACCAGATTTCCACATACCCACGCAGCTACTGACCCGACCAGCTGGACAGGCTCCTGCGTGGCAACCCATAGGTCTTCGTGGAGGCCCGCCGTTGCGCCACCTCAGCTACCTGTCTGCCTACATGGCACCTCAGGCACGGCTGGCCAGGGCGCGTGTCAACACGAGGAGGGGCGGCGACGGACAAGACGGACGTCTCCCCTCGTCCCTGATAAAGCAAGGACACCTAAGCTAGGCGCATTAAATGCGCCTTGTCTTGTAATGCGAGGGATAACCTCGCATCACTGTACCCTTTCCACCTCCTGTGTGCCACTGTGGCGACCCCTTTTCCCTATAAAAGGAGGCCCGAGGCGACCAGGAGGAGGATTCGGCTTTTTAGAACTCCTCACAACCCTTTTGGAGCTCCTCACTAGCTGAAGAACACAAACATATAATCCACCAAAGCAGGAGTAGGGTTTTATGCATCTTTGCGGCCCGAACCTGGGTAAAGGAACCGTGTCCTGACTGTTAGATCCGCTCTTCTCTCAACCCCGCGCCCCGCAACCGTAGTAGGGATTCTTGTGATCCCATAGGTGTCGATCCAAATACACTGACATCTTTGGCGCGCCAAGTAGGGGGCGCAGTTGTGAGAATCGTCTTTGGCAGTCAGTTCGACGCTTCTTCATCGTCATGGCACCCAAGAAGAAGACGACGGTGGCGGTTGCCCAGTCGGAAGCCGGACAGCCCATCCCGACGCGGGCGAGCAGCGGACCAGTCGCGGAAAGGACTCGGGGCGCTGCTCGCGAACACCAACGCCGCCCTAGCAGCCGGAGTTTGGGAGGTGGCGATGCTTGTGCGCCTGGTAATGGGCCACACACCGCCAGTTCCAGAGATGGAACCCGGCCCTCCGCGGGTGGCGCGGGGCCTTCCAAGGTCGCGGCCGCATCACCCGAAGGCGATGCAAGGGCCTCCAGAACTCCCACGTCGGCGCCCACAGCGCGCTCTTCTCAAGCAGCGCGCGACGAACGGCGTCGTCACCCCGAAGATCCCGGACGTCGTCATGGGAAGGGCCCCGAGCGCCACTCCCGGGACGTAGAAGACCTGCCCGCCCGCCGAAGCGCTGGTGGAGGCGTTAGGCAACCGCGGGATCGTGATGGAGCTCCCCCTGACACAGTCAAGGGTCGAAGCGCGTCACGGTCCGTGCAGGTTTCACTACCGTTGACACCAGCTGAAGCTTTAGCGCGCGTGTAGTTCCTCCTCGACTTTCCTCCCGTTACGGGGAAACTCGACGAATGGAGAGCCACCATCCGAAGCCTTGTCGCAGTCGCCAACAAGGATGATCTAAATCCAACAGAGCTCCCAGGTCGACGCTCCGATGGAGTCCCACGCACCGATGGCGGAGAGCCGGCAGCGCCGTGGCGACGGTGCATTCGCCTCCTCCTCGCCCGGTGCCGCGTGCGTCGACCCGTCGAGACGTTGCAGGCGACGCCATCTCGATAGCGTCGTTTGACCCACGGACCCGCGGCGACCAGCGTCAAGTTCTTCAGGAGCGAGCTCATGAAGACACTCGAACCACCATCGAGCGCCGACGCGGAACGTGCCACCAGTCAGACAGGCGAGCAGGGCCTGCTGCAGACCGCCCAGCACCGGAAAGCCCTGGAGGTCTACCCTACGAGGTAGGCTGTCCAGCTTTCACCCGTGAGCTGCGGCAGTTCCAATGGCCCTCTCACCACACCTTCAAGCCTGACGTTGGCGAGAAGTACAACGGCAAGACACACCCGTCGGAGTTCCTCAGCATCTACACCATCGCGATGCAAGCTGCCGGGGCCCGCGACGATAAGGTGCTTGCAAATTACTTTCCGTTGACTCTTAAACCTAACGCCATGTCGTGGTTGATGCACTTGCCAGTAGACTCCATTTCCTCCTGGTCCGACTTGTGCCATGAGTTTGTTGGCGCCTTTACCGGAGGCCACCAAGCCCATGGCCAAGCAAGTGACCTGCATGTCATACCCCAGAAGGAAGGTGAGAGTCTGTGCAAGTACATACAGAGATTCAGCCGGGTACAGTACAATATCCTCGATGTTCACCCTGCCGCCATCATCAGCGCGTTCCACCAGAACATGCGCAACCGCAAGATGCGCGAAGAAATGGCGATGACCAAGGTGAAAGATGTGGCGCAACTCTACGTTCTTGCCGACAGATGTGCCCGGGCTGAAGAGGGAAGGAAGTACCCCGGCGAAGCCGCCGGTGCGGAAACCGACTCTTCAGACGAGGATACTGCCGCCCCAGCGAAGAAGGGCCGGAACCGTAACAGGAAGCGCAAGGGGAAGGCCGTGCTTGCCATCGAGGGATCTGATGACACCGGCTCCGCCAAGAAAACCAAGGCGGGTGACCCTGGCAAGGAAATTGCCGGGTGTGTCGCCTGTCGGGCCTTGGCGGCTGCCGAGAAGCCAGGAAACTCCGGCAAGTGTTACTGCAAGATCCATCACACCAAAGGCCATGATCTCCAGGACTGTCACCAGGTTGAGCTCCTTGCTGAGAAGCAAAGGGCTGAATACGAGAGGCGGGACAAGGAGAAGGGCCAAGACGGCGCTGAGGGGTCCAGCAAGAAGTGTGACGGCCAAGCAGGCCGTCGCGGCAAGGAGAAACAGCAAGAAAGGCCCGCCCAGGGCCGCGAGAGAAGACCTGAAGATGACGATCGCGAAGAGGACGACGAGTTTGGCGGCCAAGAGTTTCGGAAGGCTACGGACGCCATGCGCGTCGATGGTGGCGCCTCGCTGCATGCTTCTCACCGCCAGCTTAAACAGTGGGCGCGTGAGGTTATTGCAGCGGAGCCATCGTCCGGTGCCCAAAAGCCACTGAAATGGTCCAGCACACCTATCATCTTTGACGCCGAGGATCACCCTAATCCCACTACTGCGGTCGGGTGCTTGCCATTGTTGGTTTCGCCGACAATACGCAACCTCAAGGTGACGAAGATGCTAGTCGATGGCGGGGCCGGTCTGAACCTACTTTCGCCCACCGTGATCGAGAAGCTGCAAGTTCCTGATGGAGACCTCGAAGAGACGGGCACGTTTCAGGGGGTCAGCCCAGGGAGAAGTCAACCGAAGGGTAAAGTCACGCTGCCCGTGACTTTTGGAAGTGATCTGAACTACAGGATGGAGAGGATCGTGTTCGATGTTGCCAAGACCCCCCTGCCTTACAACGGGATCCTTGGTCGCCCAGCACTGGCCAAGTTCATGGTAGCATCACACTATGCCTACAACACCCTGAAGATGCGAGGGCCCGTGACGATCATCACCATCCCCTCCGATAAGAAAGATGCGCTGATTTGCGCTGACCAATTGTACCAGCAAGCAGTTGCAGCAACTGCCGCTACGAGGGCACTTGCTCCTGCCACTGGAGCCCCGTGAGGGGAGAAGAAGAAGACCGGCAAGACCTCGGGCACCCACTCCGGCAAGCGCACCTCTTCGGAGTGCTGTGCTCCCGTCGAGAACATGCCAGAGAGCTCCACCGGAAAGAAGAAGACCGGTGAGACCTCAGATACCCACTCCGGCAAGCGCACCTCTTCGGAGTGTCGCGCTCCCATCAAGGACGTGCCAGAGGGCTCCACCGGCAGAAACAAGAGATCCAGGGCCACACCGCCGGGAACCAAGAAGGTTTCTATCAAGGAGGATGGCACGGGAGGAGCTTTTACCATAAGCTCCGCCCTTGACAACAAATAGGAAGACGCGCTCGTCACCTTCCTGCGGGCGAATGTCGACGTGTTTGCCTGGCAAGCATCCGACATCCCCGGCATTCCCAAGGAGGTGATTGAGCACCACCTTGTTGTCTGTACTCATGCGCGGCCCGTCAAGCAGAAGGTCAGGAAGCAAGCTTTGGAACGGCAAGAGTTCATCACCGAGGAGATCCGGAAACTGGAAGCTGCGGGTTTGGTAAGAGGAGTGCTCCACCCAACGTGGTTGGCCAATCCGGTGGTAGTGCGCAAGGCAAATGGGAAGTGGAGGCTGTGTATTGATTACACAGATATCAATAAAGCTTGTCCCAAGGACCCCTTCCCGTTGCCGCGCATAGACCAGATTGTTGACCCACGACAGGGTGTGACCCGCTGTCATTCCTCGATGCCTACTCTGGCTACCACCAGATCTTCATGGCAAGAGAAGACAGCATTCATCACCCCATGTGGTACGTACTGTTTCGTACGAATGCCTTTCGGGTTGAAGAGTGCTGGCTCGACGTTTGCAAGGGCAGTCCAGATTGGTTTTGAACCCCAGCTCCATAGAAATATGGAGGCTTATATGGATGATATAGTGGTCAAAACCAAGAACAAGGCAACCCTTGTACCGGATTTACAAGAAACATTTGTAAACCTGCGCAAGATCAACCTCAAGCTAAACCCTGAGAAGTGCGTCTTCGGCGTCCCATCTGGCAAGCTTCTCGGGTTCTTTGTGTCGCAGCGTGGGATAGAAGCCAATCCGGACAAGATCAAAGCTATAGAGCAGATTGAAGCACCCAAACGGGTCAAGGATGTGCGTCGGCTTGCTGGTTGCGTTGCCTCCATGAGCAGATTCATTTCCAAGTCTGCCGAGCGCGCCCTCCCTTTTTTCAAGATTTTGAAAAAGGCGGGCCCAATGGAGTGGACGCCAGAAGCCGAAGTAGCATTACAAGATCTGAAGAGGTATCTTTCCTCCACGCCAATACTAGTTGTGCCTAGACCACAAGAACCGTTGCTGCTATACTTAGCAGCAACAAACCAGGTGGTCAGCGCCGCACTAGTGGCGCAGAGAGAAATCGATGATGAGGTGATAGCAGCAACAGAGCCTGGTGCCACTAGTGCAGAAGCGACACACCGGTTGGAGTGCAGCCAAAGAAGAAAATGATGCAGCACCCGGTCTACTTTGTTAGCTCCCTCTTGCAGGGGATAGATCAAGGTACTCTGGCGTGCAAAAATTGCTCTTCGGCCTTCTTATGGCCTCGAGGAAGCTGCATCGCTACTTCCAGGCGCACGAGATCACTGTCGTCACTCGCCTCCCTCTGCAACGGATATTGCACAATCCAGATGTGACGGGAAGGATTGTGGAGTGGGCACTGGAGCTGTCTAGATTTGTCCTCAAGTTTGAAAGTACCTCGACAATTCAGAGCCGAGTCCTGATAGAGTTCGTCGCAGAATGGACCGCAACGCCTGATGAAGAGGTCCAGGAAACTGCTCTTCCCGGCAAAGAGGCGAGTTGCAACTGGAGCATGTACTTTGATGGGGCTTTCTCCTTACAGGGCGCCGGGGCTGGCGTACTGCTGGTCGCGCCCACTGGAGAGCACCTCAAGTACGTGGTCCAGATGCACTTCCCTAGGGAGGTATCGACGAACAACACTGCTGAGTACGAGGGGCTGCTTGCTGGTCTTAGGATCGCGGCAGACCTCGGAATCAAGAAGCTCATTGTCAGGGGCGACTCGCAGCTTGTCGTCAAACAAGTCAACAAGGATTACCAGATCCCGTTATGAAGGCCTACGTCGATGAAGTGAGAAAGTTGGAAGAGCGCTTTGACGGTATACAGGCGGAGCACGTTCCCCGAGCGGAGAACGACATCGCCGATTACCTGTCAAAGCACGCTGCCCTCAAGCTACCTATGGAACCAGGTACCTTTGTGCTTCAGCTTTCTCAGCCATCCATTGATCCATCAACAGAGCAGAACAAGAGGAGGAAATCAGGGCCCGGCAAGTACTTTCCCGCCGAGCTCCTCGGAGCCACCGGCAAGGATGTTGCCGGAGACACTGAGCCCGCCACCGGAGGGCTAACTTCGGCGGAGCGTCAAGCTTTTACCGTCGAGATGGCCACTCCGTTGGCAGAGGAAATGCCTTTGGTCCTCGCCGTCTAGCCCTAGGCTCCAGCGTGGGCGCAGCATACCGTCCGATTCCTTCAGACTGGGGAACTTCCTGAGGAGCAGGAAGAAGCGGAGAAAGTAGCCTGTTGGTCTGCCATGTACCAGTTCGTCGATGATGTCCTGTACAGAAGGATACCGAATGGTGTGAAATTGAAGTGCATCCCTCGAGAGGAAGGACTGGAGCTGTTGGTAGAGATACATGGAGGCATATGTGGATCCCACATATGGTCGAGAGCCCTTGCCGGCAAGGCATTCCGGCAAGGCTTCTTCTGGCCCACTGCCCTCGAGGATGCGACGGCACTGGTAACCAGGTGTGAAGCGTTCCAGTTCCATTCAAAGAAACTTCATCAACCAGCTCAAGCCCTTCAAACCATTCCTCTCTCTTGGCCCTTCTCGGTCTGGCGGCTCGACATACTAGGCCCTTTCCCCCGTGCCGTCGGGGGCTTTGAGTACTTGTACGTTTCGATCGACAAGTTCACAAAGTGGCCAGAGGTGGAGGCAGTAAGGAAGGTCACAGCTCAGTCAGCCGTCAAGTTCTTCAAGGGACTAGTGTGCCATTTCGGTGTGCCCAAGAGGATCATCACCGACAACGGCACACAGTTTACAAGCCGCACCTTCATGCAATATACCCAAGACCTCGACAGCAGAGTCTGTTTCGCTTCCGTTGCTCACCCCCGAAGCAATGGTCAAGCTGAGAGGGAAAATGTTGAAGTGCTGCGAGGATTAAGGACAAAGACCTTTGACAGGCTGCACAAGAGCGGGAGGCGCTGGATTGATGAATTGCCGGTGGTTCTTTGGTCGATCAGAACGACGCCAAATCGAGCCACCGGACATACGCCCTTTGCCCTGATATACGGGGCAGAAGCAGTTCTCCCCATAGAACTCATATACGGGTCACCTCGAGTGCTCGCTTATGACGAGCTTGAGCAAGAGAAACTGCGGCAAGACGACGCAATGCTCCTTGAGGAAGATCGTCTTCGAGTGGCTGTGAGAGCAGCACGCTACCAGCAAGCCTGGTGCCGCTACCATAGCCGCAAGGTCCATGCACGAAGCTTTGAGGAAGACCCTCTTGTTCTCCGGCGCGTTCAATCGGCCAGGAATACGAACAATTTGACGCCGAAGTGGGAAGGCCCTTATTGGGTAATACGAGTCACCAGGCCTGGCGCTGTCCGCCTGGGACCGAGGATGCCGTTCCGGTGAGTAATTCTTGGAACATCGAGCATCTTTGCAAGTTTTACCCATAAGGCGCGGCTTGCCCCCCCCCCCCGGCAAGTCACCCTTTTGTACAAGCCTTCCCGGCAAGGCATGTAACCTTTTGTACAAAGCTAGGCGCAGACCCTGAGCATAAATAAATGAAGCGCTGGCGCCCTAAGTTATAGCATGCATGCTGAGTCGAGTCTCGTCCTTGGTTAGGGTTGATAGTGCTTAGCGGCGGCTAACCCCTAGCTTAGAGGTCGAGTCTTTGTTTTCCCTCTGTCCTCTTTGGTTCGCAGGACGCGCAGACATCCTTGTCGAAGCCACTTGGGGGAAGGGAATAAGAACAGACCAGCTCCTAGGCCCCGGCAAGCCAGTGTTGCCGGAGGCTGCAAGGGCAAGAATTCGCCCACGGCAGATCAGGGTTGCCGGGGGCTGCAGCTTCAGATAAGTTCTTTATCCCTTATCATGCATTCCATTATGGACTGAGGTATGTGAAACCTCGTTCTCTTCCATAAGCTACCATGCTCCCATAACTTTAGGCCCTAGGGCTCGTTCCTGGGACTAAGTTTGGTCGTAGTCGCGGCAGCAGAAGGATGAAACGAGGAGCCTGAGCCCACTTCATCCCTGCCTCCGCCAAGGGCGTGAGAAAGGTCGAGCGAAGTAGGGAAACGGCAGGGCCTGTTGCCGGGTGAAAAAATGTTTATCTTAAAGATATCATGGATTTATTCCCTGTTGTGGGTTTTTACCTACGAACAAATGACCCGGCAAACATTCCTTTTTCATTCAAAGCATTCCATTCAGGTACAGTCCATAGGGAATGAAAAACATGAATAAGGGGATTACAAGTTTTAAACTTAACAGATGCCCGAAGGCTTACAGACTAAAAAGAGATAAGATGCCCGTAATGCCTTTCTTGTCCCTCTCCTCAGGAGGCAGGTCAAGGAGGCGAGAAGGGCAAAAGGGGCGCCTAGGCGAGCTACGGGTGGCAGAAGACACCGAGAAGGCATCTCGGCGGCCTCCCAAGGGCTGGACGGTGATGACGGCGCTGGAGGCAGAGCTCGAAGACGAGGCGGCAGGACGTCAGTACGCGTCGAAGGCGTCGGTGCCCGCATACTCCGACATGACGACCTTGCCGCCCGCCTTCTTCCTCTTCCTCTTCCGTAGCCTCCCTACGCCAACCGCTAAGGAGACGGCCCCGAGAAGTTCAAGGAGCCGGCGACGCGGATGATGGGGTCGCCGGTGCCACCAGGAGCGGCGCCCGACACCTAGTCGGACCCGTCATCCTGCCGTCCACCGCCCTCGTCGTCGCTGTCAATGTCCTCCTCGTCACCCTCGTTCGAGGAGGAGTCTTCGTCATCAGAGGAGCTCTCCATGCAGCACCTCGCGCGAGTCCCGAGGTGCCCGAAGACCTTGACGGAGAGGTGGCCGTCCTCTATCAACTTGAAGTGGAGGGTGAGCCCATCCATCAGGCTGTGGATGCGAGCGAACCTCTTCCATCCTTGGCGAAGATACATCACATGAAGGGCAGGGAAGTCCACACGGGCCCGCGTGCCACTGATCCCACAACCCCTCATGTGCAGCCGCAGCGACTCCGGCGGATTCACCTCCATCTCCCGCGCAAATGGAGTCGGGAGACAAAGGCGACGGCGCGGCGACCCCCGCATCCTAACGAAGAACTCACAAGGGTCATCTCCAACATGACCTTCCATTGCTGGAGGAGCTGCTGGCGGGGGCGAGGCCGGCGGGCCGCCTTGTCCTCCTCTTCCCCGAGCACCCCGGCCTCGCCCACGGCCCCACCCCCTCCCTCTTCCCGTCGTGGCTGGTTCGGCCACCACAGGTGCAGGAGAAGGGGGGACGCGTTTTCGAGCAGCGACCCTCGCCTCCACCGTTGAGGAGCCGAGGTTTTCTCTCTTCACGGCGAACAGAAGAGAGGAGCAGAAGCTGAAGGAGAAAGAAGATGGAGGAGTGCGGGGCGCCGTCCCCTCCCTCCGCCCTTTATAAAGGGGTGGGGCTGGAGCTCGACCACCCCGCTCGGCCAATCAAGACGTAGAAGGCGAGGGGGGCCGGGACCGACCCGCCGCCCCAACCAGCGATGGCTCGGTTTCCCGCCTCCACCGCTCGCCACCTCGAACGCATGGGAGGCACGTGGCGACCGTGCAGGACCGAAAGGACGGGTGAGGCGACCTCTCCCCACCCCACGATCGTGGGGAGTGGACGCCTAGACGACCGCGCCTCAGCCCCATCCAGTAAGCGGGCCGCACCTCCATGCTTCCCCCCGTTTACGGGAAAGACGCAGGCCGCCTCCCTTCGCATTTACTGCGACATGGTGCATGCCTGCGGAAATCGCCCCACGCATGCCACCCACGTCACGCACGCCCCTCCAACCAGCGCCGCGCGCGCGGGTCGTGGGTGGCACAGCGCGCGGAAATTTTACCACGGTGAAAACCGCCCCGCCTGCCCGCGCACCTTTCTGGGCCTGGCCCAACAACGTGTCGCGCTTATGTGTGGCCCAGGCCCGGGGGCTCCTGTCGGTGTACAAAAAGAGGGGTACACTTTTTGTACCCCTATGACTGTGCACGGGCAGTCTGAGCCACGGGCACCACCACACCAAGCATGGCGGGGGGCGAGCCGGGGCAAGACCGAAGCTTGATGGAGACTGGAGGGACGCCAAGAACAAGACCACAAAGAGCAAAGGGACGAAGTGGCTCTCCCCGGCAAGGTCCTTGCCACGGTAGCTCGCCCCACGCCTACGGAGCGGATCACCCTTGAGTCCACCGCCCCCATGGGGCTAGGATTCAGGAGATATCCCCGTGGTGGCATGCAGATCTTTGTGAAGACATTCAAGATCAGGTACAAGTTAAGAAGATGACGACCCTTGGCGGGATTCCAGCCAAGGAGAACCACGAGGCCTCCGGCAAGCACCTTGCCGGGGATGACAACAGGCGCCACGGCAGGACCATTGCCGGAGCCCCGGCAAGGCCCTTGCTGAGGACACCCGCGGGGCCACCATCAGGCCTACACCAACCAGATTTCCACCGACCCATGCAGCTGCCGACCCGACCAGCTGGACAGGCTCCTGCGTTGAAACCCACAGGTCTTCGTGGAGGCCCGCCGTTGCGCCACCTCAGCTGCCTGTCTGCCTACATGGCACCTCAGGCACTGCTGGCCAGGACGCGTGTCAACACGAGGAGGGGCGGCGACGGACAAGACGGACGTCTCCCCTCGTCCCCAATAAAGCAACTACACCTAAGCTAGGCGCATTAAATGCGCCTTGTCCTGTAATGCGAGGGATAAGCTCGCATCACTGTACCCTTTCCACCTCCTGTGTGCCACTATGGCGACCCCTTTTCCCTATAAAAGGAGGCCCGAGGCGACCAAGAGGAGGATTCGGCTTTTTAGAACTCCTCACAACCCTTTTGGAGCTCCTCACTAGCTGAAGAACACAAACATATAATCCACCAAAGCAGGAGTAGGGTTTTACGCATCTTTGCGGCCCAAACCTAGGTAAAGGAACCGTGTCCTAACTGTTAGATCCGCTCTTCTCTCAACCCCGCGCCCCTCAACCGTAGTAGGGATTCTTGTGATCCCATTGGTGTCAATCCAAATACACCGACACACTGTTAATCAACATGTGGCGTAGTCGGGACCGACACGTCCTTACACCGCTGTCCCTGCCTAGTTATCCGTGGAACAAATAGTGCCCTTATCTTTTTGGTTGGGCGCAGCACTTACCCTTCAGGGTAAGGGGCCGCACCATGCGGGCACGCCCCGCATAGCTGCCTATAAAATTCCCATTCCACTCACCATACGTCTCACTCCTCAGTCAGCCATGTCCCTGCAGAGAAGCCTAGCTAGTAACACTCCAGCCATGACTAGAGCCATGAAAGCTCCCAAGTTTTACACCCGCACCTTTGCCGTCAACCACCCTGGCTTTCCACCTCTCCTTATTGAGATGCTCAGCAAAGCCTTTGGCTGTAATGCTAGCCCCAAATACCTGGTGTTTCAAGCAGCTCCCGTCCCTCACCTTCATCGCTATGATGCTAGAGTGCACATCTGCCCAGGTCCTGCAGCAGATGGTAAACCCTTGGTTCTTCAGGGCAGAGCCATGCCCACTACTGATTTGTCTATTCAGACCGCTGCTGTGGAGGCCATCCTTCACCTCCGAACCAAGTTCCCGCAAGTGGCAGAAAAGCGGGAGTTCTACTTTTTCCCCATTGTGGCAGAAGCAGGAATGCAACCTTCTCCTCCTATCCAAGGAGATGACCCCACCATCGCACGCCTGGTGCAGTATATCACTGCCGAGGGGATGATGATTTCCAATATACTTGCCGAATTTAGAACCCTGGACAATGATGCGGTGCGAGTTGTCAAGGAAGCTTACCGTGAAGCTCGTAGATTCGCATCTCAAGTTATCCACCCCATGCCATCCGAACCAGTGTTACCCTCTCGGCCTGTGATGTGGCCTAGACTAACCCCCATCACCTTCGACCAGGCTCTTTATCGGATCCACCAGCAACATTTAGTGGGATCAACTTCAGCCACACCCCCAGTAGCCGAGTCTCCACCCATAGTGTTGTCGGATGATGAAGACGGAGATTGGTTCATTCTTCGCCCTCCCGGAGAGCCCCGGCAAGGCTAGTCTTCTGCATGACTTTAGTCACGCAGTCAGGTGTTTCTGCAAGTAGGTCAATCCGTCTATTCATCCTCGATATGCGGATAGACTTATGTATCCCAGAGTGGGTGGGTTCTTGTAGTGCGTAGCGCGTTCGTGCTTTGTTGGATGCTTGCACTGGTATAACCCGTATGATATGTATGTGCTTTTGGCTTTTGTGTTGTTTTTGATTGTTGCTCTGTCAAGCAGAAATGTTTGACAGGGTTGGCGATATGTTGCTAACCAGATGTTAATTAGTAGATCACATACACTAAAATAATATTTACTCGTCCCGAGTCTAAAATAAAATGCGCGCTGGTGTAGGTATATGTGTACCAGGATTACATATACCCACTAGCATTAAAACACTTTAGTATAATTTGTCTGGTGTGTTTTTCATTGCCTCTCTATTGCATATGTTTGCTAGTTTGGATTATACTGCATGTCGCACAAACACCTGGTTCACCCACGGGTACTTTTGGATAGTGCTCGTGGGAATGCAAAGTCACATATCCCTCCCCATCGGTACACACCTCGTGTGCCCGACTTTCCAAAATTAGAGCCTCGCACATGCCTTTACATCTAGCAAATTCTCGTCTCTAATTCTCGCTTCCGATTACATTTCCGGAGAAACGCTGCCAACTTTATTTCCCTCGACCCAGTACATCGCCTGCAATACAGATTTCCACCCTGATTCTACCTCTACGCCTACTTTTTCGTGGAATCATCCGTGAAATTTTTCCCGCACCATAGTATGCATCCTGAGCTGGCGTAGCCACCTCACATGCATCTGGACCCAGTCACCCTCACCTTTGCCTTGCGTAACACAGGCAAGTCACCACCCCGCTCCACCGCAGCATGCACTTACTCCGCCGGTGCAAAGCGATGGAGGATCAAGCGTGGCGGAGGACCACCCAGTGCA
>LR738713.1:348281416-348302940 GCA_902687465.1 Secale cereale
TGCCCGACTTTCCAAAATTAGAGCCTCGCACATGCCTTTACATCTAGCAAATTCTCGTCTCTAATTCTCGCTTCCGATTACATTTCCGGAGAAACGCTGCCAACTTTATTTCCCTCGACCCAGTACATCGCCTGCAATACAGATTTCCACCCTGATTCTACCTCTACGCCTACTTTTTCGTGGAATCATCCATGAAATTTTTCCCGCACCATAGTATGCATCCTGAGCTGGCGTAGCCACCTCACATGCATCTGGACCCAGTCACCCTCACCTTTGCCTTGCGTAACACAGGCAAGTCACCACCCCGCTCCACCGCAGCATGCACTTACTCCGCCGGTGCAAAGCGATGGAGGATCAAGCGTGGCGGAGGACCACCCAGTGCACCATCTTCTCCCGCCCCTCGATCCATCGCACTGGGCCGCGCATTGCCTCGAGCCCGCTCGTTCCTAATGAGTATCATCAGGAGGAAGGACGAGCCAATCAGCGTGCCCAGCAGAGCAGCGAGGAACCACCGCAGCACCACCAGGAACACAGCCTCGCCGAAGGAGCTCAGCTCGATCTCGTCCAAACTGAAGAGGTGGTAGAGCGGCATTGCGTTGGTGTCTTGGAGGAGAAGCCGCGCTGCTGTTTTTATAGCCCAACCCCGGTTTACGGTGAGCGATGTCCAGGGAAATCGCTCGTCACCCGTTCACCGGCGTCCAGGAGGCGAATCCGCGAGCAGTGCCGACAAGGTGCTAGCCCGCGACGTGAGTGCTCGCTGCACCGCCGCCGTGCACGCCGCGCACTACAACACTAGGGTCCTCATCGCCCTAGGAGCTAGATGCGCGCTGCACCAAGCTGCACGCAGAGCAGCGATGGAGATGAAGCAGCCAGCTGGAGGTAGAAGAAGGAGGCTGCCAGTGGGCCCTGGACCCACGTGTGAGCAGGTGAAACCACTATTCATTAGGGTGCATCCAGCATTTTCGTGAGTCTGAACTCGAGTGCCCCTAGCCATGAAGGTAAACTTGTTTTGCCCACAACTCTCTCTGGGTGTACCAATTATCGGTACCCCAACTCGTTTGTATCTCACCAAAAGGGTAAAATTTAACCCAGGGGTTTTTCCCCGAAGTGTCTATCTTTTAATTGTTGCAGTAACCCTAGGAATCTCGAGGACTGGATTCTTTTTAAGGGGGGAAGGTATGTAACAGGCTCAAAATTGGGTTATCAATTTTGAGCTGTTATTTCTTCTTTGCAACCTTTTTTCAAATTTTCTCATGAGGATTTTTGGTTGACTCTAAGATTTCTGGTCACTTTCAACTCTTCAAAACCTTGCTTATGTATTTGTCAGTGGGCAAAACCTCATTTGCATCCCCTCAAAATCTCTCAAACCCTAATTCCAAGCTTTTGGAATTTATAGGTGGCCTTTGTGATTACAAAGGAGCCATCATTTTCTTTGATATATTGATCATTCCATCCTTTCCAAGAGACCCTCTTATCCTCCTAATCCTTGGATATGCAAAAATATTGCCAAGCTCCATGCAATATTTTTGAATTATGATTTATTCCTTTTCTTGTCTGTCTGAGGAATAAAATCTAAAGGCATAGCTAGCCAGCTCCTAAATTCATGAGTATTGGTGGAGTTGATGCTTATGCCTAATCCAAGCTCTGGCAAAAAAAGGTTTGGCCACATTAAAATAAGTAAAATTTCCTTTTCCTATTTTAAGCCAATATTGCCTTCCTATCATTTTTCAAATGGACTACTATTTTTTTAGCAGGGAAAATTCTCACATAAATTGTGGAGCTTGTTCTTGCTATATAATCATTAGTTCCATCTTATCTCATGTTCCACAGTTCAAAATTTTGACACGTGATCCAGTGCAAGTAGAGGCCTTCCCTAAAAATTTGCAAAGGAAGTGCCTTATTTATAATTCCAAATGAGCTGTAATTTGGCAGGGTTATTAACATTGATAAATCACCCATGAATACCAAATATGAGCTAAATCCTTTCATCCTAGTTCCTTGTGCTATTTTTCAAAGTTACTGACGAGAATACAAGTTTGTGAAGGAAGTACCTTCATAAATTTTTCAAATGGGATGAAACTCTTCCATCCTCTCCAGTATTCCAAATCATTAGCCTCTACCTAAATTTAGCTCATTTCATTGAGCTATGTGAGCACAGAAGCAATTCTTGCTTTCTGTCCAATTTTTCAGTTTGTGAAGCAAGTGCATTTTATCTTGCTCCATTATAGCTGAAAATATTCCCAACCATTATCCTATCCATATAACTCCCCTACCGAAGGTTTTGGCTCATTTCATGTAGCCAATATTTTCCTAGAGTTTTCCTAAGTTTTTGGTCAGAAGTGATGTTTGTGAAACAAGTACCAAGTTGGTGAGTCCATTTGGTATAAAACTTTTGTAGCATCATTGTATGTCCAAATCATCAAGCTTTGCAAAATCTTAGCTCGATCCATCACTCCTAGTGAGTGCTTCTCCCTCATTTGGTTTCTGGACAGATTCTAGCAGTTGTAAAGCAACTATGCTGAATATTTGTCCTAATGACCTCAAAACTCCCAGGATCATAGTTCTTGTTACCCTAAGCCCCCCAAACATCATTGTTACCTTTCTACCTCTCTAGTTTTACTTCTAGGATGTTCTCAAGTTTGCAACAGCAACCTTGTGAAGCTTATTCTACTCAGCTCATTTTGTCTTTGCATGTTTCTTTACCATGGTAACTATTTACTTTCGAAGGACTACGCGGTAGACATGGATTTACAACAGTAAAAAAAGCCGGAGCGCGCCTTGTCCGTGGTGAGCACGAGAGCAGCCAGCCAAAACGGTGGTCTAGCCACTGTTGTCGGCGGGATCGCTGCTCCGACCAGCTCTGGCCTCGCCAGTGTTGCCCAACAGTGTCTCCTCGGCGTCCTCTTTCCCTTGGACATCTGCCCCTCTTTGTTTTCTTCTCCGGCGAGCCATGCCACTGGACGAACAGTGTGCCACTTTGTCGTCGTCGCTTTCTTCTCTTATGTCTTCTTCTTCTGCTCGTCTCAGAGCTTTGCTCGACTCCGTGAGCCTCTGGCGCTCACCTGCTCCCTCCTCGTCGCCTTCTCTCCGCTTCCCGAGCACGTTGGCCGCGTCTGCCGACATTGCGCTGTCGCCGGTGCGCGGGCACGTCGCCCGCCGCGTGCCACCTCCTCCCCGTTTCCCCTCGAGCTCGCCGGCTATTTAAAGAGCCCGCTAGACCTTCCTCGAGAACCCCAACAGCCTGCCCAGCCTCACCCTCGAGCTTCAGAGCCCCTCCCCACTCCTCTCTGTCGCCATGGCCGCCGCCTATGTTCTTCTGTGAGCCCGGCGATGCCGCGCTCCCCTTGCCCCTCCTCCACCACCACCGCATTACCCATGCTCCGGCGAGCCTCCCCATAGCCTCGACCTATTCCCTTCCCCACTGTAGCACGGTGTCCACCGGCGGCCGAATCCCCTCTCCGTCGTGGGCCGTGCAGCTCCCTCTCTGGTGCTCGTCGGTGGTAGCGGCTACCACCCCGAGATGCGCCTCTCCTCCCTAATCATCTGGGTAGGTCGCCCGCCGCGAGCGATGACCGGAATCGCCCGTGACCGCCGTCGGGACGATCCCCTCCCTCTGCCTCGCCCGATCCCAAGCGGGAGGAAGAAGAAGACAGGCCAGGAGGGCCCCTCCCCGCGCGACCCCACATGTCGGCGACCGAAGGGCCTGGCCCATGGCCACGTCGGATAAGTGGCGGCGCCCCTGCCACGAATACGCTTTCCCCTTGCGAAACCGTATTCTTCCTCTTCTTCGGCTGGAAATGCGTTTTCCTCTCTGGAAAGCGTATTCTCAAAAAAGACGCGTTCTGTTTAAACTGTCAGGGACCTATTTGTAGAGATATTTTTACAGACTAGTCCCTGAACTTTAAACATTCGTATCTTTTTATCTGTAACTCCGAATGAGGTGAATCCAAAGCCCACTTCTTCATTTCATCAAGCCCGTTGTGTTGGCATCATTTTCATTATGTTTCCACATTCTAAAAATGACCGTTTTACGCTTGCCGTTAACCATCCTCTTTCGAGAGAGAAGTGTTTCCGGCAACTCTTTCCGCGATCGTTTCCCCACTTCTTCCCGGAGTATTTATCGGCCCCAGGCAAGCCAACCTCTGATCATAAGCCCCGAACTCGCATGTTGACTTTGCTTGTGCCTTGTGTGTGTAGTTGCAATTGTTTTCTTACTGTTTCCAGCTGTAGATATTTCTTTATGGCTTCCATGCATGCTTGTGTTTCATGACATCTTTTGCCATGTTAGTTAGAATGTCATTATTAATAATGCCATGTCACCATTGTAATTTGATTTTTCTGACATCGTTATAAAAATGCTATGAGAATTTTGAGGCACCGTTCATATGCTTATACTTGGTATTCCTATTTTGTTATGCTATAGTTGTGTACTCGAGAAGTTCGATATTTTGTACCTGCTTTTGTATGTTGTATGCTCTTTGTTGCATTCTTGTTAAATATGCTCATGATGATGGAGAAGTTAATAAAATGACTTAATAATAACAAACCTCCTCCGTCATCGATGGGATCGAGTCATAGTGCCACCAAATCGAACTTCTTCAGTGCAACCACATTTGCCTTTGTGGGAAGGCCTTAATGCGAACTATTGTCGTGCCTCTAGCCGGTGCCTCCAACTAGGGAAGGTTATGGGCACACGCTACCCTGATCAGGTAGGCGGACATAAGCCTTGTGTGCCCGTTGATGTTGTATTGGTACCAGGTCCCTGTTTGGGACCGTTTATGTTTGGCCACGACGATGGTCGTGTGTCTTTGGTAGACACGGGGCCACCCAGGACTAACCCAGTGGGGAGTGAGTCGGAGTGGCCGGGAGAGTGTCATGACAGTAGGTCGGTTTCGTCGGAACGCTGTTGGTCCACCCGAATGGGATGATGAGGCCATGGGTTCCGTAGTGTGGGTACAGTGCGCTACCTCTGCAGAATGTTTACAAAGTCTATCGATAGCACACAGTTCATAGTAGGTCACACTATCGGGCTTGGTCGAAATGGAGGATAAACCTGAGATAATAAAATTAATTAATGAGATAACAAGAATGTGGTGACTTGGACTATGAGATGGTCATGTGAAGTCATGATGATGTTTTGACACGATCACAAGACGAGTTCTCAGCGGGTGTTGGAGACCAAGGGTTGGTCATGGTTGTGATCGCGAGAAAGATCACCGTTCGGTTGCAGGGCAACCCGAGGGATTCAGTACACAAGTTTGATTGCATCGCATGAGTAATATGTTGTATTTTAAGAACCATGGTAGAATAAAAATTGTTTGCTTACAGTTATCATGTTATGCCGCACTGAATACATGTACAGTAGTTTATTTTCAGCATAGTCTCATGATGCCATGCCATGCTTGGATTTACTTTATGTAATGATTGAGATGATTTGCCATGTTCTTGCCCTGCTAGTAGATGCTCTGATGATTGTTCACCATGCCATGTTTAGTAATTGATATAAGATAGGTTATTGCCTGCGCTTGGTTCTTGCTTCGTCTTCTGCCTGTTTGGATGCTATGTATTTGGTTGTCTTGCAAGTGCATTCAATGTACTGACCTGGCGTGTCATGCCAATTTTGTAGGTGGTAATCGAATGGTTCACTTACTCCGTCGTGCTAGGCCGTAATCTTGCCAGTCCTGTGAGTTGTGGAGCCCAGCCAGAGTTTTATGTTGCCAAACCAAGACTTCCGCCGCCAATTAAATAGACTTCCGCTGCCATGTAAATAGCCTTAGGGCTATGCCCGATAATTGTATTCATCAATGATGTAATCGTTTACACTTTTATTTGATGAATATTATTGTACCTGGAATGCTGTATCTTGGACCTGTCGTGCGTCAGGTGTTATCCTGGGCTGACGTGCGAAGGCCCCCTGCTCCATGCGGATCGGGGTGCCATAGCGCCCCCTTCTTCGACACCAAGACTGCCCTGCGCGCGTCGACCCGCTGCTCAAGGAAAGCATTCAAGGCCTGAAACTCCAGTTGGCTCTCCTGGCGATCCGCCTTCCTGTTCTCCTCCAAAGCCCGCGCGCTAGCCTCACGTGAGGTCGCAAGGGAAACCTCGGCCTTCGCACCGGCGCGCTCGTGATGAAGACGCCCGAGGTTGATGGCCACCTTCAACCGGCGCCATTCGTCCGCCAGCCGAAGACCCTCCATCTCTAGGCAAGTGTCGACGTCAACAAGCTCTTCCCCGAGCCGGCTCAGTGCACCCATCGTCTCCTGGAAGAGCTCGTGGCGGACAGCGCCGCGCCCACACGCAAATTCAAGCGCGTGGTCGAGCCCGTCCTCTACACTATCGATTTTTGGGAAGGCTCAAGGAGGCGTGCCCTCCTCTAGCAGGGGGCTGGAGACCGACGCCTTCCTCGTAGCCGTACGGGCCTCTGCGGAGGCAGTGCAGGATGGGGTCTTGCTACTTGAAGACGAAGCCAAGGCCAGGGTCGCCCAGCTGCGGGCGATGATCAATGGAGGAGCCCTCGCCATGCCTCCAACACTCCAGGCAGGGCCCCGTAGGAGGGACAACAAAAGCATAGGGTCAGGGCACCCAGACGACGTGTCCACCTCTTCCACAAGCCTTACGCCCCGAGCGGCAGCCCGATAAGGAGTGCTCAAGGCTAGTGATGAGCCCCACAAGGGCGGGGGTCATTCCTCGGGAGATTTCTCTGCGCCAACCGAAGGGGACCTAAAGAGTTGTGGTCAGAAAGGGACGCAGCACTTAGGAAATCACACAGATGAGGTACTCACTCGTCTTTGGCTATGTACTTCCTCTGCTTCAACAGCCGGTAGGCGTTACTACTACAGCTTGGAGGCACCTTCCTCTTGCAGAGAGCTCCAAAGTTCAGTCGAAGCTGGCCAAAGCCCTAGGCACGACCGTCGTCGCCTGGCACAGTTGGCGGGGCTCCTGAGGGAACAACCTCGGGAGCCTCAGACCGCATCCGCCCTCCAGCCGCCGCCTCAGGACATCTCGCATGAGCCCCACGAGCTGTCGCCTTGGGAGCGGCAACCCTCGTCGCTTCTTCGGCGACCACGTCACTGGCGTCCAACGGTGTCTGCCTCCCAGCATCCGCTTCTGGGGTGGGCGCCAAGGTGACTATGGGTGACAGAACCAAGGGGACGATGTTCTCGCAAGGCCCCTCATGACCGACCGGGCGCAGCCCCCATTTATCGAAGAGGGGCATCTTCCTAACAAATTCAACCTTGTTGGAGCAGCAATACAACGGGCAACCCTCCCCCAGCAGATTGGCCGGTGCCGGGTCGCCTATCAAGAGCCCAAGCACCATCTACCTCACCTCAGGAGAAATCGCGGGCACGTCAAGCTTGATGGGGTCCTCGCTACCGAAGAAGGTCCACATCGGCCGAGAGTGACTCTGGAGCGAAGCGAAGCTGTCGTGGTTTTGTCACGGCAGATGTCCTAGCAAAAGGAATTAGTCGTGAGGCCATCGCTACGGGTTAGCTTAAAGGGGTTAAAGCGGACAAGGACACAAGGGTTTATACTAGTTCGGCCCCTTCGATGAAGGTAAAAGCCTACGTCTAGTTTGGTGTAATATTGCTAGGGTTTTGATGACCAGGGAGCGAATACGCTTTGCCTGTGTCTCCAGTTGTTCTCTCTCTTGAACCATCGCCGGGTTGTCCCTTTATATACACAGGTGACACCTGGTCCGGTTTACAGAGTCCCGAGGCCGGCTCATAAACGTGTCCGGATCGGTCTCTATCCTTTCTATCTTACATCACAAGTTACACACTGTATGGCGGTTTACAAATCATGGGCCTTAACACCTCTTGGACTCTAAACCTTTTTGGTACAAAGCGTCACACTCCATTCTCCGCTCGGCTTCAATAGAAATAATCTTGACAGGCATAAACCGGCCCCTACTGGGCGGTTTATACCCAATAGTAATATCCCTGACATTAGGCCCCAGATTGATTTGAACCTGTTCATGTCAATCTCCCATGTCTTGTAAAGATCTTCGCCTTTCACAGCTTCAAGTGCTTCATAAACCGCCGTGACGTCATCTTCCCGGATCGTATTAAACCGTCGTGACGTCATCTGCCCACTTAAATATTTGTACCTGTTTTTTATCTTTTATTCATTAAAAGCTCCAAAGATCGAGGCGACCGTATCGTCCCATATCCACTTTTTGGCTCCTTGATTCCCGCGCCTGCCGTTTTATCCTTCGGCTTATAAATAGGGTAGAGGGGCATCTCCTTTTCCCTCCCTTACTCCTTTGCCTCTTCTTCTTCCTCGCGTCTGTTCGTGCCAAGCTCTGTCGCCGCCGTCGAGCTCCGCATCTTCGTCGAGCATTGGCCACTGCATCAACCTGATTGGTTCAGAAACTCGCCGGCTCTTCTCCGCCCTCGTCGACTTGGGTAACTCTTTTCTTTATCCCACACACAGATCTCGTTAGGGTTTCTCCTGTAGGTTCATAGATATAGCACTGTTCTTCGTCGTTCTTCACCATGGCCCGATAGTTAGTGTAGATCTGATCCTCCTGCTTCATAGCTGTAGAAATAACTCTGGTTCCTCATTGCGCTTTTATCTTTTCCCAAAAATGTCAGTTTAGATTGCATCTGCTAGAGCCTTCGTCGCGTCCGTTGAACATAAACTTAATATTCCTGAATTTCCACCATGTCGTAGATCCATAGCTTCACCACTGTTTGTATAAAACTTGTTTTCCCATAAATGTAGATCTGTAATCTTCGTATTCTCAGCGGCGGTTTAGCTTTTTAGAAAAGATTATAAACCGGTAGATACCATTAGGCCCCTGCTTAAACCGCCGTCTTATAAATACCTTCAAACACTGCCGGTTTAACTTTGCACAAATTATAAACCGACCATTTACTATGTTTTCAGCTTTCCTAGTTAACAATGGCAAAGCAAGCCAAACAGTTCACTTCCTGCAACTGGGTACAGTCCCGGGTTACTGAAGCAGAATTGCAGAACTGGGCCGAGGTTGGCGCTTTAGGCCCAAAGAACATTCTTCACTGGAGAGTTCCTGGACCAGAGTGTCCTCCAGAACCCAAGGATGGAGAAGTCATTGTTTTTCTTGATCATTTAGCCAGAGGGTTCAGTCCTCCCGGGTAAAAGTTTTTCCGTGACGTGCTAGCTGATTTCCAACTCCACCCTCAAGACCTTGGGCCCAATTCCTTGTCCAATATATGCAATTTCCAAGTTTTCTGTGAAGATTATTTGCAAGAAGAGCCATCCGTTGAGTTATTCCGGGATTTCTTCCATCTAAACCGTCGCACAGAATTTCATGACGGTCCAAACACGGAGCTCGGCGGGATGTCCATTCAGAAAAGAAAGGAATTTAGTTTTCCTCATGCCACTCTCCACAGCCATCCAAAAGAGTGGAATCAGACTTGGTTCTACTGCCTAGATACTTCCCTAGAAGAGGAGAAACCATTGCCGGGTTATCGCCCCCACCGTCTTTCGGAGAACCACCCCTTTCCGCAACGGCTATGTGCCCAGGAACGAGCTCATTACGCTCCTCAGCTCTCAAAGCTCAGAGCCTTTACTGCCAATGGCTTGACGGGGGTTGACTTCGTCCGTTGCTGGATTTCTTGGAGTATTCTCCCACTAAGCCGGCGTTCCAGTTTAATGTGCGAGTATACTGGGAACCCGAAAGATCCTCTGCACCATACAGAAGCGGTGCTATCAGAAAATGAGATCAACGAGTCTATCAAGAGACTGCTGAGTGAACCTATGGAAATTTGTAGTCAGACCAGATTGGCTCCCTTCTGCGAGCTCAACAAACCATCATTGGTAAATTTTTCTTTCATATTTCTTTGCTCTGTCTCAATCCATTTTTAGTACTTGCGTTGAATGTCTTCATAATCTTCAATCAGGACAATGATCCATTCTGGAAAAAGAAGGTTCAAGATAAACCGGCGAAGGTACCTTGCCAAAAGACCAAAACTGTTAAGAAGGCCACCAAGAAGAAAACCACTGATGTGTCTGAATCCAACCCAGAGGATGATGATCCGGCCTCTGAGGTATTACTTGACTCTCTTTATTCTTCTGACTTTCTTTACCTGCATTTTATTAACAATGGATGTACCCAGGGACACGCTGAAGGCAGTAAAGCGGATGATGTTGAGGTAATTACTCTTTCTTCCGGTTCAGAATCTCTGCCAACACCAAAAATTCATCGAGCGAGCCGGAAAGTACAGTTTTCTCACCCTTTCGCTTACTTGGATCCAAACTTTCTTTTGAAGAAACAGCAACATGAAGCTCGCCGCACTACACGGCATAGTGGTCATGCCATTGAATCCACCGGATTACCACATACTCCAGCTCGGAGGCGTCATTCCGAGGTTTTACGTACTCCAGATGCTCTTTATCCCAAAGCAGGTCTTATTCAACAACCTCTTAATTCGTCTGATTCGAATTATCAAGAAACTCCTCATTCGTCTTCTGGCGAATCAACGGCCACGCAAATTACTCCCCTTAAAACTGTTCCTGGGTAAGTTCTCACCTGGCCGGTTTACTTTCTATCTTGATTCTTCTGATTTTCACCGTCTTTAACTTTTTTGTAGTAAACCCAGGACCAGCAAAAGGCTAAGTTGAATAAACCGGCAGGTGACAATACAATTCCTGAATCGGCCAAAGATCATGAATCTGTTGAACCCGCTGAGGAAAATGCTGAATTTCTGCATGACGATCCTCCTCCCATGGATCACGAAGTTTTTGTTGACCAAGCGAGTGTTCCAATGGATCGTGACACTGATCCGGCCAGTCCTATCCGAGCCAGTACTGCTCCTGCTAGCCCGGTTAAGCATACAACCGCTTCAACTGAAGATGTTGAAATCACTGGAATGGGCTACACTACCCCTGGTGAACCTATCGCTTTGTCCAAGCATACTGCAAAGGATGAAATTCCTCGCAAGGACAAAAGAAAATGGAGTACTGACTTATCCAACTATGCACAGCTCGGTGCCCAAGAACTCCATTCCGTCTATCTGAATCGACTGTACACTAGCCGTGATCATGAAGCCGGTTTGGTAAATATGATGAAGGCGCTCTATGAGGTATCCTTTCTGCTTTTAACTTGTACTCTATTCCTGTTTTACGTCTTGTAGCTTGTCTTTACTCCATTGTAGCCCCCAAGGGCCGGTTTAGTCCTTTAGGATGAACCGGGACTTCAGAATACCCAGTAGATAGTTTGTTTTCCATGTGTAGTCCCCAAGGGCCGGTTTACTCCTTTAGGATGAACCCGGACTTCAATTTATATTCTTTTCTGCACAATATCACATTAGCCCCCAAGTGCCATGCGTATAAATTGTTATGTGCTTGGGACTTGACTGAAAAAGGGTTTGTTTAACTGCAAATACACATTAGCCCCCAAGTGCCAAGTGTATAACTTGTTATGTGCTTGGGACTTTACTGAAAAATGCCTCATGAATATATAATGTGCTCTCCCCTTGGCAGACTGGCTTAAACCGGAAAAATTCTGAAGTGGCCGAGCTCCGGAATACTCTGAAGTTTCAAGAAACCGCTGCCATCAAAGTCAAAGATGAGCTAACACTTGCTTTAGCAAATATGGAAAAGCTGAAAAATGACTTTGAGAAGGAACGGTCGGATTGGGATGCTGAAAGGGCTATCTTGGAGAAGAGAACAATGGATGCAGAGGCTGCTCTTAATCCGGTGATAGAGGAGTTGTTCGGTTTAAAGCAGCAGATAAACGCCATGACAACTGCTATCTTTGCTAGGAGTTGTTGACATAATCCTGAATATGGTAGTACTGTACCTCCGGTTTAACTCATACTCTTTGATGCAGGAAAACGTATTGGCCATCTCGGCAATGATATGCAGAAAAAGTTGAAGGCTGCATACACTCTGGTAGAGCAGCTGTATTCCAGTGCTCAACGGATTGTCTGCGTTGCTTCGCACAATAAACCGGCTCCCACAACGATCAAGGGCACTTTAGACAAGTTATCAATTCTGCTTGCACGTCTCGTCGAGCTTAAGAAATCATCTGCAAGGGCAGGTGCCTTGATGGCTTTAACTCGGGCAAAAGCGTGGGTGCCTGACTTTGATCCGGCAGAAGCAATTGATGGCCACCCTAGCATGAAGGAGGATGGATCAGCATTCGCAGACAGTAATTTATGTGCTTTAACAAGAGAAATGCGGCCTCTGGCCAGCAAACTATCTGATGAGACTGATCTGTCTCGCTATCATCCGAGTTATAATGCTGAGAATGTGCGGGGCGACGCTTCGGTCTACGAGGTTGAAGATCTCATCCCGTCCGTCCGTAAGCATACTTATGCCCCTGACGTTGAACCATCCGAACTCATAAGTGATGAAGCTGTTTCCAAAGCGTTGACGAAGATCAATTGGACAACCACTGACTTCCAGCTGCTAGAGGAGGACGTCGAGGAGCCGGAGCAAGCCGATCCACAACCTTCACGCCAAGCTGACGCAGAGTCCTAAACCGGTGTCGGTTTAAATATTATGTCTCAGCACTTTAGATAAAAACAGATATTCTTTTGGGCTGCCTAGCGCCTTGTAATAGAGTAGCTGAAAACATATTTGTTTATGTCCTCATGCATACTGTCCTTTATATGAGATTGCTTCAACTTACGATTTCATAGTTATTTCTCGCCTATAATGCCTTTGATGGTTTATTCCACCTGTTTTCTGCATAAGACAATGTTTGAAATGTCCTGGCAGTTTATCGCCGGACGGGTCATGATGCCCAAATACATGGTCTAGGTTTATAACCTGAACTGTATATAAAATATAAGACATATATCATACCTGTGATTAAGTTTTGCACCATTGGCCTTAATCAATAATCGGTAGTAAAGACAATGATCCAAGTTGCAAATATTTGACGACTCCCTTGATCATTTGTCGGTTCATGATGGAACCGTACCGGGTTATGATAAACTCCGGTTTAAGTGTAGACAGTACTGGCGATTTATAATCAAGCTAGACCAGGTTCTGTGAACGCAGGTGTATTGTAGTGGCAACTTATAGTCATCCACTCCTGAATCAATGGACTTGGATAAATACCAATGACCTTGAAGATAAAAAACTTAGCAAAAATCAAAAAGAGATGTTTGTCAAATAAGACCGTGTAGTCAAGGCTTTTTACGAGCTGCCAGGCTCCAAATTCGAGGCTTTTTATGAGCCGCCAGGCTACTGACATTAACCATTTTACAAAGGCTGTTAAGATGGTCCTCAATCCTTAACCAAATCATCAATTTAATGTTACCAAGTTCAGGGTATGTAAAGATTGACTTGTGTATACGTTTGATGATCGTCAATTTAACGTTACCAAGTTCAGGGTCTGTAAAGATTAACTTATGTATACGTTCCACGGGTCGTACCAGGTTTACCTGGGCGGAGTGACTTACTTAATGCAGGCAGGCTAATCTGGGGTTTTAGGTGTATACACCAGGCTTCCAAGCCATGGCTTGATAGCCTACTACAAGGGTTGTCAACTCGTTGATGCTATGCATCAGGAGCCCCCAGGTAGCATTTGAGCTATGCTCGTCGGGGCCTATGTTTGAGTTGTGTTATGCATCAAACTCTCTTTTGCCCCTCATCATCATGTAGGCTATGATAGACGGATTACCGAAGCAACCAGAGCTATGCTCTTATGATGGTCTTGGTGTAACCGCCGGTTTAAGAGGCCATAGGAACTCCTTTGCACACAGAAGCCCCCATGTGACAAACTCTTAGGAAAAAAGCGGCAGATGCCGCGCTTTATCGGGGACGCCGGTTTATTATATTGATCATAATATATACATTGCAAATCTATGTACATAAAGCGGAGCCTATGGCTCAAGTGTAGTAAGGACGAAGAAGAGCGATGTTACACGGCCGTCTGGTCTCCTCCTCCGCAGTACGTGAGTCCTTATGTTCTCGAACATCAACGAGGTAGTATGATCCATTGTGTAGATTCTTACTGGCCACAAAAGGTCCTTCCCAAGGCGGGGACAGCTTGTGCATGTCCGTTTGGTCTTGGATGAGTCGGAGCACTAAATCTCCTTCTTGAAAAGTTCTGGTCTTAACCCGGCGACTATGGTACCGACGCAGATCTTGCTGATAAATCGTCGATTGAGCTGTTGTCGTGCCACGCTCTTCATCCAACCGGTCCAATGCATCCTGCCTTCCCTCTCGTTATCAGCTTCGATGTAGGCCGCCACTCGTGGCGAGTCATGACGGATATCACTAGGGAGGACCGCTTCAGTTCCACATACCATGAAGAAAGGCGTGTACCCTGTCGATCTGTTGGGTGTGGTGTTGATGCTCCATAACACAGAGGGTAATTCCTCCACCCAACAACCCGGCGTCCTCTGCAAAGGGACCATAAGCCGGGGTTTAATGCCTCTCAAGATCTCTTGATTGGCTCTCTCAGCTTGACCATTGGATTGAGGGTGAGCTACTGATGATACATCAATGCGGATGTGCTCTCGTTGACAGAACTCCTCCATAGCCCCCTTGGATAGGTTGGTACCATTACCAGTTATAATGCTATGTGGAAAGCCAAACCGGAAAATCACCTTTTTGATGAATTGAACTGCCGTTGCTGCGTCACACTTGCTTACTGGTTCTGGCTCAACCCACATGGTAAACTTGTCCACTGCCACCAAAAGGTGGGTCTTTTTATCTGGGGATCTCTTAAAGGGTCCAACCATATCTAGCCCCCAAGTTGCAAACGACCAAGTAATTGGAATCATCCTCAACTCCTGAGCCGGTATGTGAGCACGCCGTGAGAATTTCTGGCAAGCATCACATTTTCTGACCAAGTCCTCAGCATCGGCATGAGCCGTCAGCCAGTATAGCCCATGACGAAAAGCTTTAGCCACCAATGATTTTGAACTGGCATGATGACCACAATCTCCTTCGTGGATCTCTCTAAGGATATCATGGCCTTCATCTGGCGATACACACCGTTGAAACGCCCCAGAAACGCTGCAATGATGTAGTTCTCCATTGACAATAGTCATTGATTTGGATCGCCGGACTATCTGTCTGGCAAAGACTTCATCTTCTGGTAACTCACCTCGGTTCATGTACGCCAGGTAAGGGAGCGTCCAATCCGGAATAACATGAAGCGCCGCCATCAATTGAGCCTTCGGATCAGGGACAGCCAAGTCCTCTTCTGAAGGTAATTTCACCGACGGGCTATGCAATACGTCCAGAAAAATATTGGGCGAAACCGGTTTACGCTGAGAGCCCAACCGGCTTAATGCATCAGCCGCTTCATTCTTTCGCCGGTCTATATGATCCACTTGATAACCCTTGAAGTGTCCCGCAACAGCGTCCACCTCTGGTCGATATGCTGCCATAAGTGGATCTTTGGAATCCCACTTACCAGACACCTGTTGAGCCACCAGGTCTGAATCGCCGAAACATTTAAGCCGGCTTAAATTCATCTCTTTAGCCATTCGCAGGCCATGGAGGAGAGCTTCATACTCAGCTGCATTGTTAGTACAAGGGGACATTAAGTGGAGGACATAACAGAACTTATCACCTCGTGGGGAAGTTAATACGACTCCAGCCCCCGAACCCTCCAATTGCCTGGATCCGTCAAAGTGAATCGTCCAATATGTATGATTCGGCTTTTCCTCTGGTGCCTGTAGCTCTGTCCAATCGTTGGTGATATCCACCAGTGCCTGGGATTTGATTGCAGTACGGGGCACATACTTCAATCCGTGAGGACTAAGCTCAATGGCCCACTTTGCAACCCGACCAGTCGCCTCTCTGTTCTGGCTTATATCGCCCAGATGGGCTGAACTGACCACAGTGATTGGATGACCTTGAAAGTACTACTTCAGCTTCCGATTTGCCATGAAGACTCCATATACCAACTTTTGCCAATGGGGGTATCTCTTCTTTGACTCAATGAGCACCTCACTGATATAGTAAACCGGCCGTTGAACCGGATATTCCTTTCATGCCTCCTTGCGCTCTACCACGATGGAAACGCTCACTGCTCGGGCGTTAGCAGCCATGTATAGCAACAGCGGCTCATTATCAACTGGGGCAGCAAGGACCGGCGGCTCTGCCAATTGCTTCTTCAAATCTTCAAACGCAGCCTCAGCAGCATCACTCCAGAAAAAACGGTCTGTCTTTTTCATCATCTGATAAAGCGGGATTGCCTTCTCCCCCAAACAGCTGATAAACCGGCTGAGCGCCGCAATGCGGCCCGCCAAGCGTTGGACGTCGTTGATGCATGCCGGTTTAGCCAAGGACGTAATTGCCTTGATCTTCTCCGGATTAGCTTCAATTCCTCTGTTTGACACCAGGAACCCCAAGAGTTTGCCTTCCGGAACACCAAAAACACATTTGGCCGGATTAAGCATCATCTTATAGACCCGGAGATTATAAAAGGTTTCCTTTAAGTCCATTATCAATGCCTCCTCTTTTCTGGATTTTACCACAGTATCGTCCACATAAGCATGAACGTTCCGCCCAATCTGCCCGTGAAGACAATTCTGCACACATCGTTGATAGATTGCCTAGGCACTCTTGAGCCCGAAAGGCATAGACACATAGCAGAAGGCCCCAAAGGGAGTTATGAAGGCAGTTTTCTCCTGGTCCTTAACTGCCATCTTGATCTGATGATAACCGGAATAAGCATCCAAGAAACTTAAACGTTCACAACCCGCAGTAGCATCAATGATTTGATCAATACGAGGGAGGGCAAAGGGATCAGTTGGGCAAGCTTTGTTCAGATCTGTGTAATCAACACACATTCGCCCAAGTGCCATTCTTCTTAAGGACTAGTACCGGATTAGCTAGCCACTCTGGATGAAACACCTCAATTATAAAGCCTGCCGCCAAGAGCCTAGCCACTTCTTCATCAATTGTCTTGCGCCTTTCTTCGTTGAAGCGGCGGTGAAACTATTTAACTGGTTTAAACTTAGGATCAATATTGAGAGTGTGCTCAGCGAGTTCCCTCGGTACACCTGGCATGTCAGAAGGTTTCCATGCAAAAATGTCCCGATTCTCACAGATGAACTTGATGAGCGCGCTTTCCTATTTTGGATCTAGGTTAGCACTGATGGTGAACTGTTTGGATGAATCTTCGGGAACAAAGTCAACCTGCTTGGTCTCATCAGCTGATTTGAACTTCAAGGCCGGATCATGCTCTGTGGTTGGCTCTTTTAGTGGAGACATATCTGCCGGATCAACATTATCTTTATAAAATTTCAGCTCCTCAGTTGCACAAACTGCCTCGGCATAAGCTGCATCACCTTCCTCGCACTCCAAAGCCATCTTGCAGCTCCCATGAACCGTAATGGTTCCCTTGTGACCCGGCATCTTGAGCTGTAGATAAACATAACAAGGCCACGCCATGAACTTAGCGTAAACCGGCCGCCCGAACAGGGCATGATACGGGCTCTTGATCTTTACCACTTCGAAGGTCAAAGTCTCAGACCTAGAATCATGCTCATCTCCAAAAGTGACTTCCAAGTCTATCTTACCTACTGGATATGCCGATTTACCAGGCACCACGCCGTGAAAAACTGTGTTGGACTGCCGAAGCTTTTTATCTGTCAACCCCATGCGCCGAAAAGTCTCGTAGTACAGAATGTTGATGCTGCTACCTCCATCCATAAGTACCTTCGTAAACTTATAGCCCCTCACCTGAGGTGCCACAACTAGAGCCAGCTGATCCAGATTATCAACCCGGGGCGGATGATCCTCTCGACTCCACACAACGGGTTGTTCCGACCAACGCAGGTAGCGTGGCACCGCCGGTTCAACAGAATGTACCACCCTTTTGTAAACCTTCTAGTCACGCTTACATAAGATTGTGGTGAAGACATGATACTGCCCACTACTCAACTGCTTCGAGTTATTCTGATATCTTGATTGCTGTTGTTCATTGCCCTGATTATTGTAACCACCCTGGCCGTGCTCCTGGTTATGCTGATTGTGCCCGTTTTGGTTGCTGTGATTACCTTGGAACCCTGAACCGGATCCACTGCCATGATAATCCGGCCCGTGAGAACCAGGGCCTGATCCGCCGGATGTTCCATGATCATACTGGGACCGGCTCATGATTTCCTTCATAATAAAACAGTCCTTCCAGAGGTGCGTAGCTGGCTTTTCTGGCGTGTCGTGCCTTGGGCAAGGTATGTTCATCTCGTGCTCCAGATTAATAGGCGGTCTCCCATTTCGTGGGGGCGGTCTACCCTTGCGGCGCTGGCCGTTCTCCTGAGCATTGGTGTTGGCCACAAAATCCGATTACTATCCGCTTTACGCTTACCGTTGTATCCTTGATTCGCCGGGTTGGGCTGCGGCGCTTTACCATTCTTCTTCGCCTTTCCTGACTTCTCATCATGAGAATATGGGTACTTGGCACTATCTGAATCTGCATATTTTACCAAGGCGCCCATGAGCGTCCCCATGTCATCACAATTACGTTTGAGCCGTCCCAACTTCGGTTTCAAAGGCTCAAACCGGCAATTGCCTTCTAAAGTTATAACTGTTGTGCCCGGGTTGATGTTGTTGGAAGAATGTAGGATCTCCGACACTCGACGCACCCAATGACTTGTTGACTCGTGCTCTCCTTGAACACATGCAGCTAAATCGACGATAGACATTGGCTGCTTGCACGTGTCTTTGAAGTTATTAATAAACCGGCGGCGCAATTCGGCCCATGATCCGATGGAATTGGGTGGCAAGCTTTTCAGCCAAGTGCGAGCTATACCCTCCAACATCATAGTGAAGTACTTAGCACACGCTGCATCATCTACGTCCAGCATCTCCATTGCCATCTCATAGCTTTCAACCCATGTCTTAGGGGATAAATCCGCAGTATAATTAGGCACTTTGCGCGGTCCTTTGAAATCTTTGGGCAGTCTCAGATTGAGTAAAGCGGGCGTAAGGCACGGTACCCCCAAGGAGCTGTACATGACTCCCGGTTCAACTGTGGTAGATGGACGAATTGGCGTTGGCTGACGGTTTTCGTACTGTGCTGCTAACTCAGCCTCCCGACGCTGCCTGCCCAGATCCACTATGTTTAGAGCATTCACATCTCCCCCTGCGGGATTATCACTCCGCGGCGGGTTACGTTTTCACGCGCTGCTTGACACGACTGGCTCCTCCAGGTGCCTACTGTAGCTACGGCTTGGGCGGGGGGTGGAATGAATCGTTTCGCGGCTGTGGGAATAAGCTTGTTGTTGGGTCAGAGCCGTCTCCAAAAACTCCCTAGCCCTCCGGGCCTCCACCGCTATGGGGGATGTTCCTTCAATGGGAAGGGTGGCCAGTCGTGAAGCGGCTGCAACTATATTATCCAATGGGTTAGAGTAATGACCGGGCGGGGTAGGTATATGCTGTGATGGGACGACCTGGCGAGTTGGCTCCACAGCTTGTGGCTGGACTGATGCTCCTGTGCCCGGTGCTCCTCCCCAGTTTACATCTGGCTGGTTACTGGTCCCTGCTCCGGGCATGCTAAAGAGGTTCCTTGCTTCGTAAACCGGCGGCAGGAGAGATAGTTGCCTTCTCCTCATTACCTCGTGTGAAGCGGTCTGATCCAACATGAGTTGATAAACCTGAGCGTCCAGCTCGACCTGCTTCGTAACCATCCTGGTATTCTCAGCAACTAGGTCCAATTTGGCTTGATCTATCTGGCCTTTCACCTGAGCAACTTCCGCATCGTGTTGTTCCTTATCGGCCTCGGCTACCTCTGCTGTTAACAGTGCTGTCAAAGTATCGACCAAGGTGGATAAAGTTTCGGCCGGCGATGGACCAGGGCCTCCAGCCCTAGCTCCCACCGTCTTCGATGTTAATGTCGCCGTAGTTGACGACTGGTGCACATGTTGTGATCCGGCCATGAAGACGGTGACCCGGTTTGGCGGATCAAGGGGGTCCGGAATACTATCACCATCGGAACAGCCCCCAGACCGGCCATCCTGCAACAGGTATAAAGATTCTGTCTCTCCAGAGGACGACTCATCGCCGGAATAAACAACGGTCTCACCGCCAGAATCCGATCCATCTTCAGCTTGCACTCCATGAACCGCTCCGACAAAGACATGCTTCACGGCGGTCTGAACCCGGGCGGATCTCACATGCTGAGCCGGCTCGACGATGTTGGGGAAGATGTCCGGCTCAGGGCCCGGTGCGCCGATCTTGCCTATGAAGACGTGGATGCCACCAAAGGGGACCCGATACCCGTATTCAATTGAATCAGCCTCGGGGCCCCAGCCTGCATCGTCGATGTAGATCTTGCCACGACGACTCTTAGTCATCCGGCCCACTGCGTAGTCCTTGAGTCCTTCAAAGCTGCCCTTCAAGAACTCGAAACCATCGTGCGATAGCCCCACGGTGGGCGCCAACTATCATGGTTTTGTCACGGCTGATGTCCTAGCAAAAGGACTTAGTCGTGAGGCCATCGCTACGGGTTAGCTTAGAGGGGTTAAAGTTGACAAGGACACAAGGGTTTATACTAGTTCAGCCTTTGATGAAGGTAAAATCCTATGTCTAGTTTGGTGTAATATTGCTAGAGTTTCAATGACCAGGGAGCGAATATGCTTTGCCTGTGTCTCCAGTTGTTCTCTCTCTTGAAACCTCGCCGGGTCGTCCCTTTATATACACAGGTGGCGCCTGGTCCGGTTTACAGAGTCCCGAGGCCGGCTCATAAACATGTCCGGCTCGGTCTCTATCCTTTCTATCTTACATCACAAGTTACACACCGTATGGTGGTTTACAAATTATGGGCCTTAACATCTCTTGGGCTCTAAACCTTTCTGGTACAAAGCGTCACACTCCATGCTCCGATGGGCTTCAATAGAAATAATCTTGACAGGCATAAACCGGCCCCTCCTGGGCGGTTTATACCCAATAGTAATATCCCTAACAGATGCGGTGCCTGACGAACGCATTCACCACCATAGGCGCCATCACCCCAAGGTCTTTCAGCCTGGCCAGCCGATACCAGACATGAGCGAGCCGCTGGTCGACGAGCTTCGCATGCCCCCAGCCGGAGCTTGGGAAGGCCGGAGCCCGCGGAAGCAAGAGCAGAGGATTGCACACGGCAACATCGATGAACACCCACTGCTTCCGAAATCCATACACAGCTGGCGAGAGCTCGAAGTCGATCCCCGAGCCGGCCGTCGCCGCTATAGCCTGGAAGGTCACGCACCCCGAGCACTAGCGGCCATTGGTCAGATGCGGCGAGAAGAAATGACGAAACAAAGCCATGGAAGGGGCAATGCCCACCATGTCCTCGCAGACGAAGGCAAAGACGGCAAGGAGGACGATGGATTGGGGATCCAGGTGCAGCGCATTGACTTGGTAATGCGAGAGCACGGCATTGAAGAAATCAGAGAAGGGAGGAATTAGGCTAGCCCAGAGGGCATGAAGATGCATAGGGACCTCGGTGGCCATCATATCGGTCACGAAGCGGGAAGTCGGCCAAGCCACGGTCACCCTCCATTCATTGGAATCAGTGGCGAGCGTGGGGCGAACCTTGCTCAACCCTTCCTAGTTGACCACCATCGACCGCTCAAGGGCGGGCT
>LR738713.1:348303678-348320073 GCA_902687465.1 Secale cereale
TGGCTACTATCGGTGTCCTGGGAACGGGGGTACCCAGACTTGCCTATCTGCGGCCCGTAACGTGGCTCCATCGACGGCCTGGTACGACCCAGTTTCAGCAACCACAGCTCAAGACCCAGGCGAGGAGCCAAGCCTCACGAGGCGGACGACGGCAAGACCTCCCTGGGGGCAGCCTCTCTAGGCTGGCTCCCGAGGAGCAGAGATATCTATGCAAGGCGTGAAGGAAATATGCCCTAGAGGCAATAATAAAGATGTTATTTGTATTTCCTTATATCATGATAAATGTCTTTTATTCATGCTAGAATTGTATTAACCGGAAACTTAGTACATGTGTGAATACATAGACAAAACATTATGTCCCTAGTATACCTCTACTAGACTAGCTCATTGATCAAATATGTTTATATTTCCTAGCCATAGACATGAGTTGTCATTTGATCAACGATATCACATCATTAGGAGAATGATGTGATGGACAAGACCCGTCCGTTAGCTTAGCACTATGATCGTTTAGTTTTACTGCTATTGCTTTCTTCATGACTTATACATGTTCCTATGACTATGAGATTATGCAACTCCCGAATACCGGAGGAACACCTTGTGTGCTATCAAATGTCACAACGTAATTGGTTGATTATAAAGATGATCAACAGGTGTCTCCGAAGGTGTTCGTGGTGTTGGCATAGATCAAGAATAGGATTTGTCACTCCAAATGTTGGAGAGGTATCTCTGGGCCCTCTCGGTAATACACATCATAATAAGCCTTGCAAGCAAATGACTAATGAGTTAGTCATAGGATGATGTATTACGGAACGAGTAAAGAGACTTGCCGGTAACGAGATTGAACTAGGTATTGAGATACCGACGATCGAATCTCGGGCAAGTAACATACCGATGACAAATGGAACAACGTATGTTGTTATGCGGTTTGACCGATAAAGATCTTTGTAGAATATGTAGGAGCCAATATGAGCATCCAGGTTCCGCTATTGGTTATTGACCGGAGATGTGTCTCGATCATGTCTACATAGTTCTCGAACCCGTAGGGTCCGCACGCTTAACGTTAGATGACGATTGGTATTATGAGTTTATGAGTTTGATGTACCGAAAGTAGTTCGGAGTCCCGAATGAGATCATGGACATGACGAGGAGTCTCGGAATGTCCGAGACATAAAGATTAATATATTGGACGACTATATTTAGGACACCGGAAGTGTTTCGAGTGTTATCGGGTAAAACCAAAGTGCCGGAGGGGTTACCGGACCCCCCCCCCCCCCGCGCGCGCGCGAGGGAGTATGGGCCATATTGGGCCAATGAGGGAAAGAGAGGTGCATCCCATAGGGCTGGCCGCACCCCCCTAGGGTTCCTAGCTGGACTAGGAAAAGGGGGGAGGCGCCCCCTCTCCTTTCCTTCTCCTCTCCCCTTTCCTTTCCTACTCCTAGCAAGAATAGGAAAAGGGGGTTCCTATTCCTACTAGGAGTAGGAATCCAACTCCCTGGCGAGTCCGTATGGGCCGGCCGGCCCTCCCCCTTGATCCTTTATATATGGGGGCAGGGGGCACCTAAGGACACACAAGAAACATTGTTTCTATCCGTGAGTGGTGCCCCCTCCACGGAAACACACATCGGTCATACCGTTGCAGTGCTTAGGCGAAGCCCTGCGCCGGTAGCTTCATCATCTCTGTCACCATGCCATCGTGCTGAAGAAACTCTCCTGTGAAGCTCAACTAGATCAAGAGCTCGTGGGACGTCAACAAGCTGAACGTGTGCTGAACGCGGAGGTGCCGTACGTTCGGTGCTTGATCGGTTGGATCGCGAAGACGTTCGAATACATCAACTGCGTCACTAGACGCTTCCGCTTTTGGTCTACGAGGGTACGTAGACACACTCTCCCCTCTCGTTGCTATTCATCTAGTAGATAGATCTTGCGTGATCGTAGGAAAATTTGTAAGTACTACGTTCCCCAACAAGGCGCACCTCGCGAGGTTCACGTGACGTGAGCCATGATGACCAAGGCCACGAGGGCGCCAGCGGGCACAGTGTACCAGTTTCCCCTTTGGTGCTAAGGGGGCAAGCACAGGAGCGGAGTGCCGAGGAATCAAGCAAAGGTTTCCATATCGGTGCAATAGGACCAAGGACCGTTAGGACGACAGAATGGAGATCAATGTGGAGGCCGACGCGGCATCACCACCAGAGCCTTTGGTAGGCGAAGACCGCTTTTGTCAGGATAGCTTGTACTAGTTGTTCCCCTTCAAATTTGGTTGTTGTGGGATCCCTTCTCACCGATATTTGGGAAGAGGACCAAGGCCACTATAAATAGGACCTAGCCACCACCATAGAGGGGCGTCTGATTTGGGATCGGATCCATTCCACCTACACACACCACAAGCTCATCCGAGCCCAAGAACATCTCTCCTCCGGAGGTTGTTCACCCATTCTACTAGTTCATCCTCAACCCCACGAGGCAATCCACCACACACACTGGAGTAGGATATTACACCGCAAGGTGGCCCGAACTAGTAGAATCCTTTGTGTCCCTTGTTCTTTGAGTTCGTCGAGCTTGGTCGTGGAATCGTAGGGCGAGCGCGCTGGGGGGAGAGTGTAGTTCGTGCGCACCCTAGAGTTTGAACCTCTCAAGGGTTTGTGGAACCCAAAATCTGACACGTGAGGACCACTCTCACGGCAAGGCCGACCTCCCTTCGCTGCCACCACCACCAAGGAGGAACGACGATCAAGACGAGTGGGCTGGGGGCTTCCAGGAGCCTCGCGCCATCGCCTGCATCTTCGGCGGTGCGCAATCTCTAGCCTCTCAGCGCATCTTCAAGCAGTTCGCCTGAGAAGTGAATGCAGCTCTTCCCAGGCTAGAAGCCAGGCGGCCGCTCAAGTGGTCCAAGTGCACTATCACCTTCAGCTCAGCTGACCAGCTCAAGTGCGCGGCAACCGCCGGCGCACTCCCGATGCTCTGCTCACCCGTCATCAGCAACGTCCAAGTCACCAAAACCCTCATCGATGGCGGTGCAGGACTCAATGTTCTCCCCGTCGACACGTTCGACCATCTCCAAGTGCCATATGACCAGCTGCAGCCCACCAATCCTTTCTCGGGAGTGACCGACGGGTCCACCACTCCAATAGGACAGATACGCCTCCCGGTCACCTTCGGCCAGCACGACAGCTACCACACCGAGCTCAACGACTTCGACGTCACCCAGATCCACCTCCCATACAACGCCATTCTTGGATATCTGGCCCTGCCCAAGTTCATGGCGGTGACTCGCCATGGCTACAACATCCTCAAGATGCCAGGGAACCGCAACATCGTCACTATCGTGTGTGGGAAAAGGACGTGGTGTGCTCCCTTGAGCGCGCCTACCAGGCCGGAGCAGTCGAGGAACCACACAACAAAGGCACCATCTACCCTCCTGAGGTCATCCCCAAGAAGAAGAAGCAACTGCTCCGCCAAGAGCTTCAGCAGAGCGGCGTCTCCGGCAGCACCACCTCAGGACCTGCGCCCATAGATGGGGCGCCTCCCTCCCTCGCATAGGGAGGCACGCCCGGCGCCCCTCTCAGGTTGGGCTCGGGGGCTCTCCTTGATAACCCACAAGTGTTGGGGATCGCAATAGTTTTCGAGGGTAAAGTATTCAACCCAAATTTATTGATTCGACACAAGGGGAGCCAAAGAATACTCTTAAGTATTAGCAGCTGAGTTGTCAATTCAACCACACCTGGAAACTTAGTATCTCCAGCAAGGTAATTTAGTAGCAAAGTAATATGGAAATATTGGTAACAGCAATAAAAGTAACGGTAGTGTTTTTGTAGTTTTTGTAATAGTAGCAGCTGAAAAGTAAATAAGCAATAAGCAATATGTGAAAAGCTCGTAGGCATTGGATCAGTGATGGAGAATTATGTCGGATGTGATTCCTCATGTAAAAGTTATAACCTAGGGTGACACGGAACTAGCTCCAGTTCATCAATGTAATGGAGGCATGTATTCCGAATATAGTCATACGTGCTTATGGAAAAGAACTTGCATGACATCTTTTGTCCTACCCTCCCGTGGCAGCGGGGTCCTAGTGGAAACTAAGGGATATTAAGGCCTCCTTTTAATAGAGTACTGGAATAAAGCATTAACACATAGTGAATACATGAACTTCTCAAACGACAGTCATCACCGGGAGTGGTCCTGATTGTTGTCGCTTCGGGGTTGCCGGATCATAACACATAGTAGGTGACTATAGACTTGCAAGATAGGAACAAGAACACACATATATTCATGAAGGCATAATAGGATCAGATCTGAAATCATGGCACTCGGGCCCTAGTGACAAGCATTAAGCATCGCAAAGTCATAACAACATCAATATCAGAACATAATGGATACTAGGGATCAAACCCTAACAAAACTAACTCGATTACATGGTAAATCTCATCCAACCCATCACCGTCCAGCAAGCCTACGATGGGATTACTCACGCACGGCGGTGAGCAACATGGAATTGATGATGGAGGAAGGTTGATGATGACGATGGCGACGATCTCCACTCTCCGGAGCCCCGAACGAACTCCAGATCAGCCCTCCCAAGAGAGATTAGGGCTTGGCGGCGGCCCTATATCGTAAAATGCGATAATTCTTTCTCTCTGGTTTTTTTCTCCTAGAAAGTGAATATATGGAGTCGGGGTAGACGTCGGTGGAGCAATAGGGGGGCCACGAGGCAGGGGGCAAGCCCAGGGGGAGGGGGCGCACCCCCCACCCTCGTGGACAGGGTGTGGGCCCCCTGGTCTGGATCTTTCCGCAGATATTTTTTATTTTTTCCAAAATAATTCTCTGTTGATTTCCAGGTCATTCCGAGAACTTTTTTTTTCTGCACAAAAACAACACCATGGCAATTCTGCCGAAAACAGCGTCAGTCCGAGTTAGTTCCATTCAAATCATGCAAGTTAGAGTCCAAAACAAGGGCAAAATGTTTGGAAAAGTTGATACGTTGGAGACATATCAACTCCCCCAAGCTTAAACCTTTGCTTGTCCTCAAGCAATTCAGTTGATAAACTGAAAGTGATAAAGAAAAACTTTGACAAACTTTGTTTGCTCTTGTTGTTGTAAATATGTAAAACCAGCATTCAAGTTTTCAGCAAAGATCATGAACTAACCACATTCACAATAAATTTCAAGTCTCATGTCTACTCATATCAATGGCATAATCAACTAGAGAGAAATAATAATAAACCTCAGATGACAACACTTTCTCAAAACAATCATAATATGACATGACAAGATGGTATCTCGCTAACCCTTTCTGAGATCGTGAAACATAAATGCAGAGCACCTTTAAAGATCATGTAATTCATGGTAAAAGAGATCCAGTCACAATCATACTCAATGCAAATTAATGTAATTCATGGTAAAAGAGATCCAGTCACAATCATACTCAATGCGAAACATAACCCTTTCTGACTAGACATTGTAATTCATGGTAAAAGAGATCCAGTCACAATCATACTCAATGCAAATTAATAGCAATACATGAGTAGGATATAAGTCACCATGAACATAATAGCAATACAGGTGAAGGCTAGAAAGAGACTGGGAAACGACCAACTAGAGAGCGACAACAATCATGAACATGCATTAAAATTAATCAACACTGAATGCAAGCATGAGTAGAATATAAATCACCATGAACATAAATATCGTGGATGCTATGTTGATTTTGTTTCAACTACATGCGTGAACATGTGCCAAGTCAGACCACTTGAATCGTTCAAAGGAGGATACCACCCTATCATACCACATCACAACCATTTTAATATCATGTTGGCACGCAAGATAGACCATTATAAACTCCTAGCTAATTAAGCATGGCATGAGTAGCTATGATCTCTAATTGTCTGTAACATCCCAAATTTTCAATCTGGAATGTTATACACAGATCATAATTTCATTTCATGTTTTTTCATTTTTGTTCGTGGAGTTCCTCGTAATTCTAAGCAACTCAAGGACCTACGGAGAGAGTTGGGAATTTTACCGTTTTCGTATATGAGCTCGCTCGAATACCGGTACGAGGACAGTGTGATTCTAATTATTTTTCTCTCCTAAAAATATTTCTAAAAACAAAATATGAGCGGAGATAATATGACTTCTCCAAAATAACAGAAATATTGGAGGAAAAATGTTAAAATCACTTTTGGTATTTTTCTGGATTTATTTTCGGATTTATTTGCATAAGAAAAATACGCGTTTTTGAAAATTGCATTTAGGTCCGGAAAAAATGTTCACTTTGTCCTAAATATTATTAGAGGATGGTGAAAATTTATTTCGGGAATTTTGGAGTCGGTTTGGTATTTCTTTCGTTAGTTTTTCTGCGCCGGGACTCTTTCAGAAAAACAAAAAGAGGAAACCGACTAGGAGTCTTATTAGCCCAGGACTCCTGGGCTTTATAAGCGCTCGCAGCCGGCCCGATGCCCCCAGCCCGCGCCGCGCCCCAAAACCCTAGCGCGCCGCCGGACCCCGCCGCCAGCCACCGCAGCCCGCGCCGCCGCCCGCGCCGCCGGACCCCGCCGTCCCGCCGCCGGACCCCGCCGGAGCCACCGATTTCGCCGGAGCCACCGAGGTATACGCCGCCATCGGTTTTTTTTAAAGACTCGATCGGTTTTTTTAGGAAAAACCCTAGATCTGTTTTTTAGGTTTAGATCGGTTTTCGTCGGTTTAGTTATTTAGCGGACGCTCGTCCGTACGTTCGTTTTAACGAACGGTTTTCGTTAGTTAACTGCACACAACGAACGTTCGTTCGTTAGCCTGTTTGTCGTTTTTCTTTTTCGGGGTATTTATCCGTGGTTATTCCGATCGCGATTTCTGCCCTGATCTTGTTTTTCGTTTTTCTTTTCGCTCGAGAATCAGAATCAGGTGATTCAAAATCCCAGATCTTCGTCTCGAAGCCCTCTTTACGTTAGATCAACTTGAACAAGGTTTTGTCTCCTGTAAAATTTGACTTTAGGTCAACTAGTAATTCGGAGCTCGTTTCTTTTCCAGTTTGAGTTTCGTTGCTTCTTTCGAGTTGTTTCTTTTTGCAAACCGGAGTTCTTAAGTTGAACTTTCTGGTTAGATCTCTTATTTGAGTTTTACCCGTGCATTAGTTAATTTCTTATTGTATGCTTGTTTGTTTGATTGCGATAGAGTACCCGGAGTGCGCCGCTTGCTACTTTGAGTCTCTAGGTTTTGCGGATCATCAGCAAGGCAAGTAACACTTTGATCATGCTTTCCAATTACCCAGTTTTCATTGCATTAGTCAAACCCTCACACATTGCATGAGTAGGATTAATTAACTTGTGGGATTGGGAAGTAGATTGAGGTAGTACTTATTACATGCATTACATTCAAACCTTTGGGAGTTACTTCTACGTTTGCTGCTAGGACATGCTATGCTCGTAGACGTGGATTGGGTGAGTGAAATCCATGATAGATGTGAGTTTGTTAATTAATGGTTCAACTTAAGGTGGCAACATTAATACACATCTGGGTGGATTGAGGCATCTGGGTATTCCAGGATTGCCTGTTTTTCTTTTGGACCGCCACCGAGGCTCAAAGGGATCATGAGATTATTCATACTAGAAACTTCCATGTGCAGCCACATGCCAATATGGGCTCTGGCATAGTTGAGTAAGTTGTGGGAAACCTTTCCATGATGGGCTAGCAGATGTAGTTGGGTTTTGTAGGTGTACTGGCCTATCTATCTGGTTAAGGGGACCTCTTAGGAAAGACTGTGTCTCGGTCATCCGTTTCTCAAACACCATGCAGTGCAAGAAACCAAACGGAGGCGATCGAGTCTTGTGGGGAAAAGTGCACAAACCTCTGCAGAGTGTACAAACTGATCATGATTAGCCGTGTCCCCGATTATGGACGTCTTGAGTATCTAGTACTTGGATTATCATGTGAATCTCATCATGTTACTTTAATTAATTTTGTTGGGTTTAATGATTACTTTTAATTGGGGTTGAGAGGTTGTCTATCTTCTCTTTCAACTACCATGATAGTTAATTAAAATGCATTCCTTTGAAGTAGGGAAAAATTGGCTTTACGCAAAAACTTAACCATAGAGCTTTCCACCAGCCATATTGCATATAGTATAGTTTTACTTTCATTGCATCTCTTGTGTTACCTTGCCAGCATATTCCATGTGCTGACCCGTTTTCGGGCTGCAACGTTTCATGTTGCAGACTTTTCAGACGACGAGTAAGATGCCCCTTTTTAGGTCGTGGTTCTATACTCAGTGATGCCGCTGGAGTTGATGGACTCACTTATCTTCCAAGCCTTCCGATGTTATCGTGTTAGATGGCCTTCAGCCATATTATTTGTAATAAATTCATCGCTGGACTATCGATGTAATAAGTGTGCGATTGCTACTCTGTTATAAATCCTTCAAGTACCGTGCGTGTCAGCATTACTGATCCAGGGATGACACTGATGCACGGAGATCGGACTGTTTGCGGTCTGGTCACTACAAAGATGGTATCAGAGCACACGCTGACTGTAGGACACGACCACTAAGACAAGCCCTAGAACACAATTCACTCTTCTCTTTTCTGACTTCTCATCTTTTCTACTCTTTAGGATGGTGGAAGCAAAGCACAAGTTCATGCAACCGGATGAAGAAACACCCTTTGGACGACACCTGGAGGAAGTCACAAGATATCTCAACATTGGATTACCTAGTTTCACCGGAACCTACAATGCCACTCTACCTGAGGAGGAGCGTTGGTTGATTCAAGCCCAAGTTCCAGGAAGGACGTTTGCACCCGTCACCTCACTCATAGCATTTTCCTTTAATGCGCCTACATGGAGCCTAGGAAGGAGCATGGCAGCCCACATTGCTATGGAAAGGATTGGAGAAGTCTACCAGTAGGAGCTAAAGGACACCATCTACCAGATTTCTGGACGCCGAGATGAGAATTGGGATTTGATCAGCACTAAGAAGGGTATATCCATTGCAGCATTCATCCAGGTGTTGAACCACCACATTCGTCGCCAGGAGCACCAGATGTGTGCAGGGATGATATATTTGAAGAAGGCCCTAAATAGGAAATTGGAGCTATAGGAAGAGCTCAAGTCTACACGCGACGGATATGATGAGGAGATGAAGATACTTGTGGAGAAGAATGATGATTTGACCCGGAAGTTAGGGATACTCATGGGAGAAGAAGACGAGGAAGAAGAACCCAAGGAGATTCCACCAGAAGATTATATCGTCATAGATGACACTGATTCGGAAGCTGAGGATAGCAAGGATGAAGATTATGAAGATGAAGCTGGAGCAGATATTATGGAATCATGTGCCGATCAATATTTTTAGATGACCACCCTGTGACTAGTAGTTTACCACCAAATACTAGATTTAGAGCACTTTTGTAAACGATCGTTAGATTTGTAAGACCTTGTTTGAAATTGATTGGTGTGATATGATTGTGTGTTTGTCTCATGTGCATATGGGTAGTGATTTTCCCTTAGGCCTCTTTTCTATTCTAATATCTTCCCTCTACACCCATTAGATGCCTCCAAGACGTGAATTTGAGTTTCCCCCTAAGCTCACCCAGTTGATCCAGCAGCAGAACACCTTGATGCAACTTCTTGTCCAGAACACTCAGAACAACCAGAACAACAACAACAACAACCCTCCACCACCACCACCTGTGGACAACCTGACACGTTTCTTAAGGTTGCAACCACCCGTGTTTGCTAGCAGCATCGAACCAATTGTGGCTGATGACTGGCTACGCAAGATTGGAAGGGATTTGACTACCGCCAATTGCTCGGATGCTGAGAAGGTGCGATTTGCCGCACACCAGTTGTCTGGACCAGCCGCAGCATGGTGGGAGAATTACACAGCCACTTACCCCGTAGCCAATGTGACTTGGGATCAGTTTCAGCAAGCTTTTCGTACTGCCCATTTCTCGACTGGAGCAATGAGTATGAAGAAGCAGGAGTTTTGCAATCTGCGCCAAGGAAATCGTACTGTGCCCCAGTACGTGGATGAGTTTAGTACCCTATCTCGTTATGCCCCAGATGATGTGGCCACAAATGCCAAGAAGCAGGAGAGATTTATGGAAGGGCTGAATGATGAGATGAGTGTACAGTTGATGGTGGCAATTTTCAACAATTACCAGGAGTTGGTTGACCGCGCCCTGATGATTGAAAGGAAGCATCAACAGATTGAGAGTCGCAAGAGGAAGTATGGGCAAGGAAAGTATAACTCTGGAGCTCAGCAGAAGCCCCGCTTTACCCCTAAAGCAGTAGGACAGTTTCAGCATACCCATGGAGGAAGTAGCTCACACAACCACAATGGCACCAAGAATGGGAATGGTAATGGGAATGGGAATGGAGCCAACGGAAACCAGAACCGCCCTCCACCGTCCACACCCACCAAGAGGGATTTTAGCCATGTCACTTGTTACAAGTGCGGGAGGACTGGACATTATGTTAATGAATGCCCAAAAGCTAAGAATGGGAATGGCAATGGAAGCGTCGGGAAGAAGCCCAACCCGTTCAATAAAGGACAAGTGAACCACGTGACTGTGGAGGAGGTAGAAGAGCAACCAGATGTTGTTGTCGGTAAGTTTTTGGTTAAGACATTTACCGCAATAGTTCTTTTCGATACTGGTGCATCGCATTCATATATTTCAAGGGGATTCGTAAATAGACATAGGATGTCCACCCGAGTTCTTAAGACCCCCATGTTAGTAAGTTCACCTGGAGCAGATTATAGGGCACATCAAGGATGTTTTCAGATGCCATTGATCATAGGACGCCACACTTTCCCCTCTGACCTAATAGTCCTGGAGTCACAAGGATTGGATGCGATATTAGGTATGGATTGGCTATCGAAGTATGGAGGTAACATTGACTGTGCCAGTAAGTTTATTTTGCTCACCACCCCGGAGGGAAAAAGGATTAAGTATGTATCTAGGCATTCGCCTACAAGGACTCAAGTACATTCTCTCACGGGAGTTGTTCAGGAGGAAGTGCCAGTAGTGAAGGATTATCCGGATGTGTTTCCAGAGGAGTTACCTGGCATGCCACCGGATAGAGATATAGAGTTTTTGATTGAGCTTTTGCCAGGCACCGGGCCAATTTCTAAGAGACCATATAGGATGCCCGCAAAGGATTTGGAGGAAATTAAGAAGGAGATTAAGGAGTTACTGGATAAAGGATTCATACGCCCAAGTTCTTCGCCTTGGGGTTCGCCAGTACTTCTAGTGGAGAAGAAGGATGGATCGTTAAGAACGGTTGTTGATTACCGTGGATTGAATAAAGTAACGATCAAGAACAAGTACCCATTGCCAATGATCAACGATCTGTTCGATAGATTGCAAGGAGCTAAGGTATTTTCTAAGATCGATCTACGATCAGGGTACCATCAATTGAAGATCCGAGAGCAAGATATACCTAAGACGGCCTTTACCACTAGGTATGGGTTGTATGGATATACCATTATGTCGTTTGGTCTGACAAACGCACCGGCATACGTTATGAACCTGATAAACAAAGTGTTTATGGAGTATTTGGATAAGTTCGTCGTAGTGTTCATAGATGATATATTGATCTTCTCGAAGGATGAAGAGGAGCATGAAGAACATTTGCGTTTGGTATTGGAGAAGCTCGGAGAGCATCAGTTATATGCCAAGTTTAGCAAATGTGAATTTTGGTTGAAGGAAGTCGGATTCCTCGGACATGTTATATCCGGAGAAGGAATAGCAGTAGATCCCGCCAAGGTGGAAATTGTGACCAGTTGGGAAGCACCGACAACAGTTGGAGAGATCCGGAGTTTTCTTGGACTCGCATGATACTACCGGAGATTTATCGACAATTTCTTGAAGATTGCAAAGCCAATGACGGAGTTGTTGAAGAAGGACACCAAGTTCAGTTGGACCGAAGAATGTGAGACTAGTTTCCACTAGTTGAAGAAAAGGTTGGTATCATCCCCTGTGTTGATTCTGCCGAATCAACATAAGGATTATGAGGTGTACTGCGACGCTTCACGTCGAGGACTTGGATCAGTTCTTATGCAGGAAGGAAGAGTTGTTTCGTATGCTTCACGACAACTGAAACCTCATGAGATGGACTATGCCACCCACGATTTGGAGTTAGCAGCCGTAGTGCATGCATTGAAGACATGGAGACATTTTCTTATTGGAAACCACTGTGAAGTATATATGGATCATAAGAGTTTGAAGTATATATTCACTCAGAAGGAGCTGAATCTTAGGCAAAGGAGATGGCTGGAACTCATTAAGGATTATGACATGAGATTGCATTATCATCCCGGAAAGGCTAACGTAGTAGCCGATGCGCTAAGCCGTAAGAGCCATGTCAATACCCTAATGATGGAGGAATTTCCAAAGGAGTTAGCCGAGGACCTACGAGAAATACGTTTGGAGATAGTTCCGAGAGGCTATGTAGCAACATTAGAAATCCAGTCTACCCTGATGGATAAAATCAGAGAAGCCTAGAAAGCTGACAAGGAGGTTGTCGCTATAAAGGAGAGGATGAGCGAAGGAAAAGCAAAAGGATTTCGTGAGGATGAACACGACACCTTATGGTTTGAGGATCGAATCTATGTGCCCAATGACCCGGAGATCAGGAAGTTGATTCTACAAGAGGCCCATGATTCGCCATACTCGATTCACCCAGGAAATACTAAGATGTATTTGGATTTGAAGGATATTTTCTGGTGGACCGGTATGAAGAAGGATATCGCGGAGTATGTAGCAGTTTGTGATGTATCCCAGAGAGTGAAGGCAGAACATCAGAAGCCAGCAGGATTGTTACAACCTATGCCAATACCCGAATGGAAGTGGGAGAAGCTTGGCATGGATTTTATCACCGGATTGCCCAGGACCAAAGCAGGATATGATTCAATTTGGGTAGTAGTAGACCGATTGACGAAGGTAGCCCACTTTATTCCTGTGAAAACCACATATACCAGTGCAAAGTTGGCAAAGATATACATGACCAGAATTGTATGTCTGCATGGAGTTCCGAGGAGTATTGTATCAGATAGAGGAACCCAGTTTACCTCAAAGTTCTGGAATCAGTTACATGAAACCTTGGGAACCAGGCTAGAGTTTAGCACAACATTTCATCCGCAGACAGATGGACAGACGGAAAGAGTCAATCAGATTTTGGAGGATATGCTGAGAGCCTGTGCATTAGATTATGGATCTAGTTGGGATGACAACTTGCCCTATGCGGAGTTCTCATACAACAACATTTACCAAGCCAGTTTGAAGATGGCACCGTTCGAGGCATTGTATGGAAGGAGATGCCGAACACTGTTGTCGTGGGATGAAGTTGGAGACCGACAATTGTTTGGCCCAGACTTAATCAAAGAGTCTGAGGAGAAGGTGAAGTTGATTCGAGATAGACTGAAGGTAGCTCAATCCAGGCAGAAGTGTTATGCCGACTCGAAACGTAAGGAGATAACCTATGAGATCAGAGATAGAGCGTACCTGAGAGTATCGCCTCTGCGAGGAGTTAAACGTTTCGAAGTTAAAGGGAAGTTAGCCCCGAGATTTGTGGGACCTTACCGTGTTTTGGAACGGATGGGAGAGGTTGCCTATAAGTTGGAATTGCCAGAAGGATTGTCAGGAGTTCACGACGTGTTTCACGTTTCGCAGCTGAAGAAGTGCCACGCGGAGATGGCCGATATACCGCTTAGTGACACAGTACCCCTTGAAGCAATTCAGTTGGACAGTGATCTGACTTACGAGGAGAAGCCTGTTAAGATTCTCGAATATTCGAGCAGAGTTACTCGCAGTAAGGTTGTCAAGTTTTGCAAAGTTCAGTGGAGTCACCACACCGAGGAATAAGCCACCTGGGAATGAGAAGATGATCTACGTAAGGACCACCCACACCTGTTCTCTAGCCAAGTCGAATCTCGAGGGCGAGATTCATTCTAAGGGGGGGAGGGGGTAGGTTTGTAACATCCCAAATTTTCAATTTGGAATGTTATACATAGATCATAATTTCCTTTCATGTTTTGGCATTTTTGTTCGTGGAGTTCCTCGTAATTCTAAGCAACTCAAGGACCTATGGAGAGAGTTGGGAATTTTACCGTTTTCGTATCTGAGCTCGCTCGAATACCGGTACGAGGACAGTGTGATTCTAATTATTTTTCTCTCCTAAAAATATTTCTAAAAACAAAATATGAGCGGAGATAATATGACTTCTCCAAAATAACGGAAATATTGGAGGAAAATGTTAAAATCACTTTTCATATTTTTCTGGATTTATTTTCGGATTTATTTGCATAGGAAAAATACACGTTTTTCAAAATTGAATTTAGGTCCGCGAAAAATGTTCACTTTGTCCTAAATATTATTAGAGGACGGAGAAAATTTATTTCGAGAATTTTGGTGTCCGTTTGGTATTTCTTTCGTTAGTTTTTCTGCGCCGGGACTCTTTTAGAAAAAAATGAAGAGGAAACCGACTAGGAGTCTCATTAGCCCAGGACTCCTCGGCTTTATAAGCGCTCGCCGCCGGCCCGAAGCCCCCAGCCCGCGCCGCGCCGCAAACCCTAACCCTAGCGCGCCGCCGGACCCCGCCGCCAGCCGCTGCCGCCGCCCGCGTCGCCAACCACCGCCGCCCGCGCCGCCAGCCATCGCCGCCCGCGCCGCCGCCCGCGTCGCCGGACCCCGCCGCCCCGCCGCCGGACCCCGCCGGAGCCGCCGCCCCGCCGGAGCCGCCGATCTCGCCGGAGCCGCCGAGGTATACGCCGCCATCGGTTTTTTTTAAAGACCCGATCTGTTTTTTTTAGGAAAAACCCTAGATCTGTTTTTTTAGGTTTAGATCGGTTTTCGTCGGTTTAGTTATTTAGCGCACGCTCGTCCGTACGTTCGTTTTAACGAATGGTTTTCGTTAGTTAACCGCAGACAACGAACGTTCGTTCGTTAGTCTGTTCGTCGTTTTTCTTTTTCGGGGTATTTATCCGCGGTTATTCCGATCGCGATTTCTGCCCTGATCTTGTTTTTCGTTTTTCTTTTCGCTCGAGAGTCGGAATCAGGTGATTCAAAATCCCAGATCTTCATCTCAAAGCCCTCTTTACATTGGATTAACTTGAACAAGGTTTTGGCTACTGTAAAATTTTACTTTAGGTCAACTAGTAATTCGGAGCTCGTTTCTTTTGCAGTTTGAGTTTCGTTGCTTCTTTCGGGTTGTTTCTTTTTGCAAACCGGAGCTCTTAAGTTGAACTTTCTGGTTAGATCTCTTATTTGAGTTTTAACCGTGCATTAGTTAAGTACTTATTGTATGCTTGTTTGTTTGATTGCGATAGAGTACCCGGAGTGCGCCGCTTGCTACTTTGAGTCTCTAGGTTTTGCGGATCATCAGCAAGGCAAGTAACACTTTGATCATGCTTTCCAATTACCCAGTTTTCATTGCATTAGTCAAACCCTCACACATTGCATGAGTAGGATTAATTAACTTGTGGGATTGGGAAGTAGGTTGAGGTAGTACCTATTACCTGCATTACATTCAAACCTTTGGGAGTTACTTCTACGTTTGCTGCTAGGACATGCTATGCTCGTAGACGTGGATTGGGTGAGTGAAATCCATGACAGATGTGAGTTTGTTAATTAATGGTTCAACTTAAGGTGGCAACATTAATACACATCTGGGTGGATTGAGGCATCTGGGTATTCCAGGATTGCCTGTTTTTCTTTTGGACCGCCACCCAGGCTCAAAGGGATCATGAGATTATTCATACTAGAAACTTCTGTGTGCAGCCACATGCCAATATGGGCTCTGGCATAGTTGAGTAAGTTGTGGGAAACCTTTCCATGATGGGATAGCAGATGTAGTTGGGTTTTGTAGGTGTACCGACCTATCTATCTCGTTAAGGGGACCTCTTCGGAAAGACTGTGTCTCGGTCATTCGTTTCTCAAACACCATGCAGTGCGAGAAACCAAACGGAGGCGATCGAGTCTTGTGGGGAAAAGTGCACAAACCTCTGCAGAGTGTACAAACTGATCATGATTAGCCGTGTCCCCGGTTATGGACGTCTTGAGTATCTAGTACTTGGATTATCATGTGAATCTCATCATGTTACTTTAATTAATTTTGTTGGGTTTAATGATTACTTTTAATTGGGGTTGAGAGGATGTCTATCTTCTCAACGATGTTTCAACTACCATGATAGTTAATTAAAATGCATTCCTTTGAAGTAGGGAAAAATTGGCTTTACGCAAAAACTTAACCATAGAGCTTTCCACCAGCCATATTGCACATAGTATAGTTTCACTTTCATTGCATCTCTTGTGTTACCTTGCCAGCATATTCCATGTGCTGACCCGTTTTTGGGCTGCAACGTTTCATGTTGCAGACTTTTCAGACGACGAGTAAGATGCCCCTTTT
>LR738713.1:348328300-348347640 GCA_902687465.1 Secale cereale
TGGCAAAGTCATAGCAACATCAATCTCAAAACATAATGGATACTAGGGATCAAACCCTAACAAAACTAACTCGATTACATGGTAAATCTCATCCAACCCATCACCGTCCAGCAAGCCTATGATGGGATTACTAATGCACGGCGGTGAGCATCATGGAATTGGTGATGGAGGAAGGTTGATGATGACGATGGCGACAATCTCCACTCTCCGGAGCCCCGAACGAACTCCAGCTCAGCCCTCCCGAGAGAGATTAGGGCTTGACGGCAGCTCCGTATCGTAACACGCGATAATTCTTTCTCTCTGATTTTTTTCTCCCCGAAAGTGAATATATGGAGTCAGGGTAGACGTCGGCGAAGCAACAGGGGGCCCACGAGGCAGGCGGCGCGCCCAGGGGGAGGGGGCACACCCCCACCCTCATGGACAGGGTGTGGGCCCCCTGGTATGGATCTTTCCATAGATATTTTTTATGTTTTCCAAAATAGTTCTCCGTTGATTTTTCAGGTCATTCCGAGAACTTTTTATTTCTGCACAGAAACAACACCATGGCAATTATGCTGAAAACAGTGTCAGTCCGAGTTAGTTCCATTCAAATCATGCAAGTTAGAGTCCAAAACAAGGGCAAAAGTGTTTGGAAAAGTGGATACGTTGGAGATGTATCACTCCTCCGGAAGGCCTCCGACCTGGCCAATGTCACGAGGGAGGTGCTTGAGCACCATGTGGAGGCATGCTTCACCGCACGCTTCCCTCATGAGAGCACAAGGCACGAAGCGCCAAGTGCTCAGGAGTTCAGCGACCAGATCATCAAAACTTGCAGGTACCAAGAGCAATGCGAGGAGAGCGCCGCTCCACACCACCAAGTGCAGCTGCCGTCCCAGGCTCGGGCGGCAGGCTGCGCATCTGCGTCAACATCCCAGGACTCAACAGAGTCTCGTCTCAGGAGCTCTATTGGCCGTCTCAGGTGGGCCAATGCAAGGGCCCTCCTCACATCTACGTTCGCATGCCCTTCGGCTTGCCGAACCAGCCAGCCTTGCACTAGCGCCACATGCGGGATGTCCTGGCGGCTCGCTAGGACAGGAATCAGGAGATCCTGGCGGAGGTGGTGATGGTTCTTCGCGTGCTCTCGGAACCTCAGTAGCCTTGCGAGGTCCCGGAGCCAGGCGGCTCATAAGGAGCGACATCTGCAGCGAGCGCCTTCTACATCACCATCTCTCCACCAACGGTGCCAGGTGACTCTGATTCAGTTTGTTCAGTTGGGGCGCCCCTCGGGTTGCAAGATCCCTAAGTCGCATGGGCCTATCCCTGTGACGTGTATACTTTTGCATCTTTAGCTTACTCTGCTGGGGGCGCGCCTTGGGCTGCATCATCCCCAGGCCGCATGGGTTCATCCTTGTGGCATGTATCGCACTCGCATTACCTGAACTAGTTTGTCTCTTTCCGTGAGTTTCTTCATGCTTATTATATGTCTGTCCGGTACTTCGATACCATGAATGTCGTGCGCCCCGGCAAGACCACCCACGACCGCCTCATGGTTAAGGACTGGCACGACGCCTGTGCTAGGGTCCGTCCCTGCAGCGTCGCTAAACCCAAGTGGCTGAGTTGTGGCTCGCGGGCCAGCTCCCGTGTACGTCACCTCCTGTGGCCCTTGGTGCCTTGTTCTCGCATGAGCTAACTGCGGGTGGACAAACCAGGGCGTGCGTCCCGGTGCCCCGCCGCAATGGGAGTCGTGCGTCGGTTGTTTTTCTTCAGGATTTTTTGCATGAGAAGTCTGGACACGGCGTCTATGCTCGGGTCCGTCCCTACAACATCGATAAACCCAATGACTGAGCTCTGTCTGGCGGGCCGGTCCCGTTCACGCCACCTCCTGGGGTCATTGGTGTCTGGCCTTCTCATGTGATAGCCTCAGGAAATTCATTAGGTGTAGGTTGCCTAACCATCTCGTAGGACCACCACAACTGTCAAGAATCAAATGCAGGCGCAACCCGGCTTGAGGTAAGGCCTCATGAGTCCCGCGCTTCAGGCTGGCAATGGGGATTACCCAGACGGGTATTGGACTCCCATCCCCGTCCCCGCGATAGCCACCCCATCCCCATCCCCGTCCCCATACCCGCCCCTGGGGAACAAAAGTTTCCCATCCCCATCCCCGTCAGGTTTTTCATCCCCATGGGGAAACCCATGCATGCAATCGACAATCAGCTCCAGTAGTGTTTAAGGAGAAAAACAAGATTTCAACACAATAAATGATATGTTATGGCTGGGTTAGCGATTTCTTTGCGCTTTTTGGGCCCAAGGGGTGGGATTGGTGGAAATTTAGGTGAGTATGTCGGGAATTACCTGGGTCTACCAATTTTAGGGCCCAAATGTATGGCACTCATGGGTAAGGTGGGTAACGGGTATGCGTAATGCTATCCCATCCCCATCCCCATCTTATGCGTTGGGTAAGATATTTCACCCACCAGCTTCCCTGTGGGCAAAAAATGTGGCACGTCCCCGTCCCCTAATAGATTATTTACCCACGGGAACATGGGTAATGGTTAACCATTGCCAGCTTGACCCGCGCTGGCTCACGGGTGCCCAGACACACCTCGCCTGGCCCTGTCGTGCAAGCCACGTGCCAGGGCGGGGTTGTGCAAGCCCCGGGGGCTCCACTCACAGGGAGCCCTCACGCACGCACCAATGGAAGCACCATGCTCCGCGCTGGTAGTCGACATGGTCGAGGAGCAGCTATGCCCGTGCAAGTGCGGAAGCGCTATGCTCCGCGCTCGTGATAAACAACTGAGGGCGGCCCCTTGGCCGTATCAACCTCAGGGAGCCATCAGGCTCGGTGCCTAGCCTCGTCGCAACACTTTCCCCTCGAGAGAGTTGTGCGAGGGGGCTGGGCACGGGGGCTACGCTCAGGTCACGCCTGGCGTACGCCCCTGCCAGGTCCCTCCGACCTTGTCGTCGCGTGCCCCTCCCGAGTGGGACCTGGCGAGGACAGGTATGGAGGTCTGTTTGTACGTCAAGGGGGACTCTTGAGCATCGCGACTCAGGAGCCTAACTGGTCACGTAGCCCCTCACACTTGGCCTCGTCCTGATGATCCGGACGAGCCAGCGGTGGCTGAGGTATGCGCGGGGCCGGGCTCTGCCGACGTAGAACGCTAAGGCCTAGTTTCGTGTTCCCTTCCCAAGGGATGTTTTTATGTCAAGGGGGACTCCTGAGCACCACGACTCAGGAGCCTAACTGGTCACGTAGCCCCCCTGGCCTCGTCCTGGCGATCCGGACAAGCCAGCAGCGGCTGAGATATGCGCGGGGCCGGGCCCTGCCGACGCAGAATGCTAAGGCCTAGTTTCCTGTTCCCTTCCCGAGGGATGTTCGTACATCAAGGGGGACACCTAAGCACCCCGACTTAGGAGCCTAACTGGTCACATAGCCCCTCACCCCCTGGCCTTGTCCTGGCGATCCGGACGAGCTAGCGGTGGCTGAGGTATGCGCGGGGCCGGGCTCTACCGACGCATAAGATTAAATCAAGCGGGAAGGAAATCGTGAAATCCTAGTAATTATTACAAAATGTAATGTTCTTTTAATAACAAACATAAGTTTTAACGCCTCCACGAGGCATGGTGCATGTTTTAGGAAATAAAAGTGGAGGGAAGTGCTGCCGGCAAGCCTTCTCATCAGCCTTGGGCGTCACCATCGCCCGTAAGGAGCGCCCCCTCGACATCGGCATCACCGCCGGTCGTAGTTGAACGGTCGGCGGCATCACCAGCAGGAGGCGCAGGATCGATGGTGAGGAACTTCTCCAGCAGGGCGTCCACCCTGTCCTACACGGCTTCGGCAGCAGCTGTGCAACGCTCTTCGTCCATAGGGGGCACGAGCGTGCTTGGAGCGGAGCCAGGCGCTGCGTCAGAAACTCCTTGATGATCATGGCCCCCTTCAGCTTCTCTACCTTCGGGTCATCAGGCTTCAGGTCAGCCGCTGGCAGCTGCTCAGCCCGGGGGTCGGTGAGCTTCGTGCTGGTCCACCCCTCGTGAGGCACAGGCATCCCTGTCGGCAGCGCCAGCCAAGGGTGGGAGATCTTCGCATCCATGAGGACCCACTTGCTCCTGAAGCCCTCCACCTTCTTCCCGGCTCTTGAGATTGTGTTGGTCCCATTGGCCGCGATGATGTTGGCGCACCCCGAGCGTTGGCCCTCCTTGATCCGGAGGTAGAAGAAGTGGCGAAGCAACGACATGGACGGCATCACCCCCATGAATGCCTCACAATAAAAGGCAAAGATCGACAGAAGAAGGATAGAGTTGGGATGACGATGGAGGGCGTGAAGTTTGTAGTGGCGGAGGACGGTATAGAAGAAGTCGGAGAAAGGGGGACCAGCCCCGCAAAGACGCTATGCATGAAGAAAGGATAAAAAGTATTACCTGAGGGCTCCAGCACGGCGGAACCGGCCCGGAGCTCGGGCTCCCTCTCCTCATTACCGTCGTTCGCTGTCATCAAGAGCACGACGGCAAGGTTCTTCTCTGTGATTGTGGGCGCGCTCAAGGCAGGCTCAAACCAGGAGGGCGAGCACGCAGCCTTTGCCTTGTTGAAAGCCATCGACTGCGAACTCGAGGGAGAGATTGGGAGGATCTGGAGTCTCTTGGGGTAGCAAGGAGAAGGGGATCTGGAAGAAGATGAAGGAAGGCAATGAAAGCCCAGCAGCGTGTGCCAGCCTTTTGTCAGATGAGGACAGTTGCCGAGGTAGTGTGGGGAAGCGGAGACGCCCACGTCCAATCAGCCGCCACGTGTTGACCAAGGCCATAGGCGATTGGGGCCCGCGATGCTCCTCACTTGCCCCTTGGCTTCGCCTTGAAGCCAAGTTCGAGCGCGCCTTGGGCCCCAGGGCTACTGTCGGCGTCCTGGGAACGGGGTACCCAGACTTGCCTGCCTGCGGCCCATGACGTGGCTCCATCGACGGCCCGGTATGGACCAACTTCAACAACCACAGCTCAAGACCCTTGTGAGGGGCCAAGCCTCGCCAGGTGGACGACAGCAAGACCTCCCTGGGGGCAGCCTCTTTAGGCTGGCTTCCGAGGAGCGGAGATATCTACGCAAGGTGCACCTCGCGAGGTTCACGTGACGTGAGCCATGCCGACCAAGGCTAGGCGGGTGCCAGCGGGCGCAGTGTATCAGTTTCCCCTTTTGTTGCCAAGGGGGGAAAGCGCAGGCGCGGAGTCCCAAGGAATCAAGCAAAGGTTTCCATATCGGTGCAACAAGACCAAGGACCGCTAGGACGGCAACACAGAGGTCACAGTGGAGCCCGGCGTGGCGTCACCACCAGAGCCTTTAGCGGGCAAAGACTGCTTTTGTCAGGATAGCTTGTACTAGTTGTTCCCCTTCAAATTTGGCCGTTGTGGGATCCCTTCCCACCTACATTTGGGAAGAGGACCAAGGCCACGAAAAATAGGACCTAGCCACCACCATAGAGGAGGTGGGCGATTCTGGAGAGGGGCGATTCGACCACAAGAGAGAGAGAGAGAGAGAGAGAGAGAGAGAGAGGGAGGGAGGGAGAGAGAGAGAGCATTCCACCAAAAAGAGGAGTGGATCATCCAGATCGTCCTCATCCTCACCAGCTCATCGAGCCCAAGAACACCTCGCCTACTGAGGCTGTTCATCCATTGTACTAGTTCATCCTCAGCCCCATGAGGCAATCCACCACACACACTGGAGTAGGGTATTACACCACAAGGTGGCCCGAACCAGTATAAACCCTTGTGTCTCTTGTTCCTTGAGTTCATCGAGCTAGGCCGTGGGATCATAGGGCGAGCGTGCTGGGTAGAGAGTGTTCTTCATGCACACCCCAGAGTTCGAACCTCTCTAGGTTTTGCGGAACCCGAAATCCGACAGACCCCCCCCCCCCCTCGGTGCACCCCTCGGACCCCTTTCGGCACTGCCGGTACAACACCAATAATGCCCGAAACTTTTCCGGTAGCCAAAATATGTCTTCCCATATATAAATCTTTACCTCTGGACCATTTCGGAGCTCCTCATGACGTCCGGGATCTCATCCGGGACTCCTAACAACATTTGGTCACCAACATGAATATCCTAATACTAGTCTAGTGTCAGCGACAGTTAAGCGTGCGGACCCTATGGGTTCGAGAATAATGTAGACATGACCGAAACACCTCTATAGTCAATAACCAATAGCGGGACCTGGATGCCCATATTGCTTCCTACATATTCTACAAAGGTCTTTATCGGTCGTACCTCGATGTCAAGGATTTAGCTAATTCCGTATGTAGTTCCCTTTGTCTATCGGTATGTTACTTGCCCGAGATTTGATCGTCGGTATCTCCATACCTGGTTCAATATCATTATCGGCAAGTCTCTTTACTCGTTCCATAATACAAGATCCCATGGCTAACTCATTATTCACATTGCTTGCAAGCTTCTTGTGATGTTGTATTACCGAGTGGGCCTTGGATACCTCTCCATCGCACGGAGTGACAAATCCCAGTCTTGATCCATGCCAACTCAACAGACACCCTCAGAGATACCTCTAGAGCACCTTTATAGTCACCCAGTTACATTGTGACGTTTGGTACACACAAGGTACTCCTCCGGTGTCAATGAGTTGCATGATCTCATGGCCATAGGAACATATACTTGACATGTAGAAAACGATAGCAATAAAATTGACACGGTCATATGCTATGTTTATAGTTTGGGTCTTGTCCATCACATCATTCTCCTAATGATGTGATCCCATTATCAAATGACAACTCATGTCTATGGCTAGGAAACCGTAGCCATCTTTGATCAACGAGCTAGTCCTGTAGAGGCTGACTAGGGACATCTTATTGTCTATGTATCCACACATGTATTTGAGTTTCGGATCAATACAATTCTAACATGGATAATAAATGATTATCATGAACTAGGAAATACGATAATAACCAATTTATTATTGCCTCTAGGGTATATTTCCAACACTTATAGCCAAAAGAGGTAGTACCGCTGTTTCACAGCGGTAGTACCTCCCATGGCTACATGCGGTAGTACGGCTCCGGTTCCACGCTAGTACCGCCTCGATTCGAGACTATCGCTTCTCGTGTCGTGTTGGGCGGTAGTAGGAGCGGTAGTGGGAGCACTAGTACGGCTCATGAGCGGTAGCACCACCCTACCACTACTACTAGTGTCGCTCGGGGTCTCTTTCTCTCCTGCCCCTTCTCTCTACTCTCTATTCGTAGCCCCAACAGTACTACCGATGGGCCAAGCGGCCGTACCGCTACCTCGAGCGGTAGTACCGCGCCCAGGAGCGGTAGTACGGCTCTCTACAGGCTGAGTAGTGGTTGGATTTGATTCCCCACTATATAAGGAGGTCTTCTTCTCCAATAATACCTACCTCTTCTCTTCCCAAACTCCATTGTTTCTCCAAAGCTCATTTTCGCCCGATCTCTCTCCCTAGCCAATCAAACTTATTGATTTTCTAGGGATTGGTTTAGAAGGCCCCGATCTACACTTCCACTAAGCAAAATTTGATTGCCCCCACTAATCTCTTGTGGATCTTGTTACTCTTGGGTGTGTGAGCACCCTAGACGATTGAGGTCACCCCGGAGCCACATTCCATTGTGGTGAAGGTCCGTGGTGTTGTTGGGAGCCTCCAAGCTTGTTGTGGAGATTGCCCCAACCTTGTTTGTAAAGTTTCAGTCTCCGCCTTCAAAGGCACCACTAGTGGAATCATGGCATCTTGAATTGTGCGAGGGCGTGAGGAGAATATGGTGGCCCTAGTGGCTTCTTGGAGAGCATTGTGCCTCCACACCGCTCCAACGGAGACGTACTTCTACTCAAAGGGAAGGAACTTCGGTAACACATCCTCGTCTTCACCGGCTCCACATGTGGTTATTTATACCTTTACTTTGTGCAAGCTTTTGTTGTGTTGTATCCCTTACTTGCTTGTGTTGCTTGTTGTGTTAGCATCATATAGGTTGTTCACCTAGTTGCATATCTATACAACCTATTTATTGCTAATCTTAATTTTTTAAGAAAGCCTACAAATTGGTAGTTGCCTGTTCACCCCCCCCCCCTCTAGTCAACCATGTCGATCCTTTCAATTGGTATCAGAGCCTCATCTCTTTATTAAGGGTTTGACCACCCCAAGAGTATGGTTGACTATGGAGGAAATGTGGATGAAGTGCCCGAGGCCGTGGAGTTGACTTTGATCACTCGAGATGACTTGAATGAAGCTATGGCCTCACTTAAGACACCTATGACAACCAAAGTAAGGTCCATGCTTAAATAATTACTTGAGGCGTTGAAAACTACTTCTGATCCGTTGCTTGTGGTTAATCCCACCGTGTCGGAGTCGGAGGCGAACTCCAGAAAGGAAGCGGCTAAAGGTGCTCAAACTTCTTCCCCTCTCAACAAGAATGGGACGAGAACATTTGCCTCGGTTCCCCATTCCACGGTCTATGGCGGACCGGTCCCTACACCACATATTAACAACCTTGGTCCTCCTCCTAAACTTGTAAAGGGTGAGTTTTCTAATTGGGTTTTTCGTATCAAGTCTCATTTGAATCACATCTCAACAAACCTTTGGAGAATCATTGAGAAAGGCTTCTACCCTCATGATCCAAACAACTTTACTCTAAGAGAAGAAGCGTACAATCAATACAATCACTCCGCTTTGTTCATTCTCCAAATCGTGGTGCCCCTTAAGATCTCTCTCACTTGTGGCCCTTCTCCCATGCAAAGGATTGTTGGGATCACATTATATCCATGTAGAAGGGGAGCTAGCATACAACGGTCAAACTTTGAAGTGGTGCTTGATGAGTGCGATGAGTTTGAGATGCTAGAAGATGAGGATCCACGTGATCTCTACCGGAGGGTGACAACTCTTGGAGTGGCTCTTCAAGGTCATGGGAGAAAGGATGTGGATTATATTTGGATCAAGCGCAAGTTTCTCAAGGCCATCATGCCATTCAACAAGGCCATGTCCTCTGTGATTCATCAAAGGCCGGATTTTCACACTCTCTCCTCAAGTGAAGTGTTGGATGAGTTTATTGCCAAGAACATTATGAACAAGACCGCCGACAATGCTCTAGCCCGTGTGCGGTCCAAGAAAAGCTCACCCGCTCTTGCCTTGAAGGCCAAGGCTATTTCGGATGAAGTTGAGATTGAAGAATAGGAGTGTTGCCCCGAAGACAACAAATATGATTACTACGAGCACATGTCTCTTGCATAAAGGCAATTTTGTGGAAAGAGGAACTCAAGACCCAATTTCACCAAGAACACCTCAAGTGGTTCGAGGGGCAAGCAACGGATGAGAACATGTTACAATTGTGGAAACGTGAGTCACTTTGTCGCAGATTGCCCTTACGAGGATCGAGAAAAAAATGGCGGCAAGCTTATTCACAAGGACAAATCCAAGCCTCTTGCCACCAAAAACAACTTCATCAAGAAGGTGCCTCAAAAGGCATTGGTAGTTCATGAAAAATATCCCTGGGATGATGATGATGAAGACACAAGTGGAGAAGGAATGGCAACGACAACCATTGCAATTGCCACATCTTCCCCCTCCAAGATCTCTCTCTTTGGCGCCCCCAACGAGAACACCATTGCCAAGTGCCTCATGGCTAAAGGTATCAATAAGGTAACACCCATCATCAAAACCACCATCACTACTACTCTGCCTTTGTTAGATTGTGTAGATGATAGTGAGGTGGTGAATGGTGAAAAGAATGATTTAATTTGGTCTTGAGTAAGCTCAAGGGAGGACCCAAGAAGCACTTTGTTGCTCTCTTGGAACAACTTGGTGAGGCCAATGATATCATTGAGTCGCATGAGGGTACTATCTCCAAGATGGAGGGGCGTAGTCGTGACTATGCCGATGAGATTGCGGATCTTTCCATTGCTCTTGAGGAAGAGCAAGGTCTTCGTTTGGCTCTTAAGGAGTCACACATCGTTGATCTTTCTAAACTTCAAACATATCTTGATCATGCTATTGTTCTTACCCGTGTGCTTAAATAAGAGAAGGTTGCACTTGGGGTTGGCCATGATAGACTCAAGGAAGAGTTTGACACACTTGACAAGGCTCACAAGGCCTTGAAAAGTGCTCATGCATCTCTCAAAGAGTCTCATGATCAATTCCAAGTGAAGCTAACTAAGGAAATTGCTACTTGTCCTCCTTTTGTTCTTATTGATAATGCACATGCTACTAACTCGTGCTTTGAGCATGCTCATCTCATGGAGGAGAATGTCAAGCTAAAAGAGCAACTTGAAAAGGGCCTTGTGACTTGTATTCAAGGTGAGAAGAACCTCAATGACCTCTTGAGTAATAAAAAGGAGGTTGTGGCAAAGGAGGTAATTGCGTTTGCACCCAAGTCCAAGAAGAAGAACAAGAACAAGACCAAGCAACCTCTCCCTCTCAAGGAGGTTTTTATCGAAGGAGGAGAGGGTGCTCATGTGGAGAAGAAAAACAAGGTGGAGGGTGGAAATGGCAAGAAGGGAAAGACCATCCCTCCCAAGAACTCCGGCGATTTTAACCCATCTTATGTTTTATGTCGTGCTAGTGATGGATGCGTTTATGCCAAATTTGTTGGTTCTCCGTATGAGTAAATTGAATGGTCTATTTGGGTTCCTAAGACCATTGTTGCTAACATCAAAGGACCCATTACTCAATGGGTACCTAAAACCAAGCATTGATCTCTTGTAGGAGTTTGCTTCCGGCGGAGTGTAATGGTTGCTTGGTAGTGGAGCGACAAATCATATGACTGAAAGCAAGGACTTGTTGGTGGATGTGCATCCAATTCCATCTATGCCCACCCATGTCCAATTTGGTGATGCTTCAACATCAAAGGTATCGGGACTTGGCAAGGTGGTCATCTCACAAGATTTATCTATTGAGAACGTCATGCTTGTTGAGTCCCTTGCATACAATTTGCTTTCTGTTCGTCAACTTTCACTTATGGGCTTTTATAAAATTCTTTGATCTTGATAGTGTACCCTTTTGTGGAGCAAGGCTCATAAAGTAGCCTTTGTTGGGCATGTCGAGAATGGTCTCTACGTGGTGAACTTTTCAGAGTGACCCACTAAGACCGCGACTTGCCTAATGGCTAAAGTTGATGTGGGATGGCTTTGGCATAGCCGGCTAGCCCATGTCATTATGAGACCTTTGCAAAGTCTCCTCAAAGGGGACCATGTTCGTGGACTAATAAATATGAGTTTTGCAAAATATCATGCTTGCAGTGCTTGTATTGAAGGGAAGCTTCATGAAACGGCTCACCGTCCCACGACTTTGATCTACTCAAAGAGGCCCTTGGAGATCCTTCACATGGATCTCTTTGGTCCTCCACCCTTTGATAGTCTTGGGCGAAGAAAGTATTGCTTTGCGATTGTGGATGACTATTCAAGATACACTTGGGTATATTTCTTCAAGAGGAATAGTGAGACCCAACAAACTGTCATCATCTTTGCTAATGAAGCTCAACGTCAACATGAAGCAAAAGATTTGGTGATTAGAAGTGACAGCGGCACCGAGTTCAAGAACTACACCTTGGATGAGTTTCTTAGTGACGAGGAGATCAAGCACCAATATGTCGCACCTTATACCCCTTAACAAAATGGTGTATTGGAGAGGAAGAACTAGACGTTGATGGATGCGGCAAGGACCATGATGGCGGAATTCAAATCTCCGTACAATTTCTAGGCCGAAGCCATCAACACCGCATGTCATGCATGAAGGAAATATGCCCTAGAGGCAATAATAAAGTTGTTATTTTATATCTCCTTATATCATGATAAAAGTTTATTATTCATGCTAGAATTGTATTAACCGGAAACTTGATACATGTGTGGATACATAGACAAAACATTGTTCCCTAGTAAGCCTCTACTAGACTAGCTAGTTAATCAAATATGGTTAAGTTTCCTAACCATAGACATGTGTTGCCATTTGATGAACGGGATCACATAATTAGGAGAATGATGTGATGGACAAGACCCATCCGTTAGCATAGCATATTGATCATTTTTTATTGCTATTGCATTCTTCATGTCAAATACAGAACGAGTAAAGATATTTTCCGATAACAAGATTGAACTAGGTATGAAGATACTGATGATCGAATCTCGGGCAAGTAACATACCGATGACAAATGGAATAACGTATGTTGTCATAACGGTTTGACCAATTAAGATCTTTGTAGAATATGTAGGATCCAATATGAGCATCCAGGTTCCGCTATTGGTTATTGACCAGAGAAGTGTCTCATTCACGTCTACATAGTTCTCTAACCCGTAGGGTTCGCACACTTAACGTTCGATGATGATTCGGTATTATATGAGTTATGTGATTTGGTGATCGAGTGTTGTTCGGAGTCCCGGATGAGATCACGGACATGATGATGAGTCTCGAAATGGTTGAGAGGTAAATATTGATATATAGTACGATGGTATTTGGACACCGGAAGTGTTCCGGGTGATACCGGGTCACTAGAAGGGATTCCGGGCACCCCCCGGCAAAGATATGGCTTAATGGGCCAAGTGAGGGAACACACTAGCCCACAAGGGGCTGGTGCGCCCCATATAGGGCCAGTCATATGGGGAGGAAGGGAAAGGAGAGGAGGAAAAGAAAGTGTGAAGTAGGACTCCTACTTCCTTCCCCTCTCCCCTCCTTCCTTTCCCCCTTGTCCAAATATGGTAAGGGGGTCGAATTGGACTAGGGGCCCAAGTAGGATTCCTCCTACTTGGTGTGCCCTATGGCTGCTACCCTCCCCCTCCCACCTTTATATACGTGAGGAGGGGGTGCCTAGAACGCACACCAACAATTGTTAGCTGTGTGCGGCGCCCCCCTCCAGAGTTTACGCCTCCGGTCATATTCTCGTAGTGCTTAGGTGAAGCCCTGCATGGATCGCTTCACCATCACCATCACCATGCCGTCGTGCTGATGGAACTCATCTACTTCCTTGACACCTTTCTGGATGAAAGGAATGAGGAACGTCATCAAGCTGAACGTGTGTAGAACGCGGAGGTGTCGTGCGTTCGGCACTTGATCGGTTGAAGCGCGAAGAAGCTCAACTACATCAACCGCGTTGTAAAACTCTTCCGCTTTCGGTCTACGAGGGTACGTAGACACACTCTCCCCCTCTCGTTACTATGCATCTCCTAGATAGATCTTGTGTGAGCATAGGAATTTTTTTGAAATTGCATGCTACGTTTCCCAATAGTGGCATCATGAGCCAGGTCTATGCGTAGATGATATGCACGAGCAAAACACAAAGAGTTGTGGACGGTGATAGTCATACTGCTTACCACCAATGTCCTATTTTGATTCGGCGGTATTGTGGGATGAAGCGGCCTGGACCAACCTTACATGACCGCGTTCATGAGACCAGTTCCACTCACAGACATGCAACTAGTTTTGCATAAAGGTGGCTGGTGGATGTCTGTTTCTCCTACTTTAGTTTAATCGAATTTGACTGCGGCCGGTCCTTGTTGAAGGTTAAAACAACAAACTTGATGAAACACCATTGTGGTTTTGATGCGTAGGTAAGAACGGCTCTTGCTAGAAGCCCGTAGCAGCCACGTAAAACTTGCAACAACAAAGTTAAGGATGTCTAACTTGTTTTTGCAGGGCATGTTGTGAGGTGATATGGTCAAGACGTGATGAGTTATATGTTATTGTATGAGATGATCATGTTTTGTAAGTTATCTGGCAACCGGCAGGAGCCTTATGGTTGTCTCTTTATTGTATGAAATGCAAACACCATGAAATTGCTTTACTTTATCACTATGAGTTAGCGATAGTTGTAGAAGCAATAGTTGGCAAGACGATCAAGACACTACGATGGAGAGCAAAGTGTCAAACCGGTGACAATGGAGATCATGACGGTGCTTTGGAGATGGAGATCAAAGGCACAAGATGATGATGGCCATATCATGTTACACATTTTGATTGCATGTGATGTTTATCTTTTATGCATCTTATTTTGCTTAGTACGATGGTAGCATTATAAGATGATCCCTTACTAAAATTTCAAGGTATAAGTGTTCTCCCTGAGTATGCACCATTGCAATAGTTCATCGTGTTGAGACACCACGTGATGATCGGGTGTGATAAGCTATACGTTCACATACAACGGGTGCAAGACAGTTTTGCACATGCGGAATACTCGAGTTAAACTTGACGATCCTAGCATGTACAGACATGTCCTCGGAACACTGGAGACCAAAAGGTCAGACGTGAATCATAGAGTAGATATGATGAACATAGAGGTGTTCACCATTGAAGACTACTCCATCTCACGTGATCATTGGACATGGTTTAATTGATTTGGATCACGTATCATTTAGATGACTTGAGGGGTGTCTATCTAAGTGGGAGTTCTTAAGTAATATGATTAATTGAACTTAATTTATCATGAACTTAGTCCTGATAGTTTTTGCATATCTATGTTGTAGATCAATAGATCATGATTTAGCTCGCCTGTTTTTGATATGTTCCTAGAGAAAACTAAGTTGAAAGATGTTAGTAGCAATGATGCGGACTGGGTCCATGATCTGAGGATTATCCTCATTGCTGCACAGAAGTATTATGTCCTTGATGCACCGCTAGGTGACAGACCTATTGCAAGAGCAAATGCAGACGTTATGAACATTTAGCAAGCTCGATATGATGACTACTTAACAGTTTAGTGCGCCAAGCTTTACGACTTAGAATCGGGACTTCAAAAATGTTTTTAATGCCACGGAACATATGAGATGTTCAGAGAGCTGAAATTGGTATTTCAGACTCATGCCCATGTTGAGAGGTATGAGACCTCTGACAAGTACTTTGCCTACAAGATGGAGAAGAATAGCTCAGCTAGTGAGCATGTGCTCAGAATGTGTGGGTACAATAATCACTTGAATCAAGTGGGAGTTAATCTTCCAGATAAGATAGTGATTGATAGAGTTCTCTAGTCACTATCACCAAGCTACTAGAACTTCGTGATGAACTATAATATGCAAGGGATGACGAAAACAATTCCCGAGCTCTTCGCGATGCTGAAATCGGCGAAGGTAGAAATCAAGAAAGAACATAAAGTGTTGATGGTTAACAAGACCACTAGTTTCAAGAAAAAGGGGCAAGGGAAAGAAAGGGAACTTCAAGAAGACTGGCAAGTAAGTTTTCACTCCCGTGAAGAAGCCCAAAGCTGGACCTAAGCCTGAAACTAAGTACTTCTACTGCAAAGGAGATGGTCACTGGAAGCGGAACTGCACCAAATATTTGGCGGATAAGAAGGATGGAAAAGTGAACAAATATATATTTGATATACATGTTATTGATGTGTACCTTACTAGTGCTCGTAAGTAGCCCTGGGTATTTGATACCTATTCGGTTGCTAAGATTAGTAACTCAAAACAAGAGTTGTAGAATACACGGAGACTAGTTGAGAGTGAGGTGACGATGTGTGTTGGAAGTGGTTCCAAGATTGATATGATCATCATCGCACACTCCCTACACTTTCGGGATTAGTGTTAAACATAAATAAATGTTATTTGGTGTTTGCGTTGAGCATGAACAAGATTGGATCGTGTTTATTGCAATACGGTTATTCATTTAAGTAAGAGAATAATTGTTGTTCAGTTTACATGAATAAAACCTTCTATGGTCATACACCCAAGGTGAATGTTTTATTGAATATCGATCGTAGTAATACACATATTCATAATATTGAAGCCAAAAGATGCAGAGTTGATAATAATAGTGCAACATACTTGTGGCACTTCCGTTTAGGTCATATTGGTGTAAAGTGCATGAAGAAACTCCATGCTGATGGGCTTTTGGAATCACTTGATTATGAATCATTTGATACTAGCGAACCATGCCTCATGGGAAAGATGACTAAAACTCCGTTCTCTGGAACAATGGAGTGAGCTAATGACTTATTGGAAATAATACATACCAATGTATGTGGTCCAATGAGTGTTGAAGCACGCGGCGGGTATCATTATTTTTTGACCTTCACAGATGATTTGAGTAGATAAGGGTATATCTACTTAACGAAACACAAGTCTGAAACATTTGAAAAGTTCAAAGAATTTCAGAGTGAAGTAGAGCATCATCATAACAAGAAAATAAAGTTTCTATGATCTAATTGTGGAGGAGAATATTTGAGTTACGAGTTTGGTCTTCATTTAAAACAATGTGGAATAGTTTCACAGCTCATGCCACCTGGAACACCACAGCGTAATAGTGTGTCTGAACGCCGTAACCGTACTCTATTGGATAAGGTGTGTTCTATGATGTCTCTTACCATTTTGCCTTTATCATTTTGGGGTTATGCATTAGAGACAGCTGCATTCACGTTAAATAGGGCACTGTTTAAATCCGTTGAGATGACACCGTATGAACTATGGTTTGGCAAGACACCTAAGTTGCCGTTTCTTAAAGTTTGGCGTTGCGACACTTATGTTAAAAGGCTTCAGCCTGATAAGCTCAAACCCAAATCGGAGATGTGCATCTTCATAGGATACCCAAAATAAACTGTTGGGGACACCTTCTACCATAGATCCGAAGGCAAGATCTTTGTTGCTAAGAATGGATCCTTTCTCGAGAAGGAGTTTCTCTCGAAAGAAGTGAGTGGGAAGAAAGTAGAACTTGATTAGGTAATTGTACCTTCTCTCAAATTTGAAAGTAGCTCATCACAGAAAACTGTTTCCGTGATGCCTACACTAACTAGAGAGGAAGATAATGATAATGATCATGATACTTCATATCAAGTTGCTACTGAACCTCGTAGGTCAACCAGAGCACGATCCGCACCAGATTGGTACGTTAATCCTGTTCTGGAAGTCATGTTACTAGACCAAGGCGAACCTACGAACTATGATGAAGCTATGATGAGCCGAGATTCCAATAAATGGATTGAGGCCATGAAATCTGAGATAGGATCCATGTATGAGAACAAAGTGTGGACTTTGGTGGACTTGCCCAATGATCGGCAAGCCATAGAGAACAAATGAATCTTCAAGAAGAAGACTGACGTTGATGGTAATGTTACTGTCTACAAAGCTCGACTTGTTGCGAAAGGTTTTTGAAAAGTTCAAGAGTTGACTACAATGAGACTTTCTCACCCATAGCGATGCTTAAGTCTGTCTGAATCATGTTAGCAATTGCCACATTTTATGACCATGAAATGTGGCAAATGGACGTCAAAACTATATTCCTTAATGGATTTCTTAAAGAAGAGTTTTATATGATGTAACCAGAAGGTTTTGTCGATCCTAAAGGTGCTAACAATGTGTGCAAGCTCCAGCGATCCATCAATGGACGGGTGCAAGCATCTCGGAGTTGGAATATACGCTTTGATGAAGTGATCAAGGCATATGGTTTTATACAGACTTTCGAAGAAGCCTATATTTACAAGAAAGTGAGTGGGAGCTCTGTAGCATTTCTGATATTATATGTGGATGGCATATTGTTGATCGGAAATGATTTAGAATTTCTAGATAGCATAAAAGGATACTTGAATAAGAATTTTTCAATGAATGGCCTCGGTGAAGCTGCTTATATATTGGGCATCAAGATCTATAGAGATAGATCAAGACACTTGATAGGACTTTCACAACGCACATACGTTGATAAAGTTTTGAAGAAGTTCAAAATGGATCAGTCAAAGAAAGAGTTCTTGCCTGAGTTGTAAGGTATGAAGTTGAGTAAGACTCAAAGCCCGACCACGGTAGAAAAATATAGAGAGAATGAATGTCATTCCCTATGCCTCAGCCATATGTTCTATAAAGTATGCCATGATGCATACCAAACCTGTTGTGTACCTTACCATGAGTTTGGCAAGGAGGTACAATAGTGATCCAAGAGTAGATCACTGGACAACGGTCAAAATTATCCTTAGTTGCCTTAAAAAGGACTAAGGGAATGTTTCGCGGTTATGGAGGTGATAAAGAGTTCGTCGTAAAGAGTTATGTCGATGCAAGATTTGACACTAATCCAGATGACTCTGAGTATCAATCTGGATGCGTATTGAGTGTAGGAACTATTAGCTAGAGTATCTCTATGCAGAGCATTGTAGACATAAAAATTTGCGAAATACATACAGATCTGAATGTGACAGACCCGTTGACTAAACTTCTCTCACAAAGCAAAACATGATCATGCCTTAGTACTCTTTGGGTGTTAATCACATCGCAATGTGAACTAGATTATTGACTCTAGTAAACCCTTTGGGTGTTGGTCACATGGCGATGTGAACTATGGGTGTTAATCACATGACCATGTGAACTATCGGTGTTAAATCACATGTCGATGTGAATTAGATTATTGAATCTAGTACAAGTGGGAGACTGGAGGAAATATGCCCTAGAGGAAATAATAAAGTTGTTATTTTATATTTCCTTATATCATGATAAAAGTTTATTATTCATGCTAGAATTGTATTAACCGGAAACTTGATACATGTGTGGATACATAGACAAAACATTGTGTCCCTAGTAAGCCTCTACTAGACTAGCTCGTTAATCAAAGATGGTTAAGTTTCCTAACCATAGACATGTATTGTCATTTCATAACGGGATCACATCATTAGGAGAATGATGTGATGGAAAGACCCATCCGTTAGCATATCATATTGATTGTTCATTTTTATTGCTATTGCTTTCTTCATGTCAAATACATATTCCTCCGACTATGAGATTATGCAACTCTCGGATACCAGAGGAATGCCTTGTGTGATATCAAGTGTCACAATGTAACTAAGTGATTATAAAGATGCTCTACATGTATCTCCGAAGGTTTTTGTTGGGCATAGATCGCGATTAGGACTTGTCACTCCGAGTATCTGAGAGGTATCTCTGGGCCCTCTCGGTAATACACATCGTAAGAAGCCTTGCAAGAAAAGTGACTAATGAGTTAGTTACAGGATGATGTATTACGGAACGACTAAAGAGACTTGCCGGTAACAATATTGAACTAGGTATGAAGATACCGATGATCGAATCTCGGGCAAGTAACATACCGATGACAAAGGGAATAACGTATGTTGTCATAATGGTTTGACCGATAAAGATCTTCGTAGAATATGTAGGAGCCAATATGAGCATCCAGGTTCCTCTATTGGTTATTGACCGGAGAAGTGTCTCAGTCATGTCTACATAGTTCTCGAACCCATAGGGTCCGCATGCTTAACGTTAGATGACAATTTGGTATTATATGAGTTATGTGATTAGTGACCGAATGTTGTTTGGAGTCCCGGATGAGATCACGGACATGATGAGGAGTCTCGAAATGGTCGAGAGTTAAAGATTGATATATAGGACGATGGTATTTGGACACCGAAAGTGTTCCGTGTGATACCGGGTCACCAGAAGGGGTTCCGGGCACCCCCCC
>LR738713.1:348348562-348374897 GCA_902687465.1 Secale cereale
CCCCCCCCCCGACAAATATATGGGCTTAATGGGCCAAGTGAGGGAACACACCAGCCCACAAGGGGCTGGTGTGCCCCCTATAGGGCTAGCCGTATGTGGAGGAAGGTAAAGGAGAGGAGGAAAAGGAAAGTGTGAAGTAGGACTCCTACTTCCTTCCCCTCCCCCCTCCTTCCTTTCCCCCTTGTCCAACTATAGTAAGGGGCGAATTGGACTAGGGGCCCAAGTACGATTCCTCCTACTTGGTGCACCCTATGGATGCTCCCCTCCCCCTCCCACCTATATACTTGAGGAGGGGGCGCCTAGAACACACACCAACAATTGTTAGCCCTGTGCGGCACCCCCTCCACAGTTTACGCCTCTGGTAATATTCTCGTAGTGGTTAGGCGTAGCCCTACGTGGATCACTTCACCATCACTGTCACCACACCGTCATGCTGACATAACTCATCTACTTCCTCGACACCTTGCTAGATCAAAGGAATAAAGGACGTCATCGAGCTGAACGTGTGCAGAACATGGATGTGCCATGCGTTCGGTACTTGATCGGTTGAAGCGCGAAGAAGTTTGACTACATCAATCGCGTTGTAAAATGCTTCCGCATTCGGTGTACAATGGTACGTAGACACACCCTCCCCTTGTCATTTCTATGCATATCCTAGATAGATCTTGCGTGAGCATAGGATTTTTTTGAAATTGCATGCTATGTTTTCCAACAATGCATCCAATCAGCTCTATCTCTGAAAAGCCTTGAACAAGACTCCATATGAGATACTCACCGATAAAGCCCAACCTCAAGTACTTTCAGGTGTTCAGGTGTAAGTGTTTCATTCTCAAGAAAGATGCTCGTTTGTCTAAATTTGAACCTAGAGCCCAAGAGGGCATATTTGTTGGTTATGCTACAAACTCTCATGCTTACCGTGACCTCAACAAGTCCACCGGACTCATTGAGGAGACATGTAACATGGACTTTGATGAAAATAATGGCTCCCAAGTGGAGAAAAGTGGTCTTCGTGATGTAGGTGATGAAATTCCTCCTCAAGCCATCAGAAGAATGGGGATTGGTCAAATACTCCCCATTGAGGAACCCATTTTGGCTGAAGGATAAGGACAATGCTCCACTCAAGTGGAGCCATCACCAACACTAGACCCACGCGCTTTCGAAGAACAAAGTGAAGGCCCTGAACCCCGTGAACAAGACCAAGGGCAAGATCAACCTAATGATGATAATGGTTGACCAAGTAATTCCCAAGATAAAGTTCACTCCTCCGAGCAACCTCAAAATCAAGAACAAGTTAAAGATCAAGAGCAAGCTCAAGACGGCGCTCAAGGCGATCAAGATGATGACCCTCAAGTTGACAATCATTTGAATATTGAGGAAATTTTGGAGCGTCGTGCCGCCAAAATATCCTCCACTCTCAAGCGTCAAGATCATGTGTTGGAGAATGTGCTTGGAAGCTTAATAAATGGGTAACTACTAGTAGACAATTAACAAACTTTTGTGAGCATCATGCGTTTTTTTCTTGTGTTGAACCCCTAAAGGTACATGAAGCGCTCGAGGACTCGGATTGGCTTGAAGCCATGCATGATGAACTCACCAACTTCGAGTGCAACAAAGTGTGGTCATTGGTGCCAAGGCCAACGAAGAACCATAATGTGATTGGAACCAAATGTATCTTCAAGAACAAGCAAGATGCGAACGGTGTTGTCATTCGAAACAAGGCAAGATTGGTTCCACAAGGCTACTCCCAAGTCAAGGGTATCGACTACGATGAAGCCTTTGCTCCCATTGCTCACCTTGAATCTATTCGCATATTTCTTGCATATGCATCTCATCATAACTTTCTTTTGCAACAAATGGATGTGAAGAGTGCATTTCTTAATGGTCCTCTTAATGAGTAGGTGTATGTCAAACAACCCCCGAGGTTCAAGGATCCCAAGTTCCCCAATCATGTATACAAACTCTATAAGGCTCTCTATGGCCTTATACAAGCCCCACGTGCATGGTATGAGCACCTTACCGAGTTGTTTCAAGATCGTGGGTTTGAAATTGGGAAAATCGATCCCACTCTTTTTACTAAAAGGGATAAAGGGGATTTGTTCATATACCAACTATATGTTGATGATATTATATTTGGTTCTCCTAACAAAGCTTTCAATGATGAGTTTGCCGCACTTATGACCGAGCATTTTGATATGTCTATGATGGGAGAGTTGAAGTTCTTCCTCAGATTCAAAATCAAGTAAAGAAGAGAAGGAACCTTCATTAATCAAGCCAAATATACCGAATACATGCTCAAGAAATTCAAGCTAAGTGATGTCAAGCCGGCCTCTACTCCAATGCCTACCAAATGCCAACTTGACATTGATCCCAATGGTAAAGCAGTGGATCAAAAGGTATATTGTTCTACGATTAGATCCTTGCTTTATCGTTGTGCATCTAGACCGGATATCATGTTGAGTATGGAAATATGTGCACGATTTCAAGCAGCGCCTAAGGAAAGTCACGTTGTGGCTGTCAAGCAAATCTTTTGATATTTGGCTCATACCCCAAACTTTGGATTATGGTACCCCAAAGGTTCAAACTTTGATCTCATCGGATTTTCGGACTCGGATTGGGCGGGACACCCTGTGGATAGAAAGTCAACTTCCGGAGAGTGCCAGTTCCTTGGTCGCTCTTTGGTAAGTTAGTCTTCAAAGAAACAAAATTGTGTGTCTCTCTCCACCACCGAAGCCGAGTATGTTGCTAATGCTAGTTGTTGTGCTCAACTTCTATGATGAGGCAAACTTTAAAGGATTACGGTGTCATTTGTGACAAAGTGCCTCTATTTTGCAACAGTGAAAGTGCAATCAAGATCTCTTACAATCCGAAGCAACATAGCAAGACGAAGCATATTGAGATTCGCCATAACTTCATCCGGGATCACATCAAGCGTAGGGAGATCGAGGTTATTCATGTAGGTACTCAAGTGCAACGAGCGGATATCTTCACGAAGCTTTGGATGAAGCAAGATTTCGCGAGTTAAGGCATGAGCTAAATATCATTGATTCAAGCAATGTGGCTTGAATCTAGGCACACCCCACCTCACTCATCATCATATCTTGTTCTAGATGTAGGCATAGACATAGGGGAGTGTTGTTCTCTCAATGAACTCTCCCTCCCCCCCCCCATTATGCATAAATCTATCATGTCTTTCACATTAGCCATTTTTATGGTACTTGTGCTTCAAAGATGAGTTTTGGTCATGGTCCCAAGGTTAAAATCTTCGTGGTGCCATACCAATCGACTCAAACATAGGTGGCCTCAGCCACCGCCCTCTCCTTGGGAGGTGTTTTGCTTTCCTTTTCCTCTAGTCGGGTCCGTTTGTGTTTTTGTTTTGCTTTGTTTTTAAGTCTCTCCAAGGGTGCGTCTTGCTTTTGGTTGTCTTATTCCCTTGGAGTTACTCCCTCAGTTCATCGTTTTATTTTTCTCGTAGCTAATAAGCCTTTGTTTTTGTCTTGTCTTGTCGAGTTTTCGCTGGGCGGTACTACCGCCGTGGAAGGGCGGTACTACCGCTGAGGAGCATCAAGCGGTACTACCGCTGCAGGACGGGGCTGGGGGTTATGAATCTGGCAGGGGGAGTTTTACTCCCCCCATACCCATTCGTCTTTCTTCCCCTCGTCCATTCCTCTCTCAAGTGATGAACTCGCCGCGGGAGGCCGCCACGGGAGGCCGCCGCCGGGTCGTCCTTCGCATTTCCAACCGGTGGGATCGATCCCCACCCCTTCCTATTGCCACGGATGCTGGTATTGCCCCTCTCTTCTCCTCGTTGCTTCTTGTTTTCAAATCTAGGCTTTTGGGGCAATAGTCTTGGCATTTATATATTTTTGGCCAAATCGAGGCTCGAGTAGGACGTTGAAGGCTGCTAGACTCGTTGGATTGATGATTCGTGTCAGTATTTTTGAATTTGGCACCCCCGGTAGTACCGGATCTAGTAGCGGCAGTAGTCATACCGCCGTCCTCCGCATCTGGCGGTATTACCGCTCCCCTGCAGCGGTACTATCGCTGCCTAGGAGCGATACTACCGCTCGGGATGCCGGCCTTCATTTTTCTCATACCAATCGTTGATTCTTGTTGAGTTTTTCTGCTGGCTTATGCTCGTTTTTCGGTTGCGTTCTTTGCCGATGTGTGTGGTTCCAAGTGATGGCACTTCGTAGAATCATGTCTATCGTATCAACCCCGAGCGTCCAGGGGGGTGAAAGCGCTATCGCACTTTTGAAGCTGCGGCTGCGTCATTAAGTGCCCAACCATCGCAACCCAAGCCTCCTTCCAAACAAGTTGCGAACAAGCCCAAGCCGAAGGCCAAGTCTGTGACAAAGATGACTACTAAGGAGTTCTGTGTGGCTCGTCGCCGCAACCCGTATGCTCAAGACCAAGATCCAGCTCTTGTCAACCACCCCTTCTGGAACCGGCAACAGTGGTCTATCTACTTTGATGTGCTCAAAGCAAATAAGAATCTCTTTGTCGATGTCCACTCCATCGACATTGCGTATTTGGAGAAGGATTGTGCCTATTTTGGTGAGGAACTAGAGATGTGTGCTGAATTAAACATCCTCAAGCTCATGGCGTTCAACAAGGACTTTGATGCGGATATGGTGGCTCAATTTTATGCCATGGTTCACCTTGGCACTGATGAGAAAAGGACTTTGACTTGGGTGACCAATGGCAGACTTCTCGCAGTCAAATGGTAGGAATTCATGGAACTGTTGGGTGTTGAAGATCAGGGGCTTGACAACCCGGTTGGCTTTCGTCCTCGCCAGAATGCTACTTCTACTCACAAGTCGGCTCTTTGGCCATACATCAAATTGAAGGTTCACCCGAGATGCAAAAGAAGACTTATGAGTTGTTTCCTTTTCTGGACACCCTTCATCGCATCTTCAAGAACACCCTTTTTCCTCGTATTGGGAATTTGGATCAGGTGCATTCTTACCTAGTGGATATGTTGCTTTTCTGCCAGCATGAGAAGGAGACCAACACAGGAGAGCCCTTGGATATTTCTCATGTCATGTGATCAGAGCTCCTCTTTGCCATCACTGAGTGCAAGTGCCCCATCTATGGACCCTACCAGATGTTGCTTATTGAGAAGGCATGGGAACACACTTATCCTGATGTCAAGATGGAGACCGGTGACTTGGTCTCTCATGAGATTAAGCGACTGAGACAGAAGGAGCACTTGGGCACTCCTGTTCCGGAGACTGAGATTCCTTCTCGAGATGATGAGGCTGAGGCCGACTATGATGAGGATTATGAGCCCTCGGGAGTGGAGCCTTCGTGGGCTAAAAAGTTCAAGTGCAAGATGAAGAAGTTATTCTGCATGGAGTCTCACGGGCAGTATATGGCTCATGTGTCTGAAAATAAGTCTCATAGCCACCACAAGGTTCTTATGCGTCAGCTTGGAGCTGCAGTTAACAGTAGGTCTGAGGACTAGGTCACACATGGAGGAGTGGATTTCTCAACATTGTCCCAGCACTGATTCAGAGACTGAGCAGCCTTCTGCCGATGACGGAGGCACGAGCGACCATGCGGGGCTGTGATGTTGGAGATCTTCGGCGTTGCTATCACATGTGACCTTAGCAGCACCATTTGTCCTTTTGGTGTCTCGATGCCAAAGGGGAGAGAGTTTAGGGATTTGTCGAGTTGCGGGTGTGTCTTATTTGTCGTTTCTTTCTCTTTTGCAAACTCTTTTATCGGTCGTTTGCTTTGGTTTGGTTTGTGCTTGTGAGACTTGGCTATCCTATCATATGGTGTGATACTTATGCTACCCTGCTATTATCCCTTGCATGTCAAGTATCATGTTAGTTTGTGGGCGTTAAGCTTTATATTTTATCTATCTGTAGTGCTCACTTACTTCTTCTAGCATCTTAATTATTCCTCTCCAAGTTTGTAGATGCTAGCATTGTCGGTCTATAAAATATAGGGGGGTGTTGATCCTAGTGTGTGTGCTTTGCATTCCAAAAGCACACTTGATTAAGCGCACACATCTAGGGGGGGCGTCTATATTTTGTAGACTTTGGCGTTTGTCTTTTTCTACTGTCATATCTTTGTGCAAATATCGTATTGTCATAAATCCACCAAAAAGGGGGAGATTATTATGGCATATTTCTCCCTTAGTGGTTCTGGTGATTGATGACAATGCGTTTACGGACTAATCATGTGCATTAAGCATTTCAGATATTCATCTATATGGCACGAGATGATTTCTACCCCTTGGTGTTTAAAGTGAAGACGGTGTTGTTTCCTTCGTTTAAGTTTTGGTGGACTAGAGTCGTAGGAAATACCGTACTATCAAGAGGGGGTCTGTGTCAGAAAGGCTAGGGTGGAATCATCACGTCCACATCACTTTTGCACCCCAGCTCTTTCCCTTATCATTGGAGTATTATTGTTATCGTGGAAGTAGCATAAGGGAGGCGCCAGCGGTAGGACCACCAGGCCGGAGAGGCAGTACCACTTATAGCCTCAAGCGGTAGCCGCTATTTCACAGTGGTAGTACCGCCCATGGCTGCATGCGGTAGTACGGCTCTGGTTCCATGCTAGTACTGCCTCGACTCGAGATCATCGCTTCTCATGTTGGGTTGGGCGGCGGTAGGAGCGGAAGTGGGAGTGGTAGTATGGCTCATGCGCGGTAGCACCGCCCTACCACCGCTACTAGTGCCGCTCGGGGGCTCTCTCTCTCCTGCCCCTTCTCTCTACTCTCTGTGCGCAGCCCCAACGGTACTACCGCTCGGCCAAGCAGCAGTACCGTTGCTTCGAGCGGTAGTACCGCTCTCGGCGGGCTGAGTTGTGGGATAATAGTTGGATTTGATTCCCCACTATATAAGGAGGTCTTCTTATTTAAGAAGACCTACCTCTTCTCTTCCCAAACTCCATTGCTGCTCCAAAGCTCATTTTCGTCCAATCTCTCTCCCTAGCCAATCAAACTTGTTGATTTTCTAGGGATTGGTTGATAAGGCCCCGATCTACACTTCCACCAAGAGAAATTTGATTCCCCCCACTAATCCCTTACGGATCATGTTACTCTTGGGTGTTTGAGCACCCTAGACGGTTGAGGTCACCCGGATCCACATTCCATTGTGGTGAAGCTCCATGGTGTTGTTGGGAGCCTCCAAGCTTGTTGTGGAGATTGCCCCAACCTTGTTTGTAAAGGTTTAGTCGCCGCCTTCAAAGGCACCACTAGTGGAATCACGGCATCTTGAATTGTGCAAGGGCGTGAGGAGAATACGGTGGCCCTAGTGGCTTCTTAGGGAGCATTGTGCCTCCACACCGCTCCAACGTAGAGGTACTTCCCCTCAAAGGGGGAGGACCTTCGGTAACACATCCTCGTCTTCACCGGCTCCACTTGTGGTTATTTCTACCTTTACTTTGTGCAAGCTTTTGTTGTGTTGTATCCCTTACTTGCTTGTGTTGCTTGTTGTGTTAGCATCATATAGGTTGTTCACCTAGTTGCATATCTAGACAACCCATTTGTTGCTAATCTTATTTTTATAAGAAAACCTAAAAATTGGTAGCTACCCATTCACCCCTCCCCCTCTAGTCAACCATATCGATCCTTTCACCAGTTGCGAGTTGTAGGATCGAAAGTAGGTCTAGAGGGGGGTGATTAGACTACTTGACCAAATAAAAATCTGGCCTTTTCTCAATTTTAAGTGTTGGCAGATTTTCGCAATTAGAACAAGTCAAGCAAACAACCTACACATGCAATTCTAAGAGTGTAGCAGCGGAAAGTAAAACATTGCATATTAAGGTAAAGGGAAGGGTTTGGAGAGTGCAAACGCAACGGAGAGACGGAGATTTTTGGTGTGGTTCCGATAGGTGGTGCTATCGTACATCCACGTTGATGGAGACTTCAACCCACAAAGAGTAATGGATGCGTGAGTCCATGGAGGGCTCCACCCATGAAGGGTCCACATAGAAGCAACCTTGTCTATCCCACCATGGCCATCGTCCACGAAGGACTTGCCTCACTCGGGTAGATCTTCATGAAGTAGGCGATCTCCTTGCCCTTCCAAACTTCTTGGTTCAACTCCACAATGTTTGTCGGAGGCTCCCAAGTGACACCTAACCAATCTAGTAGACACCACTCTCCAAAAGGTAATAGATGGTGTGTTGATGATGAACTCCTTGCTCTTGTGCTTCAGATGATAGTCTCCCCAACACTCAACTCTCTCTCACATATTTGGATACGGTGGAAAGATAATTTGAGTGGAAAGAAACTTGGGTAAGGCTAGAGATCAAGGTTCTTATGGTTGGATTGGAATATCTTGGTCTCGACACATGAGTAGGTGGTTCTCTCTCAGAAAATGAGTAGTCGAAGTGTAGGCACGTTCTAATGGCTCACTCGCAGATGGAGATGGGGGTGGAGGGGTATATATAGCCTCCACACAAAATCCAACCATTACACACATTTGACTCAACTCGGTCAGACCGAATAGAAGAACTCAATCAAGCCGAAGCGGCTCAAAATGTGAACGTTAGGAATCTCGGTGGGACCGACAAGATCAACTCGGTGGAACCGATGTGCTAGGGCTAGGGCAAAACCTCATCTCGGTGAGACCGGTTGTATTAACTCGGTGAGACCGATTTCAGCAAAGATCAAACAAAGAGTTGGTTAGGCAAGCTCGGTGGGACCGATCGCTCTTTTCGGTGAGACCGAAATATTACAAAGGGAAACAGAGAGTTTACCATGCAAAGTCGGTGGAACCGATCGCTCTTCTCGGTGAGACCAAAATGTTACGAAGGGAAACAGAGAGTTTGCAATGCCATCTCGGTGAGACCAAGATCCGTATCGGTGTGACTAACAAAAGAGGCAAAACTCTCTCTCTCTCTCTCTCTCTCTCTCTCTCTCAGCCTAATGGTCTATACACTTTCTCGCAACAAGTTACCAAAAGCTTGAAAATGCATAGTGCTATGCGGCACTCTAGGAACGATCTTCAGGAGCTCCAGAAGGGGTCTTCTGGCTTGTAGCTCCGATGTGCGTAGACGGTGTGGAGATGAGAGCATCTGCAAATACTTCCGAAGATGTCTGAGGAGCTGGAGGACTTGACACTTGAGGAACAACTGTGGGAGTGGCTGCATGTGCTAAAAGTGTAGTCCTGGGCTCGACAACTGGCACCGCTGATGATCTTGGTTCTCTTGGGACTCTCTGGACAGCGTGAGTGGTTGATATATCATTCCCGTCCTCAGCTTCTTCCTGGAGCTTCTCCACAGTGTTCTGGATCTCTGTGACCTTCACATCTAGATCATGGAATTTTGTTTCGTTGGTCCTCTCAAGACTCTCTTGATTCTGAGTCAAGCTGGCCAGGCTCTTCTCAATCCTCATGGTAGCCTCAAACAGATAACTGAGTTCATCTTGCTTGGTCTTGGGCATCACAGTTGAAGCTCTGGTGCACTAGCTTCCTTTGCTGCTTTTGCGGCCTTTGCTCTCTCTCTCTCTCTCTTCTCATGAGCTTCTGCACATGTAGGATGAGATGCATCCATGACAATCTCATTGTCCTCAAATTCTGGCATTAGGGGAAGGTGCTCTTTATCTAGGAGATATGTCCCTGTTCCCATCTTGGAATTGATCAACATATGTATATGAGGGGCATATCCACATGATCTCTTCTGATTAGCTGCAGTTCTCTTCACAGTTTCAACAATCAAGCTCATCACTTTGAACTTATGTGGCACATCAAAGATATGGAGCAAGTTGATGGAGTGACCACGGATCATTCTATGATCTCCTGACTTGGGAAAAAGAGTGTGCCTCAGAATGGTGTTGATGGTGGTCAGACCTGACATCAGATAGTATAGGGAACCAAGCTTGTGAGTATCCAAGGCTTTATTAGGAATTTCCTTGTACATATTGGCCATAGAGTTGTGATCCTTTCTAGGCTTAGCATATACATCAGTGTCATTCTCATCTTCCTTTGGAGCATTGATCAACTTGGCCCATTCAGAAACAGTCGATTGATACCTTGTATCTTCAGTCATCCAAACAATCTTTCCATCCGGGTAAAAATGAGTTGTTGAATATAATTGCATTATCATTTCATCATTCCATTTAGTCAACTTTTGACCAACAAACTTGTCCACGTCATTCATCTTAAATCTCTCATGCACACCTGGGAAGTAGTCTTCATTTTCATGGATGTAATCCCAGTCAACCCACTTCATATCACAGACTATGGGTTTCTTATCCAACAAGACTGTCTCGTAGAAGTCCTGATGTTCCTTGGTATGGAAACGATAATCTACAACAGTCTTTCTCTTGGTGGCATAGGGACCAGTCTGTCTCCACAATCTCAGACATGCATCCTTCCTTTCCTTCATATTTTCACCCATTGGATGATCATCATTATGATCTGGAATCTTGAGCTTCAATCTTCTGAGCACTTGCTGCTCTTCATCTTCTTGAGCCTCGGGCACTGGGGCCTTGTTCTTCTCAGCAGCAGATATGTTTCTGGTGGATCTCTTGGGTGCAGTAGACTTGGAGGCTTGAGCTTGAGTTGAAGGCTTGGGGGGAGACTTGGGCTTTGATGGTGCAGCCCCAGTTCTTACGGCATCCCCCATAAGCTTTTGAGACTTTGTGATACGTCTCCAATGTATCTATAATTTTTTATTATTCCATGCTATTGTTTATGAAGTCTTAGATGTTTAATGGGCTTTATCATTCCCTTTTATATCATTTTTGGGACTAACCTACTAACCCAAAGGCCTAGTCCAGATTGCTGTTTTTTGCCTATTTCAGGGTTTTGCAGAAAAGGAATATCAAATGGAGTCCAAACGGAATGAAACCTCCGCGAGAGATATTTTTGAAGGAAATCATGCTCGAGAGTCTTCGGGGCCAAGTCAGGGGACGTGGGGCCTGCCCTCGAGGGTGGGGGGCGCGCCCCCCTTCCCAGGGCGCACACCCCTGCCTCGAGGCTGGCCCACATGGCACCCGGTAACCCCTTCTTCCTATATATACCTACGTACCCCAGAAACTCCATACGTAGAGAGAAAACCCTAATTCCACCGCCGTAGCTGCTGTTCCCATGGAGATCCCATCTTGGAGCCTGTTCTGAGAGGGCGATCCATCACGGAGGCCTTCATCATCATCATCATCGCCCTCACCATGAGTTGTGAGTAGTTTACCTTAGACCTTTGGGTCCATAGCTAGTATCTAGATGGCTTCTTCTCTCTCTCCGGATCTCAATACAAAGTTCTCCTCGGTCTTCGAGGAGATCTATTCGATGTAATCTCTTTTTGCGATGTGTTTGTCGAGATCCGATGAATTGTGAGTTTATGATCAAGGTTATCTATGAAAGATATTTGGTTCTTCTCTGAACTTTTTATGTGTGCTCATAATATCCTTGCAAGTCTCTTCAAATTATTGGTTTGGTTTGGCCTACTAGATCTATAGTTCTTGCAATGGGAGAAGTGCTTGGCTTTGGGTTCAATCTTGCGGTGTCCTTTCCCAGTGACAGTAGGGGCAGCAAGGCACGTATTGTATTGTTGCCATCGAGGATAAAAAGATGGGGTTTTCAGCATATTGCTTGAGTTTATCCCTCTACATCATGTCATCTTGCTTAAGGCATTACTCTGTTCGTATGAACTCAATACACTAGATGCATGCTGGATAGCGGTCGATGTGTGGAGTAATAGTAGTAGATGCAGAATCGTTTTGGTCTACTTGTCTCGGACGTGATGCCTATATACAATGATCATGCCTAGATAGTCTCATAATTATTCGCTTTTCTATCAACTGCTCGACAGTAATTTGTTTACCCGCCGTAGAATATTGCTATCATGAGAGAAGCCACTAGAGAAAACTATGGCCCCCAGGTCTATTATCAACATATCAATCTACATCTACTTTACTTTTCTTGCTTTTATTTGTTGTTTTATTAAATCAAAAATACCAAAAATATTATCTTATCATCTCTATCAGATCTCACTATCGTAAGTGACCGTAAAGGGATTGACAACCCCTTATCGCGTTGGCTGCGAAGTTCTTATTTGTTTGTGCAGGTGCGAGAGACTGACACGTGGTCTCCTACTGGATTGATACCTTGGTTCTCAAAAACTGAGGGAAATACTTATGCTACCGTGCTGCATCTCCCTTTCCTCTTCAAGGGAATACAACGCAAGCTCAAGAGGTAGCAAGAAGAATTTCTGGCGCCGTTGCCGGGGAGACTCACGCCAAGTCAAGTCAAGATTTGCCATCCCGTCAACTAGCCAATTTCTGGCGCCGTTGTCGGGGAGACTTATGCAAAATTCATATACCAAGTACCTATGACAAACCCTTATCCTAAGCATTACATTTATTTGCCTCTCGTTTTCCTCTCCCCCACTTCACCTTTGCCATTTTATTCGCCCTTTTTCCGCCGTGTGTTTCTCATTTGCTTGCTTCTTGTTTGCTTGTGTCTCCATGTGCCATCTATGTGCTTGCATCTTTGCTTGCTAAAAATTTATTGTTATGGATCACCTTAAAGTGTTCTACCTAGATCATCTTCGATCCCTTTGCTCTCGTGCTGAAACCCCAACTAGCATAGTTGATGGGAAATCTTTAGATGAGCATGCTCATTTTGTGCGTCACCGTTTGTTTGAAAAGGGGAGACTCTTATGGGATCAAATAAACAGATTGATGTGTTATGCTTGGAATCTTTGTGAAATTTGTGATTTTACTTGTTGCTCTACGAACCCTAAAAAACACCCACCCTACCTATGTGAGTTCAATGATAATAAAATCGTATCCTCTTATGCAAAGGTTTTTTATAGTTACTACGATATCGAACAAATTGAAGAATTTGTTGCTTTTAAGGGTGCTTATGAAGTTGCTTCTTTGATTGAAAAGTATGGCATTACTCTCTATGAATTTGAAAATTTTGCCATACTTCAACATTGCTATGAAAACTATACTCATAATGTCTATGTCAAAGATTTTATTGAAAGAATGACCGCTGCTTTGAAAGAAAATGATGATATGCATGAATCTATAGATAATTTTGATTCCGATGATTGGATTGAATTATCCATTGATGAACATGATGCTTCCTATCCTTGTGGCCATGATGCCAATATTTATGAAGATGAATTTGCTATCGTTCCTTATGTTAAACATGAGGTCATTACAATTGCACCCATACTTGATAGTTCCTTCGATGAAAAGCATGATTGCAATGATGTTATTATAAATTCTTTTAATGCCAATTGTGTTAATGATATGCAAAACCCTAAGCTTGGGGATGCTAGTTTTGCTATGACTACTATTTGTTGCAATGATCATGATTGGGGTGATTCTTCTTATGATCTTGAAAATTTATTTAATCCCCATGATGAATATAAGATTGATAATAATGTTTGCAATAATATTAAAAGTGGGTTTGGAGAGGTCATGACTTTAGTTAATGTTAATCCCACTATTTTGGAAGAGTGTCAACTTTCCATGCATGTGGATCGTGTTGAGAATATGTTATGTGATAGCTATTTTATTGAATTGATCATGATCCTACACGCAATTATTATGAGAGAGGGAAATATGCTTGTAGAAATTTTCATGTTACTAAATTACCTCTCATTATGTTGAGATTGCTATTGTTCCTTTCTCCTTCCTTGCATATGCTAGATCTTGCTTGTCTTGGTAATTTGTTTTCCTATAAGATGCCTATGCATAGGAAGTATGTTAGACTTAGAGGTGTTTTTCACATGTATTATGATGCTCTCCTTGTGCTTCAACCATAGTCCTTTATGTGAGCATCATTGAATTATCGTGCCTAGCTAGGGGCGTCAAACGATAGCGCTTGTTCGGAGGCAACCCCATTTTTTGTTTTTTGTTTTTGCTGCTGTTAGGGAATAAATATTGCATCTAGCCTCTCATTAGATGTGTTTTCATGTTTTGTTTAGTGTTTGTGCCAAGTAAAACCTTTGGTAGAACTTGTGTGAAGTTTATTTGATCTTGCTGTGAAAAACAGAATCGTTAGCGCTCGCTAAAGTAGACTTCAGATTTTACTGGAGCGTGATTTTTAGTTGATTATTTTTGCTGCTGATTTGTAGACAAATTGAGCAAATTTAAAAATTTAGTTTGAATTTTTTGGAGTTCTAGAAGTAGGCGAACTCAGCATATTACTACAGACTGTTCTGTTTTTGACAGATTCTGTTTTCGTGTGTTGTTTGCTTATTCCGATGCATCTATGAGTAATATTGGAGGATATGAACCATAGAGAACTTGGAGTACAGTAGGTTTAACACCAATATAAACAATGAATGAATTCCTTGCTGTACCTTTGAGTGGTGGTTTGCTTCCTCTTACTAACGGAGCTCACGAGAATTTTTGTCTAAGTTTTGTGTTGTGAAGTTTTCAAGTTTTGAGTATTGCTTTGATGGACAATGGAACAAGGAGTAGAAAAGGCATAAGCTTGGGGATGCCCATGTCACCCCAAGTAAATTCAATATAATCAAAATCCTAAGCTTGGGGATGCCCCGGGAAGGCATCCCCTCTTTCTTCTTCATCCATCGGTAACTATACTTGGAGCTATATTTTTATTCGCAACATGCTATGTGTTTTGCTTGGAGCGTCTTGTATAATTTGAGTCTTTGCTTGTTAGTTTGCCACAATCATCCTTGCTGGACACACCTATTTTAGAGAGTTAAATATGCCCTAGAAATTGTTAGAACACTCTATATGCTTCACTTATATCTTTTGAGTTGAATAGTTTTTGCTCTAGTGCTTCACTTATATCTTTTAGAGCACGGTGGTGGTAATATTTTGTAGAAATTGTTGAACTCTCATGCTTCACTTAGATCTATTTGAGAGTGTAGTAAAACAGCATGGTAAAATGTTTAGGCTAAAGAAACTAGTCTTCACATGATAGACATCCAATATCAATGTAGTAAAAAAAATCACATCAAGTGCATTGAGTAGAAAGAGATGTTGGATGCTTGATAAATGTTTTGAGACATGAGGATAGTGATATTAGAGTCATGCTAGTGGAGTAATTATGAAATTGATAAATATTTGTGTTAAGGTTGGTGATTCCCGTAGCATGCACGTATGGTGAACCGTTGTGTGACTAAGTTAAAGCATGAGGTATTTGTAGAGTGTCAACCTTTGTGTGGAGGTCGGGGGCGCACGATGGTTAACTCCTACCACCCCCCCCCCTAGGGGCATGCGTTGATTGCTTTGTTTTGATGACTTGTAGATATTTGCAATAAGTATATGAGTTCTTATGTCTAATGTTGAGTCCATGAATTATACGCACTCTCACCCTTCCACCATTGCTAGCCTCTCTTGTACCGCGCAACTTTCGCTGGTGCCATAAACCCACTATATATCTTTCCTCAAAACAGCCACCATATTGTTCATCAAAACAGCCACTATACCTATCTATCATGGCATTTCCATAGCCATTCCGAGATATATTGCCATGCAACTTTCCACCGTTCCGTTTATATGACACGCATCATATTGTCATATTGCCATTGCATGATCATGTAGTTGACATCGTATTTGTGGCGAGGCCACCATGCATAATTTTTATACATGTCACTCTTGTTTCATTGCACATACCGATACACCGCCGGAGGCATTCATATAGAGTCATACTTTGTTGTTGTAGTATTTAGTTGTAATCTTGTGTTGTAACGAATGTGTGATGATCATCATTTATAGAGCATTGTCCCATGGGAGGAAAGGCTGAATCTATAAAGCCCCTCCGCAAAAAAAAAGGCCAAAGAAAAAAGAAAAAAAGAAAAAAAAGGCGGACAATTGATACTATCTTTTTCCACACTTGTGCTTCAAAGTAGCAGCATGTTCTTCATTGTAGAGAGTCTCATGCTTAGTCACTTTCATATACTAGTGGGAATTTTTCGTTATAGAACTTGGCTTGCATATTCCAACGATGGGCTTCCTCAAATGCCCTAGGTCTTCATGAGCAAGCAACTTGGATGCACACCCACTAGTTTCTTTTGTTGAGCTTTCATTCATATTTAGCTCTAGTGCATCTGTTGCATGGCAATCCCTACTCACTCACATTGATATCTATTGATGGGCATCTCCATAGTCCGTTGATACGCCTAGTCGATGTGAGACTATCTCCCTCTTTTTGTCTTCTACACAACCACCTCTATTCCACCCATAGTGCTATGTCCATCGCTCACGCTCATGTATTGCGTGAAAGTTGAAAGGTTTGAAAAGATGGAGCATGAAAACAAATGCTTGGCTGAAATTGGGGTTGTGCATGATATGAAAATTTTGTGTGATAGCAAGGGAGCAGAGCCAACACTATATGATTTTGTAGGGATAACTTTCTTTAGCCATAATATTTTGAGAAGACGTGATTGCTTTGTTAGTATTGCTTGAAGTATTGTTATTTCTTATGTCAATATATACTTTTATCTTGAATCCTTCAGATCTGAACATTCATGCCACAATTAAGATAATTACATTGAAAAATTATATTGGTTAGCATTCCACATCAAAAATTCTTTCTATATCATTTACCTACTCGAGGACGAGCAGGAATTAAGCTTGGGGATGCTCGATACGTCTCCAACGTATATATAATTTTTTATTGTTCCATGCTATTATTTATGAAGTCTTAGATGTTTAATGGGCTTTATCATTCACTTTTATATCATTTTTGGGACTAACCTACTAACCCAAAGGCCCAGTCCAGATTGCTGTTTTTTCCTATTTCAGGGTTTTGCAGAAAAGGAATATCAAACGGAGTCCAAACGGAATGAAACCTTCGCGATAGATATTTTTGGAGGAAATCACGCTTGACAATCTTCGGGGCCAAGTCAAGGGACGTGGGGCCTGCCCTCGAGGGTGGGGGCGCGCCCCCCTTCCTAGGGCGTTCCCCCCTGCCTCGAGGCTGGCCCACACGGCCCCGGTGCCCCCCTTCTTCCTATATATACCTACGTACCCCAAAAACTCCATACGCAGAGAGAAAACCCTAATTACACCGCCGTAGCTGCTGTTCCCGTGGAGATCCCATCTTGGAACCTGTTCCGGGAGGGGGATCCATCACGGAGGCCTTCATCATCATCATCATCGTCCTCACCATGAGTTGTGAGTAGTTTACCTCAGACCTTCGGGTCCATAGCTAGTATCTAGATGGCTTCTTCTCTCTCTCCGGATCTCAATACAAAGTTATCCTCGGTCTTCGAGGAGATCTATTCGATGTAATCTCTTTTTGAGTTGTGTTTGTCGAGATCTGATGAATTGTGAGTTTATGATCAAGGTTATCTATGAAAGATATTTGGTTCTTCTCTGAACTTTTTATGTGTGCTCATAATATCCTTGCAAGTCTCTTTGAATTATTGGTTTGGTTTGGCCTACTAGATCTATAGTTCTTGCAACGGGAGAAGTGCTTGGCTTTGGGTTCAATCTTGCGGTGTCCTTTCCCAGTGATAGTAGGGGCAGCAAGGCACGTATTGTATTGTTGCCATCGAGGATAAAAAGATGGGGTTTTCATCATATTTCTTGAGTTTATCCCTCTACATCATGTCTTCTTGCTTAAGGCGTTACTCTGTTCGTATGAACTCAATACACTAGATGCATGCTGGATAGCGGTCGATGTGTGGAGTAATAGTAGTAGATGCAGAATCGTTTCGGTCTACTTGTCTCGGACGTGATGCCTATATACAATGATCATGCCTAGATAGTCTCATAATTATTCGCTTTTCTATCAATTGCTCGACAGTAATTTGTTTACCCGCCGTAGAATATCGCTATCATGAGAGAAGCCACTAGAGAAAACTATGGCCCCCGGGTCTATTCTCAACATATCAATCTACATCTACTTTACTTTTCTTGCTTTTATTTGCTGTTTTATTAAATCAAAAATACCAAAAATATTATCTTATCATCTCTATCATATCTCACTATCGTAAGTTACCGTAAAGGGATTGACAACCCCTTATCGCGTTGGCTGCGAAGTTCTTATTTGTTTGTGCAAGTGCGAGGGACTGGCGTGTGGTCTCCTACTAGATTGATACCTTGGTTCTCAAAAACTGAGGGAAATACTTACGCTGTTGTGATGCATCTCCCTTTCCTCTTCGAGGGAATACAACGCAAGCTCAAGAGGTAGCACTTTGTAGGAGGTGCAGTAGGCTCTTCTTCCTCCTCTTCTTCTTCAGATTCTCTCAACATGGATGGTTTGCCAATGACTCTGGCAGTAGTCTTCTTGACTCTCTCTTTCCTTTTATTTCCTCCTGTAGCCTCATATTCTCTTGGTTCAAGAGTGAACTCCATAGTTTCTTGAGTGGAGGCTCTGGCTTTTGACATGGGAATCCTCTTGGCAGGAGCTTTCTTCTTCAATCCTGGCTTGATAGTACCAGCAACAACATATTCCTTCTTGAGTACCTTCTTCTTTGAGGTGACTTCCTCGGCAACAAAATCTTCATCCTCGGAATCTGAAGTTCTCTTCTTCCTTTGTTTGGTAGCGGCTTTTGGCAAGTTGCTTGGAGTGCTTCTGCTACCTCCATCATGGCTGCTAGAGGGACTAGTGCCCTCACTGAGGTTCATGTGCTCTTCTAACCTGTTTTGGCTATCACTGCCCTCAGACATTGCTGAAACTGACCCTGTGAATAGTTGGTATAGGTAGAGTGGAAGAGCATCACAAAGTGCAGCTATTTTTCAAAAATATTGAGACAAAAACTTAACTTTAGTTTTCTGCAGAAAACATTTCGGAGCTACCGATTTTACGAACTCGGTGACACCGAAGCATAAACAGAGTCTAAACATGTCGTTTCGGTCAGACCGGAATGCAGTTCGGTGACTCTAAGATGCTAGGGTTTTATAGAGAAAGTGAAATTGGTCACACCGATTACTACACTTCGGTCAGACCGAGTTGTATTTGTGCAGTGGCCTAAGCTAAATCGGTGAGACTGGGATCCTCAGATCGGTCGGTCCGAGATGAGTTCGGAGGAAATCTAACTCTAAGTTTTCGTATCAAATCTATTCTAACGGAATTTTTCAATGGATAGATTGATCTCATTCGTGGAAAGAATAATGATAATGACCTTTGTGCAAGAACCGGAGTTAGAGAAAGCACAAAAGGAGTCGAGTTCATACCCTAACTTGGCGATGAACTCGCTACGGCGACAACGGCGGTGGAGATTCCGTTGATGGCGATGGAGACGAGCGGCAGGAGGCACTGGCGACGACGGCGACGATCCGGAGACTAGGGGGCCGCAGTGCTTGGGCGGACTCGTGCGGTTTGAGGAAAGTCTCAATCATACGGGTACGCAGAGTATATTTACCCAGACATTGTCGGTGTGACCGGGTGGAACGACTCGGTGGCACCGAGATGCAAAATTGCTAGCAGTTACTGCAACTCGATGTGACTGAATTGTTCTAATCGATTGCACCGAGATGAAAAACCTAGATCAACTTAATGAATTCGGTGAGACCGAGAGGGGTGAGTTGGTCTGACCGAGATGCATTAAGAGGTTTTGGAGGTTTAAGCCCTTGACGGATCGGTGGATTTGAGTGCTCCTCACCTGGAGGGTCCGAATTCGACTTATTTAAACTTTGTGATGTAGCATGAATAGAGTTTGAGACGAGAAAATTATAGATAGCTAGAGGGAGAACTTAGGCTTTCTTGTCCATCCATTTGGCAAAAAGAGAAAAGCCAAACAATCAATGGAACAAATGGATGTTCTTAAATGGAGAAAAATATGCAACAAACATGTTCACACAATAAGATGCCAAATAAAACATGTGGCAAAGCATGCACAAACACTCTAGCATCTATCAAGCAATTGGTGATGATTAGGTCATCTATATATGAGTATATTGACTTAGGAGCCAAATGAGAACATTTGATCATAGGTCATACTCATCATTTAAGCACAAGTGGGGTTATCACTTTTACATAGAGCATTGTTGTGTTCACACCATTAGAATTTCTTTAGCTCAATTCTTAGAGCAAATCTCCCCCTAGATGTGATATCCCCCCTTTGAGGGATGAACTAACCTTGGGTTTTCTCAATGATGACTTCATGTAGATGTTGAAGATGTGGATGCTCAATGTTGATGTTGATCATTTGGAGCCATCCATTTGAGTGAATTGTACTTTCAATACCTACATGAGTTAGTCCCACAAGGAACACACAAGGATATCCATAGACCTAGAGTGAAATACACATATGATGATGTCCATGAAAGCATTAGGTTACCTTGTCCCTTGTATTACCAACAAGAGGGTTTGTGACTCCTTGAACTAGTGCAAGATATGGAAGTTGATTTCACTTGTCCTTGACAAAATGAATACGAGTGATGCTTGTTGGCGGAGTCACCCTCAAGAACTCTCTAGTTCTTCTTCTTTGGGACCCACATCAACTTGATGGGAATCCTTGGAGTTGTAGTCGTACTTGATGAAGTAGAACTTGATGTAGTCTTGGGAACCCACTTGACCAATGCCTTAGGAGCTTCTTCAAATGAATCAATCTCTTCTTGAAGCTTGTCCTTGCCTTTTAGCTTGTGGCCTTGTGGTGGAAGATCATCTTGAGTTTGTTTCCCCTTGAAATAAGGGGGGTCATACTTCTCTTGTTGAGAAACAAACTTTGCCTGGGAGTATTGATCTTCTTCCCACTCAACTCCATTGGCATTGAACTTTCGTTCAAAACCAACACCTTGATTCTTCTGGCGCCTTCCTTGCTTGCGTACAATTTCCTCAAATTGCTTACTTCCGGCCAGACTCTTGTAAACACCTTTCTCTATGATTCCCTTCAATAAGCTATTTTCTTGTTCAAGTGTAACTTGGCTAAGAGAATCATTAGTGGAATCAAGAGAACTACTAGAAGCAACAATATTGGATTTAACATGATTATTGTTACTACTAGAAGAAGAATCTTTCTTGTTTTTGTTGCTAGATTTTACTTGTGGCATGTAAGTAGACAAGAGTAAATGCTTGGAAATGTAAGAAGAACTTTTCTTTCAAAGATCATCATTTATTGCTTTTAAGAACCCATGCTCTTGCTCTAAATTTAGCTTTTCAAAGCGTAGCTTTTCATGAGTTTTTAAAAGCTCTCGATGATCCTCTAAGGTAGTTTCATGAGCGAACATGAGAGTATTTAATTCTCTAGTTAAACGCTCAATCTCCTTCTTATCATTATCATTAGTTTCATCTTAATTAGCATGATTAATAGCAATTTCATCATAGATTTCATCACTATCATTGTCAACAAGTAATTCATCATCTCCTAGCAAATCATCTTCATCACTATTGAAATCAAGATACTCGGGGTGTGATACCTTGGGGCCTTTAGCCATGAAGCATCTTCCAATTTCTTCATTTGGTGATTCAAATATATCGTAGGAGTTGGATGACACAAGAGCAATTCCGGGAACACCTTCATCTTGAGTATCTTCGGAGTCGGAGTGATAGCTTCTCTCGGAGTGGTTGTCGGAGTCGGAACCGGATACCCATTCACAAACATGAGCTTGATGTCTTTGTCTTGTATAGCTCCTTGATGATTTGTCCTTCCTTTCCGAATCCTTGCTTCTATGAGAGGGTCTTCGTTCATAGCGACCATCTCTACTCGTTCTCTATCTTGGTCGTGATTCATCTCTTTTACTTCTCCTTTTGGGTGAATCTTCTTTTCTTTTGTATGGAGCCGTACACTCATTTGAGTAGTGTCCGGGTCTCCCACAATTATAGCAATTGCGATCACGACTAGAAGATCTTTTTTCATTGTAGGACCTTGACTTGGAAATTCACTCTTTGCTTCTATTCTTGTAGAACTTGTTGAAGTTCTTCACCATTAAGCTCAATTCTTCATTGAAGATGTGTTTCTCACTTGATGTTGTAGGAGCGTCACATGAGACTTTGTAAGCACCACTAGATTTGTTGTGAAGCTCTTCCTTATCCTTGAGTGACATCTCATGAGCAACAATTCTACCAATGACTTTCGTTGGTTTGAGATCTTTGTAATTGGGCATCATTTGGATTAAGGTTCACACGGTATCATACTTTCCATCCAAGGCTCTAAGGATCTCCTTGATGATGAATCTGTCGGTCATCTCTTCGCTTCCAAAACCGGCAACCTCATTTGTAATGAGAGCAGACCTAGAGTACATCTCAGCGACTCCTTCACCATCCTTCATCTTGAACTTCTCAAGTTGACTTTAAAGCACATCCAACTTGGATTCCTTGATGGACTCGGTACCTTCGGGCATATCAACAAAAGTATGCCAAATTTCCTTTGCATTCTCAAGGCGGCTGATTTTGTTGAATTCTTCGGGGCACAATCCGTTGAAGAGGATATCGCAAGCTTGAGCATTGTATTGCAACATCTTTAATTCTTTCGCAGATGCTTCATGATCCGGTTCTCTTCCATCCTCGAAGTATTCACCTTGCAAACCAATTGGCATAATAGCCCAAACGGCAGGGTTATGTCCAAGAATGTGCATTTTCATCTTATGCTTCCAACTAGCAAAATTAGTACCATCAAAGGAAGGACCTCTACGGTGGTAAGTTCCCTTGCTAGACGCCATACTCTCCTAAGTTGTGAAACCAAGGCTATGATCACCAAAGCTATGGAAATCAAGGCAAAAGGGGACCAAAGCTCTGATACCACTTGTAGGATTGAAAGTAGGTCTAGAGGGGGGTGATTAGACTACTTGACCCAAAAAATCTTGCCTTTTCCCAAATTTAAGTGTTGGCAGATTTTAGCAATTAGAACAAGTCAAGCAACCAACCTACACATGCAATTTTAAGAGTGTAGCAGCGGAAAGTAAAACATTGCATATGAAGGTAAAGGGAAGAGTTTGGAGAGTGCAAACGCAATGGAGACACAGAGATTTTTGGCGTGGTTCCGATAGGTGGTGCTATCGTACATCCACGTTGATGGAGACTTCAACCCACGAAGGGTAACGACTGCGCGAGTCCGCGGAGGGCTCCACCCATGAAGGATCCACGAAGAAGCAACCTTGTCTATCCCACCATGGCCATCGCCCACGAAGGACTTGCCTCACTCAGGTAGATCTTCACGAAGTAGGCGATCTCCTTGCCATTACAAACTTCTTGGTTCAACTCCACAATCTTTGTCAGGGCTCCCAAGCGATACCTAACCAATCTAGAAGACACCACTCTCAAAAGGTAATAGATGGTGTGTTAATGATGAACTACTTGCTCTTGTGCTTCAAATGATAGTATCTCCAACACTCAACTCTCTCTCACAGATTTGGATATGGTGGAAAGATGATTTGAGTGGAGAGCAACTTGGGGATGGTTAGAGATCAAGATTCTTGTGGTTGGATTGGAATATCTTGGTCTCAACACATGAGAAGGTGGTATTCTCTCAGAAAATGAGTAGTGTAAGTGTAGGCACATTTTGATGGCTCTCTCACAAATGGAGATGGGAGTGGACGGGTATATATAGCTTCCACACAAAATCCAACTGTTACACACATTTGACCCAACTCGGTCAGACTGAATAGAAGAACTCAGTTAGGCCGAAGCAGTTCAAAATGTGAATGTTAGAAATCTCGGTGGGACAGACATGATCAACTCGGTGGGATCGATGTACTAGGGCTAGGGAAACCTCATCTCGGTGAGACCGGTTGCATGAACTCAGTGAGACCGATTTCAGCAAAGATCAAACAGATAGTTGGTCAGGCAAGCTCGGTGGAACCGATCGCTCTTTTCGGTGAAATCGAAATGTTACGAAGGGACACAAAGAGTTTACCATGCAAACTCGGTGATACCGGTCGCTCTTCTCGGTGAGACCGAAATGTTACGAAGGGAAACATAGAGTTTGCAATGGCATCTCGGTGAGACCGAGATCCATATCGGTGTGACCGAATTATCCAGGGTTTCTCGGAGTGGCTATGTCAAATGAACTCGATGGCGCCGTATAGATCAAATCGGTGGGGCCGAGTTTGACTTTGGGTTGTTGAATATATTTGGAAATGAGAAAGTGGCTGAGGGTTTTGGAGCAATATCACTAAGCACTTGAGCAAGTAGACCATTAAGAAACACATCATCCCCTTTTAATAGTATTGGCTTTCCTATGGACTCAATGTGATCTTGGATCACTAAAATGAAAATGAAGAGTCTTGAGCTTTTTGCCAATCTTTGTCCTTAGCATTTTGAGGGGTCCATATCTCTAGTCCATGCCATGCCAATCATTGAACTTCCTGAAATATTTAACTTGAATGGATATTAGTTCAATAAGCTATTTGTTGTTACGAATTACCAAAACCACCCGGGGATTAGTTTCACTTTCACGAGTCAATGGTCGACTTGCAACTAGGATGAGACAAACTACATGTCGGGTGTGTGTCGATGATGGACCCAACTGAGATGAAAAACAAAAACACATGCTTCAGTTGTGAGTTAAGGATCGATTGTGTGTCAATGGTGGACCTGCAACTAGAATGAAAATAAAAACACATGATCCAGTTGCGAGTCGAGGGTGGAGTTGCACCTGAGACAACTACAAAACTACGAGTCTAGTTGTAACTCAATGATCGACTTGTAACTAGGATGAAACAAACTACATGTTAGTTGCATGTCGCAGGTGGACCTATATCTAGGATAAAAATAATAAAATAGAGGCAAAATAATAGGGGTCAAAGTTTGGTCGGTGAGAAGAAGTAGGATTGGGGGGGGGGGTGCTTGACTATGAAATGTCATATCGGACATCACTCCTTCGGACAAACAGAAAACACGACGCGAGGTCAACGAGCATGACTCAGAAGCATGTGTATTTAGATATATGAGTTAGATGAAACATGGTTAACTCTCATTTAGATGATAATTAGCAAACCAATCCGAAATAGGACTCGAGACCACGCCGCAGAAACAGCCGAAGAGAAGACGCACGCACAAACAGGTCCATAATTAGACACCAAACACACGACGCGACATAGAGCGCGCATGACAAAATATCCCGCAATCAAAATTTATACAACATTTAAAATGAACATATGACAAAGTGAAAACAAGTTCATGAGTTTAAATGAATAAATAAAGAATAAGAAGAAAACTTGGAAAAGGTAAAAATAGAAAAAAAATCATGAATTTAAAATAGTTCAGAATTTAAAACAAATAAAATAGAAAAATAAAATAGAAAAATAAAATAAAACTGAAATGGAAACGAACTAAAAAACATATATCGGGAGTCAAATGGAGTTAAAAAAAATGAGAAGAACTAGGACTTAGTGGCGGAGCTTGCACCAAGAAGTTGGGCAAGCCAAGCCAAAAGGATTACTACTAGCTAGTGTTTTGTGACCCCATCAGCTGACTATAGGAGGTGAAGCTGCAGAGCTGGGCCAGCCATGGCCCATTCGGCCTTGCCTAAGCCCCGCGAGTGCTAGGACTGGCTTGTGAAAAGAAAAAGAAAAACGAAACCGACCTCACACTAGAACGACCTTGAGGACTGAGGAGCGGACTTGAAATCCAACAACGACCTCACACTAGCAACCACACTGGCCGCGCGCGATACAACGCGCCGCATGAGGGCAACAACCAGACCATCTTGTTTTGCACTAATATTAAATACAGACAACCCAACGTCTCTAGATTTAGATGTGAGATAGCTATTTCACATCTTATAAAATAACAAATCTTTTCTAGGAGGTGCAATTGAGATATAATCAGAATAGAACATGTACTCCCTCCGTTCCTAAATATAAGTCTTTGGAGAGATTTCACTATAGACCACATACGGAGCAAAATGAATGAATCTATACTCTAAAATGCATCTATATACATCTGTATGTGGTTCATAGTGGAATCTCTTCAAAGACTTATATTTAGGAACGGAGGGAGTATTTAAAAAGTGCAAGTGACGTATAATCACACCATGAAACACATACATAGAAATCTCAATGTACTTTCTAGGAACAGTGTTGATGTACACCTGTGAGAAAGTGCAAGTATTATATGCAAAAGAAGTCCACGATGGCACCAATGGTCGATGAACAAAAAAGGACTAATACGACACAAGAGGACAGCTGACACTGAAGTACTCGACCTTACGACGCTCATGAACTTCTAAAATATGAAGTTTCCTAGTTTTGGTTATTTTAGCACTGATAAAAAGAAATGCAATCATATTCATACAGGGTTCAATATGGGACCATGAAAACCACATTAAAAAAATATACATAATACTACAGCAATTTGAATTTCCCTAAAATTACTACTACTACTACTCCAAAAGCGCCTTTTTTAGAACTACGGAAGTGCTTTTTTAGAACTACGGAAGTGCTATGCTACACCCGCACCAGCACGCATAGAAATTCCGTAATTACTAGTAAAGGGTTACTTTTTGCACACGGTACTCCCACCTTCTCGGGTGCTGTGTGTGCCACTTGTCAGAACTC
>LR738713.1:348374907-348385499 GCA_902687465.1 Secale cereale
GCACAAACAGGTCCATAATTAGACACCAAACACACGACGCGACATAGAGCGCGCATGACAAAATATCCCGCAATCAAAATTTATACAACATTTAAAATGAACATATGACAAAGTGAAAACAAGTTCATGAGTTTAAATGAATAAATAAAGAATAAGAAGAAAACTTGGAAAAGGTAAAAATAGAAAAAAAAATCATGAATTTAAAATAGTTCAGAATTTAAAACAAATAAAATAGAAAAATAAAATAAAACTGAAATGGAAACGAACTAAAAAACATATATCGGGAGTCAAATGGAGTTAAAAAAAATGAGAAGAACTAGGACTTAGTGGCGGAGCTTGCACCAAGAAGTTGGGCAAGCCAAGCCAAAAGGATTACTACTAGCTAGTGTTTTGTGACCCCATCAGCTGACTATAGGAGGTGAAGCTGCAGAGCTGGGCCAGCCATGGCCCATTCGGCCTTGCCTAAGCCCCGCGAGTGCTAGGACTGGCTTGTGAAAAGAAAAAGAAAAACGAAACCGACCTCACACTAGAACGACCTTGAGGACTGAGGAGCGGACTTGAAATCCAACAACGACCTCACACTAGCAACCACACTGGCCGCGCGCGATACAACGCGCCGCATGAGGGCAACAACCAGACCATCTTGTTTTGCACTAATATTAAATACAGACAACCCAACGTCTCTAAATTTAGATGTGAGATAGCTATTTCACATCTTATAAAATAACAAATCTTTTCTAGGAGGTGCAATTGAGATATAATCAGAATAGAACATGTATTTAAAAAGTGCAAGTGACGTATAATCACACCATGAAACACATACATAGAAATCTCAATGTACTTTCTAGGAACAGTGTTGATGTACACCTGTGAGAAAGTGCAAGTATTATATGCAAAAGAAGTCCACGATGGCACCAATGGTCGATGAACAAAAAAGGACTAATACGACACAAGAGGACAGCTGACACTGAAGTACTCGACCTTACGACGCTCATGAACTTCTAAAATATGAAGTTTCCTAGTTTTGGTTATTTTAGCACTGATAAAAAGAAATGCAATCATATTCATACAGGGTTCAATATGGGACCATGAAAACCACATTAAAAAAATATACATAATACTACAGCAATTTGAATTTCCCTAAAATTACTACTACTACTACTCCAAAAGCGCCTTTTTTAGAACTACGGAAGTGCTTTTTTAGAACTACGGAAGTGCTATGCTACACCCGCACCAGCACGCATAGAAATTCCGTAATTACTAGTAAAGGGTTACTTTTTGCACACGGTACTCCCACCTTCTCGGGTGCTGTGTGTGCCACTTGTCAGAACTCAGAAGTTTCTCTTTTCTTTCTAAATTCGTTTATTCAAAATATTTTATGTCTTAAACTGTGCATCCAAATTCCAAACTGTTTTTATCGTTGGATTTCTCGTGTCACGATATTCAAAACTAAATCTCATGTTAATAGGTTTTGACGAACTTGTTTTCACAGGAAAAAAACACGAAAGCACCTTTTTTTTTACTTCTGGGAAGCACAGTCGCGGTAGCCAAATTGTGCCTCCACATGAAGCAAATATGTGCTTCTCGTGAAAACACGTAGTTTTTTCCTTTCCAAGAAGCACAACTATGCTTCTCAGGGAAGCAAATCTGTGCATCCATGAGAAGCAAATATGTGCTTCTTGGGGAAGCATGGATTTTTTCCCTTTTCGAGAAGCACAGTTGTGCTTTCCGTCGAAGCAAACTTATGCCTCCACGAGAATCACAATTGTGCTTCTTGTGCAAGCACATATTTTTTTTCTTTTTGAGAAGCACTCTGCTTTTCTCGCGAAAGGAAATCTATTCCTCCACGAGAAACAAATATTGCTTCTTGTGAAAGCACAATTTTTTGTTCGAGAAGCGCAACTATGCTTCTGGCGGAAACAAATATGTGCCTCCACATCAAGCTAATTTGTGCTTTTTGTGGAAGCATATTTTCCCCTATTCACGAGAAGAAAATATCCATGAATTTATTTTCTCCAAAACCTAGGGAAACCGAGCGAAAACAGAAAAAAAATCATCTAAAACCCAAAAACGCGTATGAAAAAATAAAAAATAAAAATCCAAAAGAATCTTCCAGCAAGGCCTCTAGTTAGTTGCTCTCGAAAAGTTCACGTCACAGAAAAAAAAGATAGGACGAGACAAGCCCAACACAAAACAAGAGGCCCGTGGAATAACCTACATTTCCCTAAACAAACAAGAGTCCTGCTATACAGACGATGCTGGATGGACGTTGTGGAGACGACGCAGTAGATCGAGCCATTCCATGCACCACAGCAGTACTGCTCCACCGTTCAATATACAGTCGGCTGCATGTCGTGACAGTACTTTCATTGTACAGCAGTTTCGAACAAACAAAAGAAACCCACAAATGAAGCATAACCGAGTATACCTAATCATCGCTTACTGCGGCAGCTAACAAAACTGGCGCTGACGCACATGCTCTCATGGGCGGGCCCAGCATGAAGCTTCTCACTCCTTGTTTACTTCTGTTTCACAGGTCGACCAGGTAATCCTTCCTCGCGGATCGCCTGCGCGAGCGACTCCGGAGGACCCCCAACCCTAGAGCGGAGGCGGCCGATCTGCCCCTTCCTCGGCCACTGCCGCCGCCGACGCCGGCGGTGGCGGCCGCGCCCGGCCGTCAAAGGTGGCGGGTGAGGCGGCGCGTCCTGGATGGCTCCTCCTTCGCGCGGAGGGGGGCTGTCCTCAGGGCTGCGCTGGGGCTGGCGCAGGCAGCGGCGCGGTTCTTCGCCGGCGAGCGGCGGGAGACGTGGAGGTGCGGTGTGGTGGAGGTGGTCGGGCGTGGGCTGCGGTGTGTTGGTGGAGGACGGGCGGCGCGACGGTGTGGTCACGAGGTGACGGCGCGTGCTTCAGGCCAGGTCCTGGCGGCGCAGAGAGGCTCGGCTAGGAGGTTCCTGGCGAGCAGCGTGCGGCTGGCCAGGTGGCTTTGGCGAGCGGCGTTCTTCTCCTGGCGACGCAGGCGTGGAGGCGCAGTCCGCGGTGGGGCAGGTCAGATCTGGGCCTCCTTGGTTCCGATCTGGAGCCTGGGTGTCGGTGTCTTCGCAAGACCGTACCTTGCGGGCGACGGCGGCCACCGACGGCCCTTGCCCTTGCCGGTTTTGTGTTGGTCGAATGTTGCCGTCCGTTGGGGTGCAGGGGTGGATGGTACCACGTCCCCCGTTTCGCGGTGGTGGTCGTCGGTGCACGGCGGGGAGCGCAGCGGTGCGGCGGATCCTGGCGAGGTGCACAACTGGGTAGTGGAGGAGGGTGGTGTGCTGGCTAACGACGGCGGCGGTGTGAACTCAGCCATGGGGGCGGCGGCGCTGAGGAGGCCCTGCCAGGAAGGAGATCCTGGCGGGCAGCGGGCGGCCGCTCCGTGAGATGCGCGAGCGGTGATGCCTCAGACGAGTTGGCGCCGAAGTGGTCGGAGGTGCGGGTCAGAATCATTCGTGTGGCAGTCCCCTGGTGTGGGTGAAGGTCGACGTGGTGGTTCTGGCTCTTGCACGGCATGTTTGGAAGTTGCTGCTCCTTGGCTTTGTTGGTGGATTGGGTCGCGTTCTCTCGGCAGTGTGGGTGGGGAAGAACCATGGATGCATGACTTCGACGGCAATTTGCTGCGGTGACGGTGGTGCGAGGCAACTGGGTCAGTGCTGCCCGTACCTTGGAGGTGTGGAGATGCGCGGCACTACGGATGAAAATCATGTCCGGTTCTAACCGGGCCGGCGACGATGGCACCAGTGGGTGTCGTTCCCCTCCCTGGAGGCGTCGTCGAGTGTGTCGCCATTCTCCTCGCCTGCTTGGGGTTGGCAGCTGTCTCTGGGCGAAAGCCTTGATTCCGCTGGATCGACACAATGGCGGCGTCTTTGACGTCGTCCCTCTGTTGGGAGCATCGTGCCAGGAGACTTGATGATCCTATGTTGCGCTCCTCTGGTGTTCGTCGTTGCCCTGGTCGTTTTGCCTTGGCGCAATGTACGATTGTCGACGGTGTGACTGACGTCGGTCGAGACGCGGTGAGGCTCTTGGTTTGGGTAGGCTTTGTTGCGTTGTAGTTGTGTTGTCGTGCGTGGCTGTTTGTGGGCTAGCGAGATGTGGAGTTGTGCTACGCTCGTTGTTCCCATCGATTGGTAGTTATCTTATATTAAATTTCTCTTCTTCTATAAAGCTATGGTACGCAATTTGCGTACCCTCGGAAAAGACAGGTCGACCAAGTTAGTCATAAAACAAAATGGTCGACCAGGTTGACTTCCCAAAAAACTTATAATTTGAAAAAATAAGTAAACTTGAAAAGCACATGAATTAGAAAAAGGTTCACAAAGTTTAAAAAATATCATGAATTTAAAATAGGTTCATAATTTTCCAGAAGAACATATTTAACAAAACTCAAATTTTCAAAAGAAGTTCGTTGATTTGAAAAAAAAACACAGTTTATAGAGAGAGAAAAACCATGCAATTAAGAAATACTTAGGAATTTTGAAAAATCATTAATTTGTAAATATAAAAAATTGAAGAAAAAACACAAGTTTAAAATAGGTCATGTATTTGGAAAAGGTTCTCGACTTTTAAAATTATTCAAGATTTTTAGAGAATAAAATGTTCACTTTTCAGAAAAAATAAATATGAATTTGATTATTTTTTGTGAAATTCGAAAAAGTTCATAAATTTTAAAACAAACCATGATTTTAATAAGAAAAAATCATGAAAATTTAGAAGAAACAAAATTGTGAATTCAATAAAGGTTGATGAATTTAAAAATATTTTCGACTTTAGAGAAGCATAAAAATAAAAAATTCATGCAATTTTAAATAAGAAAATAAGAAAAGGAAAAGGAAACAGAAACAGAATGGAAAGCGAAAATTAATAATAATCGAACAAAACAGGAGAAAACACTTACCCCATTAAACTGGAGGGAAGGTTCATTTTTTGGGCCGACCAGTTACTAGAGAGGGAATAAGTGCGTGAACGCCACTTACCAAATAAGTCTATAACTGGCGGGCATGCCCTATTATCAACAGAGATCTGCTGATCGATCGACTAGTTCAACTGTTAATTGTTGACCAGTTGACCAGATGACCATTAACAGTTGTGTTGACAATCGACTTTTCCTTCAAACATTTATTGAAGAAGTCTGCCAATTCTAAAAAAGATCAGGGGACATTGGAAAATAAATCATGAATCTTAGAAAGGTTTGGAAAAAGAATGTCAGTTTAAGAAAAGTTTGCAAATTTGAAAAACTTAATGAATTTGAAGAATCTCTTCCTAATAATAAAGCACGGATTGATTTTTTGTCGGGTTCACAGTCGCGCACTTTTTGTAAAAACATCCTTCTCTTTTGGGTGATTCAACCCGTGCTCCATGGCGTTTCATCCATTAAGTGGAAAGAAAAACGATTCTACATGCCTCTCTCTCTCCCGGTCTCTCCCCTAAGAGAACGCAAGGCGCCCCGACACTAGGGTTCCGTCGGCTCGTCGCGCCCCATCCCTCCTATCCCGACAACCCTTGCCACCCTCTCCCATCCCCAGTCGCCATCGTAGTCCCTCAGACGCCGGTCAATATCCTTGCCGGAGTGTAACATCCCAAAATTCTAAATTTTGGAATGTTATAATAAATAGATAGCTTGATTGCTTGTGTGATTGTGCTGTGTGAAATTGAGTGGAATTTGAAACTTTTGAAAGTTAAATGAGAGGGAATAAAATGACTTTCCCAAAACTTTCATTTTGCCTTTTTGATCTCCGGGGATTTCAATTTCTTTTCAACACAAAACCCTAGAGTGAAGATAATATGACTTCTTCCATTTATTTCAAATGATAAAGGGCTTTGAAAGGATTTTGAATTTCATTCTCGAAATATTTTAAATTCAGAAACTTTATGCAAATCAATGATTTTCCCGAAAGAAGAGAAAATGACTTCTTCAAATTATAGGAAATATGAGTTGGAAGTTTTTCTGAAATTTTTCTGCAACTCAATTTCAAATATTGAGTTATTTGGTTTTTTCCAAATTATTTTTCTCCAAAAATAAAATATATGGAAAATAGGGTAACATGATTCCCTATAGCAGAAAATTGGAGAGAAATAAATTTGAACTCTTTTTGGTATTTTTAAAATGATTTTTACTGGTTATTATTGCAACAGTGGCACTATTTGATTTATTGGAATTTGTGAGGATTTTATTTGACAATAGAAAAATATTCAGCTTGTAGAGAATCTTTTTTTGCAAATTTTGGTAAATTATATGCCTATATAATATTTTTATTTATTTTGTTTTTATTCGTTTTCTTTGTTTTTTTAATGTTAAAAAAAAGACTTTCCCCGCCGTACTGGGCCGGCCCAGCTCCAGCCGGGCCCAGCCCAGCCCACTCCCCGCCGCCTTCCTCCTCCCGAAGGAAACCGCCGCCGCCACGCCTCGACGTCCGTGCCTGGCACGCCCCGCCGCCGCCTTGTCTCGCCCCTTCCCCACGCCATCGCCCTACCCGCCCTCCTATAAAGCCGCCGCCGCTGCCCCTCTTCTCCCTCCCGCATCTCGCCGCCGCCTGCCCTTGCCGCTCGCCGCCGCCTCGCTTCACCGCCGCCTCCGCTGCTTTGCGCCGCCGCCGCCGCCCGAGCCGCGCCGTGCCGCCGCCCCTCGCCGCGCTGCTTCCGCCGCCGGAGTTCGCCACCGGCCGACGTCCGCCCGAAACCCGATCCGCCTCGGTCCGGTTCGCTCGAACCCGCGGGTTTTTAAGAAAACCCGCTAGGTAAAACCGGTTCTCCGTTTCTTCGGTTTTCTTCTTTTAGATCGGTTTTATTAGCTAGATCTATTCTGTAAACGTTCTTTGTTTAGGTTCTGTTAGCGAGCGTTCGCTCGGTAGCCTTTTTATTTTTCTTTTCTTTTAGTTACGGCTAGGGACCCGTCTATAATTATTTCTTTTACAGATTAGTCCCTACACTTCAAATGGTCTTAACTTTTTTGCTCGTTGGTCCAAATCCAACGAAACCAATGCCAACGTCTTCGTTACGATCCCCTCTTTCCAGTAAAATAACTTAAACATGTTTTTGAAAGTTTTAAAATTTGAATTCAACTAGATTTGAATTTGAACTTCGTTTGATCATAACTTGAGTTTTATAACTCCCATTTAGTTGATTCTTTTTGCAAATCGAAGCTCTTGACCTAAACTTTCTGATAAGGCCAAATGCACATAATTTTGGTACTATTGGAAGTTGTTTTATGTTTCAAGAGTCATTCGTTTTGTTTTCGAAGTTCTCCGAAGTGTTTATTCGTTCTGTCCGATCTTTCTGAGTGATTGCTTATGTGTGGTTACTATTGCTTGCTTACGATAGATTGATCGGAGTGTGGCGAGTAGATCTATCACGAGTTCTGAGTGCGAATCTTCTACATCGTCAGTACAAGGCAAGTTCACATTTTGATCATACTTTCCAATACACAGTTTTCATTGCATTAGTTCTATCCTCAAACACTTGCATGAGTAGGACTGGTTACATAATATGATGCTTTGTAGTTCATGAGGTAGGAACCCAATGACCTGAGATCAACCAAAGGGGGGTATATGCTTTGTTACTTATTGCTTAGCCATGCTTGTATACGTGGATTGGTATGAGAGTTTCATGAAAGATGTGAGTGATATTTAAGGGAAACTTTAAGGTGGTAATTTAATACACATCTGGGTGAATTGGTTGTGGCACCCTGGAGAAACCAGTGGTTGCCGGGCACCTAGAGAAACCAGTGTTTGCCCTAGGGGATTCCGGAGTAACCGTGTGATCACCCTATTGGAATGCCACCCAGGCTCAAAGAGATCATATGATATTTTCATGCCTAGAAACTTCCATGTGCAACCACAAGCCATTATGGGCTCTGGCATAGTTGAGTATGTTGTGTGACCTTTTTCAGTGGTAGACTAGCAAATGTAGGTGTACGGGTCTACCCGGGGTAAAGAGTTAATGCTTCTGAAAGACTATGTCTCGGTCATCCGTTTCTCAAACACCATGCAGCGCGAGAAATCCAACGGAGGAGATCGAGTCTTGTGGGGAAAAGTGCACAAACCTGTGCAAAGTGTACAAACTATTCATGAGTAGCCGTGTCCCCAGTTATGGACATCTTTGAGTATCTAGAAGTGGATTATTTGTTGATCTCAACACTCCATTGAATTAATTTGTTGGGTTAATAATGACTTTGGTTTGGGATTGAGATGGGGGTACCATTATCAATTGTTCATGTTTTAAATTGAACAAAGTAGTTAAATAAAATGCATTCCTTTGTGGTAGGGAAAAATCAGCTTTATGCAAAAACAGCCTTACAGCCTCCACCAGCCAAATATGCATGTAGTTGTAGGCATTGTTCATCATTACTTCTACAGTGTGAATTTGCCAGTACATTCAATGTACTGATCTACATGGCTGCAATGTCTCATGTTGCAGGAATTATTCGACAAGTAAGTGTTACGTTAGGGTTGCGTTGTCTACACTCAACTTTGCCGTTGGTGTTGATGGAACTCCATAACCTTGTTGCTTCCGCTATGATCGATTGAGGTAATAGTATTTACGTTGCTTAATACATGTGATTTACCTCTGTTATAAATCCTCGAGTATTGTGTGTGTCAGCATACCGATCCAGGGATGACACTTAAGCACAGAGACTTGATCCATTCGGGTCGGGTCGATACAAGATGGTATCAGAGCACATGTTGACTGTAGGATGTGACCCTAGAAACTGGCAAGCCCATAGGAAAAGTTTTCTCTAAAACTATCTTTTCAAAAATATTCTTATCTCTCTTCTTTTCTGAGTTTTGTTAAACTCTTCCTTTTACCTTAAATAGTTAGACCATACCCTTTTCCATTGGATCACTTCGGAGTAAAGAGGATTTTACCATGCATTGGAAGTGTTGAAGCTACAACAATGGATACTCCGAAGATTTGAGGAGTTGACGGCTTTGAGGAGATGTTGACCTTTAGAAGAACAAACCCCTGTTATGTACTTACGTTAGATGCGAAGGTTGTGAGCCGTCATTTGTTTGATGTTTTCCGATGGCCACAAAACAAAAACCGTCTTTTCAAAACTATTGTTTGTATTGAGTGTCTCTCTCCCCACCTTCCGAATCTCATCCCAAAACCCTTGGGCCCAATAGAGGATGACTGAAGATAGACTTGAAGTCGCTGGACCAATGACCCAACCGGAGGCAGAAGTATGGATACAAAACATGGAGGATCACTTTAGGAAGAATTTGGTTGCAAGGAAGTATGCAGTTCAATACGCTCTTCAGTACTTTAAAAAAAGTGTTGCAACATGGTGGAAGATGCATCAAGTCATACAAGGATGTAGTGGAGCAGAAAGTTGGGAGGAATTCAAGAAGACTCTGTTAAGATCCCGTCTCATCCGAGAGTGTGGCGACAACCCGAAAAAGAAGCGTTGTGCCTGCAGGATTTGTGGAGACATAGGACACACCCAGGAGAAGCACAAGGATGAATGCCCTAATTGTGAAGGAAGTCACCTAGCTGAAGAATATCCAACTAGGCAGATTACTTGTTTCTTGTGTGAAGGGACTACCCACTACCCTGCTCAGTGTCACATTTACCCCATGGTGCAACGAACTATCCAACAGAAGAAAGAAGCAATGAAAGAAGTCCTCGAGGAAACCTTAAGGGAATCCGCGGTGAAGGAAGATATTGACGGCCCTGATGGAGAAGGACTAGACAGATATTACTCTTGTGCTTGCTATTCATGTCGAGAAGAAGGACATTTTTCGCAGCATTGCATGAAGCAAAGCCATGAGAATCTAGGAGGCTTCCCGACAGATGAAGTGGAGTTTGATCCACAAAAGATAGAAGAATTGATAGGAACAAGGAAGTCGAGGAAGAGAAAGAGCATGTGTCCCCGAAAGAACCCAATTTTTGCGGAAGAGGACCTAAGTCACATCACATGTTACCGGTGCAAGGATTTAGGTCATTATGCTAGCAACTGCCCAACCAGGAAGCGAAGAATCCAGTGAACCATGATAGTCACCATGAAGTTCCTAGATTTGTCTGATGACCTTAGTTTAAGCTCCAAGGAAGTAGGGCATTTTGCCAAGAGAAGTTTCAGACTGGAGGAAAGATTGATCAGAGTAGTTGAGATCTGGATATTAGGATGAAGCATGTAGCCAAATATGGAATACACTTTATTACGATGTTGAGTTGAGTTATGGAAAGAACATTGTAATAGTCATGAAGCAATAGAAGTTGATATTTTGGAATCTAAGAAGGAGATGTTATGAGTTGTTGGATGATTGTGAGTGCCTCTCTTGCTATCTCACCCTGACCAAGACCTAGAACCCATGGACCAGCTGACCCAAACCTTTCTCGAACAACTAACCCATCCCACCCAAGGATATCTATATGTTGTCCTAAGAACCCCTTCTGTCTTATACCCACAGATGACAACCCTTTACGAGTCTTTTCTCAAAGGCTTGGAAACGATCATGACCCTGACTAGCGATCAGGATTATCCAAAGATCCTGAAGGACATGATGAAGCATATTCACCTAGAAGGAGATGCAGTTTACAAGGGTTATCCCTTCATGGAGAATGGA
>LR738713.1:348386287-348399774 GCA_902687465.1 Secale cereale
TTGGAATGGTTTGCCCAAGGATGAGTGTGAGTAATCACACTCAGTTTTAACCCAAGAGAAGTAAGGGACAATTGGATGGATTTGAGAATACTAGGAAGTTGGATGTCGGAAGAATGATCAGTTGCAAACCGATGATGAGACCAAGTGTTACTAGTTGTGAGATGAGCCATAACCCACAGGCCCCAGGACCTGTCAGGAAAGCAAGCACACTCTTGCTGAAGGAAAAATCCCTGGAGGGAGCTACGATTTTGATCAGCAAACGTTTCCTAGGAGCTTACGCAAAACCCGAGGGTTGTAAAGAACGATAGATGTTTGTTCAGCTTGCAGAATTAATGGAATTATCCAAACTTAGTTCGTTGACAAGAGAAATTTTGCAATGCTTGTGAGGATGACCGAGTGTTAGAATGCGAGATTCACTAAACCATATACAAGGTAATGATTTGGGTGCGGAATGGATTGATCAACATACCGACTTACTCTTATTATTCGCCTCTGTTATACGGGATGGTAAATCTGAGTGACTTACCTATAGTTGAGAGACGACGATGTCAAAACCTTGTTAAACCTTAGAAAGGTATAGAAATTTTTGCCCTGTACAAGGCAGTTGTTGACAATCGTAGGATATACGGTGAGAATGAAGCCCAGACCCGTTTTCTGCAGGGACCCAATCAAATTGTTTCATGACCAACATGAGAGATCGATATTTGTTTAGTGTTGGCGCCAGACTTGTCAGCTAAGAATAACCAGTCTCGAAAGAGCCTTACCAAGATGAAAGAACACAAGGAATTGAGGGCAAAGGTTATGCCACTACCGAAAGAGCCCCAGAGAAGGAGTTACCCTGAGGATCTGAGAAGACCGACACCGTCATCCCAAAGGATGGAGTACCTAAGTTTTTATGGAACCATATCCATGTTTCTAAGTGTGGTAGCACCCTAGACCGTACCAATCAGTGAATTTGTTAGGATACCCCGAACCCCAACCTCTTTCTTGCTAGCCTCTCCGAATCTCGAGGACGACATTCATTTTAAGTGTGGTAGCTTTGTAACATCCCAATATTCTAAATTTTGGAATGTTATAATAAATAGATAGCTTGATTGCTTGTGTGATTGTGTTGTGTGAACTTGAGTGGAATTTGAAACTTTTGAAAGTTAAATGAGATGGAATAAAATGACTTTCCCAAAATTTTCACTTTGCCTTTTTGATCTTCGGGGGATTCAATTTCTTTTAAACACAAAACCCTAGAGTGAAGATAATATGACTTCTTCCATTTATTTCAAATGATAAAGGGCTTTGAAAGGATTTTGAATTTCATTCTCGAAATATTTTCAATTCAGAAACTTTATGCAACTCAATGGTTTTTCCGAGAGAAGATAAAATGACTTCTTCAAATTATAGGAAATATGAGTTGGAAGTTTTTCTGAAATTTTTCTGTAACTCAATTTCAAATATTGAGTTATTTGTTTTTATTCAAATTATTTTTCTCTAAAAATAAAATATATGGAAAATAGGGTAACAGGATTCCCTACAACAGAAAATTGGAGAGAAATAAATTTGAACTCTTTTTGGTATTTTTAAAATGATTTTTACTGGTTTTTATTGCAACAATAGCACTATTTGATTTATTCGAATTTGTGAGGATTTTATTTGACAGTAGAAAAATGTTCAGCTTGTAGAGAATCTTTTTCTCTAAATTTTGGTATATTATATGCCTATATAATATTTTTATTTATTTTGTTTTTATTCGTTTTCTTTGTCTTTTTTATAAAAAAAAAGTAAAAAAAAAGACTTTCCCCGCCGTACTGGGCCGGCCCAGCTCCAGCCAGGCCCAGCCCAGCCCACTCCCCGCCGCCTTCCTCCTCCCGAAGGAAACCGCCGCCGCCACGCCTCGGTGTCCGTGCCTCGCACGCCCCGCCGCCGCCTTGTCTCGCCCCTTCCCCACGCCATCGCCCTCCCCGCCCTCCTATAAAGCCGCCGCCGCTGCCCCTCTTCTCCCCTCCTCCCGCATCTCGCCGCCGCCTGCCCTTGCCGCTCGCCGCCACCGCTGCTTTGCGCCACCGCCGCCCGAGCCGCGCCGTGCCGCTGCCCCTCGCCTCGCCTCTCGCCGCGCTGCTTCCGCCGCCGGAGTCGCCGGAGTTCGCCGCCGGCCGATGTCCGCCCGAAACCCGATCCGCCTCGGTCCGGTTCTCCCGAACCCGTGGGTTTTTAAGAAAAACCCCTAGGTAAAACAGGTTCTCTGTTTCTTCGGTTTTCTTCTTTTAGATCGGTTTTATTAGCTAGACCTATTCTGTGAACGTTCTTTGTTTAGGTTCTGTTAGCGAGCGTTCGCTCGGTAGCCTTTTTCTTTTTATTTTCTTTTAGTTACGGCTAGGGACCCATCTGTAATTATTTCTTTTATAGATTAGTCCCTACACTTCAAACGGCCTTAACTTTTTGCTCGTTGGTCCAAATCCAACGAAACCAACGCCGACATCTTCGTTACGATCCCCTCTTTCCAGTAGAACAACTTAAACATGTTTTTGAAAGTTTTAAAATTTTAATTCAACTAGATTTGAATTTGAACTTCGTTTGATCATAACTTGAGTTTTATAACTCCGATTTAGTTAATTCTTTTTGCAAATCAAAGCTCTTGACCTAAACTTTCTGATAAGGCCAAATGCACATAATTTTGGTACTGTTGGAAATTGTTTTTTGTTTCAAGAGTCATTCGTTTTGTTTTCGAAGTTCTCCGAAGTGTTTATTCGTTCTGCCCGATCTTTCTGAGTGACTGCTTATGTGTGGTTACTATTGCTTGCTTACGATAGATTGATCGGAGTGTGGCGAGTAGATCTATCATGAGTTCTGAGTGCGGATCTTCTACATCGTCAGTACAAGGCAAGTTCACATTTTGATCATACTTTCCAATACCCCGTTTTCATTGCATTAGTTCTATCCTCAAACACTTGCATGAGTAGGACTGGTTACATAATATGATGCTTTGTAGTTCATGAGGTAGGAACCCAATGACCTGAGATCAACCAAAGGAGGGTATACGCTTTGTTACTTATTGCTTAGCCATGCTTGTAGACGTGGATTGGTATGAGAGTTTCATGAAAGATATGAGTGATATTTAAGGGAAACTTTAAGGTGGTAATTTAATACACATCTGGGTGGATTGGTTGTGGCACCCTGGAGAAACCAGTGGTTGCCGGGCACCTGGAGAAACCAGTGGTTGCCCTAGGGGATCCCGGAGGAACCGTGTGATCAACCTATTGGAATGCCACCCAGGCTCAAAGAGATCATATGATATTTTCATGCCGAGAAACTTCCATGTGCAGCCACAAGCCATTATGGGCTCTGGCATAGTTGAGTATGTTGTATGACCTCTTTCAGTGGTAGACTAGCAGATGTAGCAGATGTAGGTGTACGGGTCTACCCGGGGTAAAGAGTTAATGCTTCTGAAAGACTGTGTCTCGGTCATCCGTTTCTCAAACACCATGAAGTGCGAGAAATCCAACGGAGGAGATCGAGTCTTGTGGGGAAAAGTGCACGAACCTCTGCAGAGTGTACGAACTATTCATGAGTAGCCGTGTCCCCGGTTATGGACATCTTTGAGTATCTAGAAGTGTATTATTATTGATCTCAACACTCTACTGAATTAATTTGTTGGGTTAATAATGACTTTGGTTTGGGATTGAGATGGGGGTACCATTCTCAATTGTTCATGTTTTAAATTTAATAAAGTAGTTAAATAAAATGCATTCCTTTGTGATAGGGAAAAATCAGCTTTATGCAAAAACATCCTTACAGCCTCCACCAGGCAAATATGCATGTAGTTGTAGGCATTGTTCATCATTACTTCTACAGTGTGAATTTGCCAGTACATTCAATGTACTGACCTACATGGCTGCAACGTCTCATGTTGCACGGATTATTCGACGAGTAAGTGTTACGTTAGGGTTGCGCTGTCTACACTCAACTTTGTCGTTGGTATTGATGGAACTCCACAACCTTGTTGCTTCCGCTATGATCGATTGAGGTAATAGTATTTACGTTGCTTAATACATGTGATTTACATCTGTTATAAATCCTCGAGTACTGTGTGTGTGATGTCTACACACGCTTCTACTCTTGTAGACTATGTTGGGCCTCCAAGCGCAGAGGTTTGTAGGACAGCAGCAATTTCCCTCAAGTGGATGACCTAAGGTTTATCGAACTCAGGGAAGTAGAGGTTGAAGATGGTCTCTCTCAAGCAACCCTGCAACTAAGATACAAGAAGTCTCTTGTGTCCCCAACACACCTAATACAACTAGGAGTTGTATAGGTGCACTAGTTCGGCGAAGAGATGCTAAATGGCAAGTGATATGGATGATAGGAGTGGCAAAGCAAAGTAATATAAATCTGTAATAAAAAGTGCAGCAAGCAAACAAGTGGTAAACGTGAGCACAAATGGTATTGCAATGGTGGAAACAAGGCCTAGGGTTCATACTTTCACTAGTGGCAACTCCCAACAACATTAACATAATCGAATCACATGATATTTCCCATAAAACATGCAAAGGGGACACACTCGGAGGTCATTCCTTCGTGGTCAAGAGAGGACGAGAATTATGTAGGGCTACAAAAGCACACTTCAAAGTTCGTAGTTCTCAATCTAAGGATTTCCCAATGTCACCGCGGCCATCCAAAGAGAGTCCCACAATCACCACAACATATCTAAAGGATAGTCAAAGACAAGCACCAAGAGACTCTCAATCTTCAATCAACACACAAGAGAGGAAATCACTCATGAAAATACTTTTCTAATCCATGTCCAATAGACCGCTGTCACCTTAGTCTCGGGGATTATACTAGATAAAGACAAGTGAGTACATCAATCCAATACATAGAGGAAGGGGAAATATCATGGGATCACCCTAGATTAACATAGCCTATGATCACAACGAAGATCACATCATGGGAGAGAGAATTGACCACATAGCTACTGGTAAGAACCTCAACCCCGAGGAGGAACTACTCCCGCATCATGGAGGGAGGAAGCAACGTCGATGGAGATGAATCCGGGGGCACTTCCCCGTCCCGGCAGGGTGCCGGCGCAGGAATTTTGGTCCCTCGAAGCTTGATGGCGATGGCGGCGGAGATCGGAATCGCGTCTGGAAAATAGGGGTCTGGAATCAGGGTTTCCCGACACGCTTTAAATATATGCCAAAGGGGGGCATCGGAGGAGCCTCGGGGTGCCCAGGCGCCCCCCCGGCGCGGCCCAGGGGGGGGGGCGCGCCGCTAGGGCGCCTGGAGCCCTGGTGCCCCCCCCCCCAGCTGTCCTTCGGGCGCACGGTAGTTTCTGGAACACTGATTTTTTATATAATTTTTCTGGATTTTTCCTGGCAGTTCTCGTAGTGTGAAAACCTGAAATACAAAAACAGCCGAAAACAGAAACTGGCACTGGGGTGCACTGAGTTAATAGGTTAGTCCAAATATGATCAAAAGTGTATGGAAGTGTATAAATATCATAGCAATATCACCCAAAAGAGGCATGGAGCAAGCAGAAATTATAGATACGTTTTGGACGTATAAGTGTGTCAGCATACCGATCCAGGGATGAAACATAAGCACAGAGACTTGATCCATTGGGGTCGGGTCGATACACGGAGCCTCGCCTACCGGCTCCATGGAGCACGCTGCCCGCCGGTGGACACCCAATTGTGCGCGAACTCGCCGAGGACTGACCTTGCCACCTCCGTGCCTTCCCCAGGATCTCCGCCACCGCCGAGTGCTTCTGTACGAAAGGATACCGCCGCCTCTCCCACCGTCGAGTGCTTCTGTACGAAAGGATACCGCCGCCTCTCCCTGGTACATCGATCTCCACTTCCACGGGGCGCTGCTTGCCGGCTCATGACCTGCTATGAAGTTGACGTTTGCGCACACAAGTTCCCCTGTTTGGCTCTGCCGGCTCCCTTGGTTGATCAAGAGAGGAAATACTCACTTGATTTTGCAAATTATGTTGGGCATGGAGATTGATCTGTTATTTTTGGTTGTCCCTAGATTCAAGGATGACAGCGCCCAAACCTTTCCCTGATGTTTGGGTAAAGGCGCGTATGTCTGATGTGCGAGCAAAGCGAGGAAATAATGGTCGCTGGTTATGTATCTCGTGGGACTCGACGGTTACAGTTTCGGGAGCAGCACTGTTGCTTGCTAGCATATATTTTTCTTACATATATGAACTGATGATGCTTTATTTGGTGTTGTTTCCCATGGCAGTACATTATGGCTTTGTTGGCGATGATTTCTGCTAATGTGCATAGTTGAGTTTCTTTTTCACTTTCGATTTAAGATAGGTGAAGTAAAACAATGACTTCACATTAGCTAAATTGCTTACTGTTGTTTATTCTTGTGCAGCAGCAGAGGAATAGACCCGGCAAGGAAGAGAGCTACACCAATATAGTCGGTGGAATTAACAAGCAAAGTAAATCCTGAAGCTCCTGGTTGTAACAAGAGGTAATTCCCCGCTTTCCATGCACAATGCATTAGTTGGTACGGAGTATTTGTGCGTCCAAATAGCAACATTAATTTGGTTTTAGTAGTTTTTGAATTCAAGTGTCAGAAAAATTATGCTGCTTATTTTCGTATCATTTTTTATGGATCGATTTTGTGTTGGAGGCCGAGGATTGGGTATGCACCTCTTACCATAGTCAGTTGTCATCGGTGGATCGTTTGGTGACATCCGGTGCATATCACCTGACAGAGTGGAGGCGCAGACTCCCCAGTCCCAGCTTTGGCGCCGCCACCTACCAATGCGCAGCACAAGCCTGATCGACACAGTCCAAATCTTGATTGTAAGTTTCTCATCTTCTATCTCTTGTTCATGTGGTCACATTGATTTTGCCTTTTGAGAAAGGGTTGAAAGAAGATTCTTTGCTCCAGAAACTGAATGTTCAGTAATATCATCAACCTTCAGCGAGCAGCGGATCATAACTTCATCACCTCAAACGGCTTAGGATAGATTGATGTTTCATTCCACTTGCTTTCTGATCCAAGTTTCAGCTGGTCCTGACCCAACATCTATCTTCACTCTATAGACTAGTAAACTGAGGAAGACCCAAGGCTTTTCATAGACAGGTGTTTTTACTAAAAAGTTTGATTCTAAAATATGTCCAGCAATATACAAGTTGTTTGCTAGCTAATGGATCATTTAAACAGATCTCGAGAGGGGGGTTGGACTGTGCCTTGGTAGAGCTAGAAAAACTGATAAAGATTATTTGATAGGCTCTTTGCAAGCATAAAGTGAATCTATAATAGTCAACTTGTTAATATAGGTTGGCAAGTACAGTGTTTATATTTCTGAAAATATATCACCATTGTAGATTTTGATGAAAACTATATTCTCTGCCAGCCACAGATTCAGAACCATGGCCTTTTGCTGCTAAGGTACATATTTTGATTTTAGTTGTATACCACGTGTTTGTTGTAATGTTTGGCGGAGATCATAAAGTAAATTTCTCTACCAATGTTCATATTTGGAAAGACACGGTGTCATGCAAGGTAATAAAAAACTAAACAATACTGTATCATATTTTAGCTTCCATGGATAAGAAATATAAGTTTATGGCTATATAAAACAATGAGAGGCTAATCATTTGAAATGTCATGGAGCAGCGGCACCATCACGGAGCATGACGAGGTGTTGCAGTGAAGCTATAGAGCGCGTTGTTCCACAGTGAGCTCCCAAATTCACATGGTGGATTCTAGATTAATGGATCTATACAAGGCAGTCATGTGACAACAGAGTCAACTGGAGTGAAATAAAATGATGGAGCCAAAGCAAGAGTGTAGGGCAGTCATGTGGCATACATAAGGTGAAAGTTCTACATAAAGACTAACAGAAACATGGGAAAATCACAAGGATGTTCCATTCAATACAAACATGTACATGTTACAAAATTGTTGTTTTGCACCGTAATTTGGTTGAGTTTAGTTCTGGAGAATGAGTATGTTTGTTCGGTGTCGGTGTACTAAGATAGGGGTGCCTTAGTACCCCAATTTGTGCACGAGCAGTAGCAGCTTCCTGCGGCAGGGCTTACCACGCGCTTGCCGAGGCTCGCTCCAGACTCCTTCATGCCATTCAAGAACAAAGTATTCAAGTTAGAAGACAAGACCCCGGCAAGAGGAGCTTGCCGGGAAGGCCGCACCAGGCTCAAGAACATCTTTCCAGCACAAGACCCTGGCAAGAGGCGCTTGCCAGGAAGGCCAAAGGATAAACACCGCAAAAGATACATCGTGCGCCCCGGCAGGGCCCTGGAAGCGGCAAGCTTCCGGGCTCGGCAAGATAGCGGCCCCGGCAAGGTGCTTGCCGGGGGAAGCTCACACTGTGTGCCTGCGCTCCAGCTCACTCGGCCACGCGTCGCCCTGGGGCCCTTCCAGGGGCGCGTGGCAGGTGGCTGTGCAGCCTGAGGGACACGCTGGCGAGCCGCGGTGACGAGGCTACCGCCGTGGCGAACGGAGACGCATGGACAGACGCTTTTGGGGTCGACGGCGACGGGCATTAAATGCCCTTGTCCCCCACCGTCAAGGTTAGGTGAAGACCACTGTTCATACACTGTTCATGCACTGTTACAACTACCACCAAATTTACACTTCTACCCTCCTCTACGTTGGCACTTGTCGGTGACCCCTTGAGCTATAAAAGGAGGCCCATGCACAACGTAGAGGAGGTTCGACTCCAGAAACTCGTTCACCCCACGCTCGGTGCAGCTGGTACTGTAGATCCTCAAGCTCCTGAGCTCCGAAAACTCAATACAACTAAAAGCAGGAGTAGGGTTTTACGCGTCATCGCGGCCCGAACCTGGGTAAACTGCCCGCGTGTGCCCCTCGATCTGCTCTCCGTGCTCCCTCCGCTCCCTTACCGCAACGTAGAAGGGGCTCCGGTCCCATAGGTGCTCGTGGGAGGACAGTTTCCCCCGACATCTTTGGCGCGCCAGGTAGGGGGCGTCGAGGTTGTGCGAACCTGATCCGGCGCTCGCGCGGGCGCATTCTTCATCAACCTCTCCAACTTCATCGGCTACATCAACATGCCTCCGAAGAAGAAGGTTTCGGAGGTTGGAGGCCCGTCTGCGTCAATCCCACCACCACCAGAGCCGACGGTTGGTGGGGGAGGCGCCGACGGAAGGGTGGATGCCGGTGGGGACACTCACGGCACCACCAAGTCCAAGGACAAGACGGACGACCGGGCGAACTCCAAGGCCTCGGTGTCCGTGCACGCACCACGGCCCTCTCAGAAGGTGCCAGACCAGCAGCGACGTGGTACCGGAGGTACCATCCGCTTGCTGGGACGTGGACAGGCCGGCGAATCACGGGACGCTTAAGGCTACCGCCCCGGCACGAGCAAGGCGCGGTCGCCGGGACGGGGACATGCTCCTTCTAACGCAGTTAGAAGTCCGAGCGTGTCCCGCTCCTCGCACCGTTCGCCACCGTTTCCCTCCTCTCCAGCAGAAGCCCTGGCCAGGGCTCAGCTGCTCCTCGACTTCCCTCCAGCGGCGGACAAAGCCGAAGACTGGAGGGCGACGATCCAAAGCCTCATCGCCTTCGCCAACAACGACGCGCCGCAGCAGCCGGCAACTTCACGGCCGCGGCAAGTTGACCAAGCGAAGGCCGATGGCGACAATACCGCCGGGGGTGCAACTACCGTGCACTCCCCGCCGCGGAAGCAGAAAACGCCGCCCCACCGGATCAACGTCGACGACGACTCCACGGCGTCGTCAGATCCGCGGGCCCGCCGTGATCAGCGCCAAGTCCTCGACGGCAGGCGACAAGAGGACGTTCGAACCCGCATCGAGCGTCGACGAGAAGCCAGAAGGCAGTCCGATCAGCGAGCTGGGACCGCTGTCGATATGCACGCGCCCGGTGAACCAGGCGACTTGCCGTACACGGCAGGCTACCCTGCGTTCACCCGAGAGCTGCGGCAAGTCCAGTGGCCCAGCATGAAGAATTTCAAGCCCGACGTACCCGAGAAGTACGACGGCAAGACACACCCCTCGGAGTTCCCCAGCATCTACATGTTGGGGAACGTAGTATTTTCAAAATTTTCCTACGATCACGCAAGATCTATCTACTAGATGCATAGCAACGAGGGGGAGAGTGTGTCTACGTACCCTCGTAGACCGGGAGCGGAAGCGTCAAGTGACGCGGTTGATGTAGTAGAACTTCTTCACGATCCAACCGATCAAGCACCGAACGTACGGCACCTCCGTGTTCAGCACACGTTCAGCTTGATGACGTCCCACGAGCTCTTGATCCAGTTGAGCTTCACGGGAGAGTTTCGCCAGCACGACGGCGTGGTGACAGATATGATGTATCTACCGGCGCAGGGCTTCGCCTAAGCACTGCAACGGTATGACCGAGGTGTGTTTCTGTGGAGAGGGGCATCGCACACGGCTAAAACAATTCAACTTGTGTGTCTCTGTGGTGCCCCCCTGCCCCCGTATATAAAGGAGCAAGGGAGAGGCCAGCCCTAGAGGGGGCGCGCCAAGTGTGGGGAGTCCTACTAGGACTCCCAAGTCCTAGTAGGATTCCCCTTTCCTTTCCGGAGTAGGAGAGAAGGAAAGAGGTGAAGAGGGAGAAGGAAAAAGGGGCTGCACCCCTTGTCCAATTCGGACCAGAGGGGGGGGCGCGCCTCCTTCCTTTTGGCCTTTCTCCTCTATTCCCGTATGGCCCAACAAGGCCCATATACTCCGAAAAATACCCGAATCACTCGGAACCTTTCCGATGTCCGAATATAGTCGTCCAATATATTGATCTTTACGTCTCGACCATTTCGAGACTCCTCATCATGTCCCCGATCTCATCCGAGACTCCGAACTCCTTCGGTACATCAAAACTCATACACTCATAATAAAACTTTCATCGAAACCTTAAGCCTGCGGACCCTACGGGTTCGAGAACTATGTAGACATGACCGAGACACGTCTCCGGTCAATAACCAATAGCGGAACCTGGATGCTCATATTGGCTCCCACATATTCTACGAAGATCTTTATCGGTCAAACCGCATAACAACATACGTTGTTCCCTTTGTCATCGGTATGTTACTTGCCCGAGATTCGATCGTCGGTATCTCAATACCTAGTTCAATCTCGTTACCGGCAAGTCTCTTTACTCGTTCCGTAATACATCATCCCGCAACTAACTCATTAGCTGCAATGCTTGCAAGGCTTATCGTGATGTGCATTACCGAGTGGGCCCAGAGATACCTCTCCGACAATCGGAGTGACAAATCCTAATATCGAAATACGCCAACCCAACAAGTACCTTCGAAGACACCTGTAGAGTACCTTTATAATCACCCAGTTACGTTGTGACGTTTGATAGAACACAAAGTGTTCCTCCGGTATTCGGGAGTTGCATAATCTCATAGTCATAGGAACATGTATAAGTCATGAAGAAAGCAATAGCAGTAAAACTTAAACGATCATAGTGCTAAGCTAACGGATGGGTCTTGTCCATCACATCATTCTCCTAATGATGTGATCCCGTTGATCAAATGACAACTCATGTCTATGGTTAGGAAACATAACCATCTTTGATCAATGAGCTAGTCTAGCAGAGGCATACTAGGGACACTCTGTTTTGTCTATGTATTCACACATGTACTAAGTTTCCAGTTAATACAATTCTAGCATGAATAATAAACATTTATCATGATATAAGGAAATAAATAATAACTTTATTATTGCCTCTAGGGCATATTTCCTTCACTACACCATTGCGGTGCAGGCTGCCGGGGGACGCGACGAGAAGATCTTAGCCAACTACTTCCCGCTCGTGCTTAAGCCAAACGTCAGGTCTTGGCTTATGCACTTGTCGGAGAACTCCATCTCTTCATGGGCGGATCTGTGCCACCAGTTTGTCGGCGCCTTCACAGGCGGCCACAAACCCCACGACCAGGAAAGCGATCTCCACATCTTAGCCCAGAAGGAGGGAGAATCCCTGTGCAAATACATCCAAAGGTTCAGCCGTGTACAACACAACATCCCCGATGTCCACCCTGCCGCGGTTATCAACGCGTTCCACCAGAACGTGCGTAACCGACGGATGAGGGAGGAGATGGCCATGACCAAGATCCGAAACGTCAGCGAGCTTTACGCTCTGGCTGACAAATGTGCACGTGCTGAAGAGGGGAGGAGGCTCCCCGGAGAGGATACTGGCGCAGGAGGAAGCGACGGTGAGGATGCCGCCCCGGCAAGGAAAGGCCGGCGGCGGAACAACAGAAAGAAGAAGAGCAAGGAAGTGCTGGCTGTCGAGCAGTCCGGCAAGGAGGCTCCTGCCAAGAAGACACAGGCTGGTGGCTCCGGCAAGGAGCCCGCCCCTGTAGCGGCAGCCGACAAGCAGGACGGCTCCGACAAGCAGTACTGCAAGATCCACCGCACCAAGGGCCACGACCTCCAAAACTGCAAAAGGGTAGAGTACCTCGTAGAGCAGCAGAAAGCTGAATACGAGCGTCGCGACAAGGAGAAGGTCCAAGGAGGCGGAGGAGAGCCCAGCAAGAAGCGGCCATTTAATGGCCGGGGAGGACGCCGCGGCAAGGCCAAGCAGCGGCAAGGAGACAGACCTCCCCGGTGCCGCGACAAGGATGAAGACGAGGACGATGATGAGGATATGGACGAAGGAGACAACATCGAGCAGGAGTTCCAGAAGGCCACAGAAGTTCTGTGCGTCGATGGAGGTGCCTTTCTGCACACTTCCCACCGCCAACTCAAGCAATGGGTGCGGGAAGTGAATGCAGCTGAGCCACCCGTCGAGTCGCGCAGGCTCCTGAAATGGTCCAGCACGCCCATCATCTTCGACCTTGAGGATCACCCTGACCGCACAACCGCGGTCGGGTGCTTGCCAATGTTGGTTTCACCAACAATCCGCAACCTCAAGGTCACCAAGATGTTGGTTGACGGCGGGGCCGGCCTCAACTTGATCTCCTCCATTGTGATCAAGAAACTGCAGATCCCCGATAGCGAGCTCGAAGAAACCGGGACGTTCCAAGGAATCAACCCGGGAAGGAGCAAGCCGAAGGGGAAGGTTACACTGCCAGTGACCTTTGGTGGGGAGCTCAACTTCAGGACGGAGAGGATCACGTTCGACGTCGCCGATATCCCATTGCCGTACAATGGGATACTTGGCCGTCCTGCGCTCGCCAAGTTCATGGCAGCTTCCCACTACGCGTACAATATGCTCAAGATGCCGGGGCCGATAAGCGTCATCTCTGTCCCCGGCGACAAGAAAGATGCGCTTATTTGCGCCGATAAGATCTACCGGGATGCAGCAGCCGCGGCAGACAGCAAAACACTTGCCGCTGAAGCTCCCGGGGGGAAGACCAAGACCAAGTCCGGCAAGAGCTCTGTAACGCCCCGGACACACCCGCCGGTGGTCGTTACTCCTGGCGGGATCTAGACTGGCCTCACATATCAATACTAGTCTTTTCTGCGCACTTTGTCCTCACTCATGCGCACCCGGGAGCAACTTCCCGG
>LR738713.1:348401293-348455656 GCA_902687465.1 Secale cereale
TGTGATGGCCTGGCTTATTAGGGATGATAGACTACTCATATCAATAAGGAATTCCTTCTTTTCCGGGAGCCCATTCGGATAGAACTCCAAAGTTAAGCGTGCTTAGCTTGGAGTAGTTTCAGGATGGGTGACCGACCGGGAAGTTGCTCCCGGGTGCGCATGAGTGAGGACAAAGTGCGCAGAAAAGACTAGTATTGATATGTGAGGCCAGTCTAGATCCCGCCAGGAGTAACGACCACCGGCGGGTGTGTCCGGGGCGTTACAAGTTGGTATTCAGAGCCTTCTCCGACCTAGGAGCCCCCACTGTTTGATCGAACCGTTGACGGTTGAGTCTAGGCACACACTAAAAACTTTTTGAGTCCTATATTATATCAGAGAGTAGGATTTCTTTGCTTCTCATCCCCTTTCTCTCTGGTGAGGACTCCTGACGTCTACTCTTGTCTCTCCTATCTTCAAAAGTTGCACAAATTTTTTTTTTTTTAGGAATCCTGCGAGTATTCTGGGATTGTTTCGATGTTCTTGTGACAAGGATATTGTTCTCGATGCCTCCTGTTACCGAGGAGTTGAGCTTCGGGGTATCATTGTAACAAGCTTATCGCGACAGTACTAAATACTTAAGACGGCCGACATCGAAAATCTCCCCTATACGGCCAGTGGCAAGATAACCCCGACATCACCCAGTACTGGGGAGGTAGTTCGGGAGTATTGCCATAGCTTGTTATAGTGGATGCTTTTCGAAGGTCCGAGGTACACAGTTTCCGAGAAAGACTGGTTATGTGTTGAAGGATGGATACACCTGGATGTAGGTTAGAGTTGATTGCGCGGTGCTTCCCGTGTATCCCCAACACCTGATTGCATAACTGGAATCTTTCGGAAAACTATAGGTGGGTTTTATCCAGTAGATCGTAGGCATTCTTCCAACGAATGCAGGTTAGTGAGTTCGGGGTTCGACATTGAGTGAAGGAGTTATATGACCGAGGTTACTATCAGGAGTTGCATCTTAAAGGGTCCTTGGCTATGCTGATCCGGGGATTGCAAAACCTTTTCGTAACGCGTTCATATGCTTTCAGCACAAAGATGTTAGAACGAAACTCCTCTCTTGTGTTTGTTCCTTCCCTATGTGGCTTCTCGTGAAGACTGATGTTATCAATTAACTAAGAATATCATTCGTTCCTCTTGTTCGGATGATTTCATTCGTTCTTATTGTTCGAATGATTATTGTGAAGACTTGTTGCAATTCATTCCATTGATTCAGCTTATTCCTTTTGTCAATCAATTGCTGATTCGTGGTCATCTCTTACAGGATGGCTCCGAAAAAGGTTCCGAATGCTAACCCAGAGGTGGAAGAGGTCCCAGAGCATCCTCCTTCTCCTCCTCCTCCGCCTGAGGCTTGGAGAGCAATTATGCAGACTACTGCTCAGAACACTCAGTTGATGATGCAGATGATGCAGCAAATGCAAGCTATGCAAGCTAATCAAGCTAATCAGGGCGTTCCAATGAACCAAGGCAACTTCTTCCAGCAGCACCATGCTACCCTCAACCAGTTCTTGGCCAACAATCCTAAAGCTTTCAGTTACTGTGTCGACCCTCTTGATGCTGAAGATTGGCTAACCGATATCAAGAAGCATTTTGAGTGCAGTAACGTGAAAGAAGATGACTATGTGAAGTTTGCAGCCTTCCAACTGAAAGATCAAGCAGCTGACTGGTGGCAGCAGTACAAAGACTCAAGGCCGGGTCAAGTGATCTCATGGGAGAATTTCTGCAAGGATTTCCGCTCGCATCACATTCCTACAAGTGTTATTGAGGGTATGCGTGAGCAATTCCGCAACCTCAAGCAGGGCTCCATGTCAGTCTATCAGTATAATGTCAAGTTCCAAAACCTCGCTCGCTATGCAAAGCAAGACATTCCTGATGCAAAGAGTAAAATCTATCAGTTCCGTGGAGGTCTCAAAGATGAACTTCAGCTTGCTCTCACTTTGTTCGAGCCAGACGAATTCGATAAGTTCTATAACATGGCTTTGAAACAAGAAGCAGCTCAGCTTAAGATGGAGGCTTCTAAGAAGAGAATTCGAGATGCTGTTCACTCTTCCTCATCGTCTCAGTTGGCTGCGAAACAACAGAAATTCTGGCTTCCTCCTCCTCCAGTGATTCGAGCTCCATACAACAACTCCAGCAACTTCAACAACTCCAACAACAAGAACTCTAGTGGTCGTGGTTTCTCCCACCCACCCAACCCGAGCAACCAGTCGAAGAAGCAGTTTCAGTCTCAAGGCTCCAAGTCCAGTGGCTCTCAGTTCCGTCCTCTATCAGAAGTGACTTGCAACAAATGCACTCAGAAAGGTCACTATGCCAACAGATGTCCGAATCCGAAGCGTCTTCCTCCTCCACCACCTGTGAGTTCAGCCATTGTCAGGCATGATCCAAAGGCAGCAAGGGTTAATCTGATGAATGCAGCACAAGCGGAGGCTTCTTCTGATGTCATTTTGGGTAACCTTCCAGTGAACTCTTTTCCAGCTAAAGTGTTATTTGATTCGGATGCTTCTTGCTCTTTCATGTCATATCCATTTGCATCCAAGCACGATTTTGTCACAAAAAAATCTGCCAAGGGAGTTAACAGTTATTTCTCCGGGAAGACGAATGCACTCCAGTGTCTATGCTCCGGATGTTTCTATTCGCATGGGTGACTATTGATTTTTGGCTTCTCCGGTGATTCTTGGTCATTCTGATATTGACCTCATTCTCGGAAGGGATTGGCTTTCTCAGCACGATGCTCACATTGATTGTGCTCAAAAGGAAGTCAAGTTGACTCATTCTGATGAAGATGTGATTATCTTCGCCTCCAGGGATAATACTATTCGGCTTTTCTCTCTTAATGATAAGGGTGAAATTAATGCCATAGAGCAAATTCCAGTGGTGAACGAATATCAAGACGTCTTTCCAGAAGATCTTCCAGGCATGCCTCCACACCGCCAGGTGGAGTTTGTCATTGAACTCGAGCCGGGCACCGAGCCTGCTTGCCGGCGTCCATACAAGCTCTCTCCGGATGAATTGAAGGAATTGAAGAAGCAGCTTGATAAGCAGGAGAGTATGGGTCTCATCAGACCAAGTACATCTCCGTGGGGCTGTGGTGTCTTATTTGTCAAGAAGAAAGATGGCACGGAGCGTCTCTGTGTTGACTACCGGCCATTGAACAAGAAGACGATTAAGAACAAGTATCCGCTCCCCAACATCAACGAACTTTTTGAGCAGCTCAAAGGAGCTAAAGTGTTCTCTAAGCTTGACCTCCGAATGGGCTATCATCAAATTCGCATTCGCGAGGAAGACATTCCCAAGACGGCCTTCAGAACGAGCTACGGTTCATATGAGTATACCGTCATGTCCTTCGGTCTCGCCAATGCTCCTCCTACCTTTTCAAGGATGATGCATTACATCTTCAATCCCTATACTGGAGAGTTTGTGCTCGTGTATCTGGATGATATTCTGGTGTTTTCCAAGAATGAAGAAGATCACGAAAAGCACTTGCGTCTGGTTCTTGATCGACTCCGAGAGCATAAATTCTATGCCAAGTTCTCAAAGTGCGAGTTTTGGCTCGATAAGGTTTTGTACCTGGGCCACATTATCTCAGCTGACGGTATTGCGGTTAATCCCGAGAAAGTTGAAGCAATTGTCAACTGGGAAGCTCCTCAGAACGTCAAGCAGCTCCGCAGTTTTCTGGGTCTTGCCAGCTATTGCAGAAGGTTTGTGGAGAACTTCTCCAAGATTGCCAAGCCTCTTTCCAACCTCCTTCAGAAGAATGTCAAATACTTTTGGTCTCCCGAATGTGAAGTGGCTTTCAAAACCCTCAAAGAGAAGCTTGTCTCTGCTCCAGTTCTGACTCCTCCGGATGAAACCAAGCCCTATGAAGTGTTCTGTGACGCTTCTCTTCAAGGTCTTGGTGGTGTGCTTATGCAAGATAAGAAAATTGTGGCATATACTTCTCGGCAGCTCAAGCCCAGTGAGAAGAACTATCCCACACATGATCTCGAGCTAGCAGCTGTGGTACATGCTCTGATTACGTGGAGACATCTGTTGTTCGGCAGAAAGGTCGACATCTTCACTGATCACAAGAGCTTGAAGTACATCTTCACACAGCCGCATCTGAACCTCCGCCAGACTCGTTGGGTCGAGATGATCCAAGAGTACAACCCCAGCATTGAGTACACTCCGGGCAAGGCGAACGTGATTGCAGATGCTTTGAGCAGAAAAGCATATTGCAACAGCCTTCTTATCAAGCCATACCAGCCTGAGCTTTGTGAAGCATTCAGGAAGCTCAACCTCCAAGTTGTTCCGCAGGGTTTTCTTGCTAATCTCCAAATTGCTCCTACCTTGGAAGATCAAGTCCGTGAGGCCCAGCTCAGTGATACCATGGTGAAGAAGGTGAAACATGGGATTGCAAAGGGCACTCCAAAATACAAGTGCTTCCGTGTTGATGAGAGAGATACCTTGTTCTTCGAGGACAGACTCGTTGTCCCCAAAGGTGATCTCAGGAAGCTCATAATGGAAGAAGCTCATGATTCTCTCCTTTCCATTCATCCTGGAAGTTCCAAGATGTATCAAGACCTCAAGCAATCTTACTGGTGGACACGCATGAAAAGGGAGATTGCCCAATTCGTGAATGAATGTGATGTATGCCGAAGAGTGAAAGCAGAACATCAACGTCCGGCCGGTCTTCTCCAACCTCTTCCTATTCCCGAGTGGAAGTTCGACCACATTGAAATGGACTTCGTCACTGGCTTTCCAAGATCGAAGCGAGGCAATGATGCTATCTTTGTGGTGATTGACAAGCTTACCAAAGTCGCTCACTTTCTTCCAGTCAAAGAATCAATAAATGCAGCTCAACTTGCAGAGCTGTACACTTCCAGAATTGTGTCCCTACATGGCATTCATCAAGTGATATCCTTAGATCGTGGCAGCTTATTCACATCAAGGTTCTGGGACTCCTTTCAGTCCGCCATGGGCACTAAGATCAGGTTCAGCACTGCCTTTCACCCTCAGACTAGTGGTCAAGTCGAGCGTGTGAATCAGATCCTAGAATACATGCTCAGAGCCTGTGTCATCTCCTTCGGCATGAAATGGGAAGACTGTCTTCCATTTGCCGAGTTCTCTTACAACAACAGCTTTCAAGCAAGTGCAGGCAAAGCACCTTTTGAAATTCTCTATGGCAGAAAGTGCCGTACCCCTCTCAACTGGTCTGAAACAGGTGAACGCCAACTTCTTGGCAATGACTTGATCTCTGAAGCCGAAGAAATGTGCAAAGTCATACGTGAGAATCTCAAGGCCGCTCAGTCGCGTCAGAAGAGCTACTATGACGGAAAGCATCGTGATTTGGCTTTCGACATCGGTGATCATGTCTATCTCCGAGTTTCTCCGATGAAAGGAACCCAAAGATTCGGTATCAAAGGAAAGCTTGCTCCTAGATACGTCGGGCCTTTCAAGATTCTTGGAAAAAGAGGCGATCTAGCCTATCAGCTCGAGCTCCCTTCCAACTTTGCAAATGTTCATGATGTCTTCCATGTGTCTCAGCTTCGCAAATGCTTCAAGGCACCTGAGCGCATGATTCCGTTTGAAGAGATTGATCTTCAACAAGACCTTTCCTACCGAGAGCATCCAGTTGCAATTCTCGAAGAAACCGAACGCAAGACTCGCAACAAGTCCATCAAGTTTCTGAAAGTCAAGTGGTCACATCACACAGACCGAGAAGCTACTTGGGAACGAGAAGATCATCTTCGTTCCGAGTACCCTTCCTTTTTCCAGTCCTAGATCTCGGGACGAGATCTTTTTGTAGTAGAGGAGAGTTTGTAATGCCCCGGATGTAATACTTTCCCTTTTGGGTATATAATATATCTCTGGCTTCATCTATTTCCATTCCGGGTTCTTTCTCTTTCGGGCTTTCGTCGTTTTGTTGTGTGAGTGTGTGGCATTCTTTTCACATCATGTAGACATGTGCATTGCATTGCTTTTGTGTTGTGGGTTGCATCCGGTTCGTCGTGTTTCTTCCCGTTGTCCGTTTCGCGTTCCGGAGCTCCCTCACGTGTCCGTGACGTCCCGTAGGCCTACTTTGTTGTTCGGGCGTTTTACGTTACCGGTGTACCGCGAGGTTGTGTTGTGTGTTGTTGTTTTGTTGTGTGCAACCCGCCTCTCAAATCTCGTCTCGTTTGGACTCCGTTGACTTTTCCATCCGTTGTCCGTGTGGGTCCGATGTGCCTTCACTTCGTGTCCCGGAAACATCCCTACTGCAGTCTCTTTTCTCCGTCTAGGCCTTTTAAATCAACCCCCGCGATCGGATCCGTTGGATCGCGATCGGAGGGCTCCTAACGCCCCTAAATCTCCTCCTAACCCTAAAAACTGCTACATATAGACCCCCTAGTCTATTTGGGCATTCCCCTTCTTCTTCCTCCTCTCTCCCCTCTTTTTTTTCCATTTTCTACTCCAGATCCGAAATTCTGCCAGATCCCGAGAGGATCCAGCGTTTCCTTCGTAGCAGCAGCCGCAGATCGAGGCTTCCCTCGACCGGATCCCGCTTCGTCCGCGGGTCAACGCAGCCGCATCGCGCCAGCCAGCGCGCCGGCTTCCTTCGTCGCCAGGCCAGGTCGACCGCGGCCCGTACGTCAGCACAGCCGGGCGCCAGGCCTCTCTCTCCTCACCGAGCCAGCCGCATCGACGCAGCCCGGTCCCCACATCGCCGCCGAAGTGCAAGGGCCCGATCGAGCCGGCCCGTCGCTTCCTCTCCAGCGCCAGCGCCGCGCTCGCCTGGGCCGGGATGCCCTGAGGCCTAGCCACCTCCGCCAAGGCCGCCTTGCCCCGAAGCCTGGGCCGCACCAGCCTCGCCCGTGCGCGGGCCTCCCTCCAGCCAGGCCGTTCCAGGCCACCGCGGTCGGGCGCCAGCCGCAACCTGGGCCACCCCTCCGACCGGGCTTCGTCGTTCCTCGCCTGGGCCGCCTCGCCCCGCCGGATCCCAGCCGCCAGCCGCCTCCGCGTTTGGGCCGCCGCGCAGCGCCGGGCCCTTCTCCACCGCAGCGGGCCGCCGCCTTCGCTCTACCAGGCCCAGATCCAGTCGCCGGGGCCCTCTCCGTTTTTTTTTCTGATCCAGTCAGATCTCCTAAGGTTGACTCTATTCCTTCTAAGTCCCTGTTTTCCTGATCTGAAATGCAATCTTTAAACTGCTGTAACTTTATGCCTGTTACTCCGTTTTGCGCGTGTAGCATGTCCAGATGTTCGTGGAGATGTCCTCTTCGTTTTACCTGTTGTTGTCATGCATGTTAGATGTCATCTTGATACTTGTTTTGCTGTTGCAAGAGTGCATCATGTTATAAACTGCTGTTATGTGTTATTTTCATGCCACCTTTGACATGTGATATCTTTTAGCTCGTTTGTCCAAACGATGCAAATGACATGTCCACGTGTTCGTCTTCCCACGAACTACGTGTTGCTTGTGATAGGTTGCATGGTAGATTTATTGTTTCCTTGTTATCATCGTTGCAAAGTGCCATGTTCATATGATGTGTTTTCACTTGTTATGAAATGCCATCTTGTTGAGCTCGTTGTAATCGGTGTGTTCACCTCTATGATGCATGCTTGTGTGTTTCGGGATCACCTTCATATGCACTTTGATGAGGTGCTTACCCTTTGCCATGTTTGGTTTCGAGGTGACTCAAACATGCTCTTTTGTGTGCTAAGATGATATTGCTGTTTTAGGACTTAGTGAAATTTCACTAAGTCTGAAATCTGTAACGTTCCGATGCCATGTTCGTGTGATGTTCTAGGACAAAGCATGTTAGTTTTGGGGTGGATTTTGATTGTTCCTTGAAGTATATATTGTTGTTTTTTCATCCATGTCCTCACATGTCCATTTGAGTGGCTGTAGCATGTTTATCTTTTGCTCTAAAGTTTCAATAAAATTCTGCTGCCAGAATTTTATTGCAAAGTTCAATATGTCCAAGATCATTGCTATTGATCCGTGACTCCGTTGGGGGTGCACTTTGGACCTAGTTGCTGTACTATATATCTAGTTTGTGTTCAAGTCCTTTGCCATGCTTTTTGGGTGCTGTAGCTTAATTATTTTGAGCTCCCAAGATGCTATGTTGCTGTAATTTTTAGCTTTCGCTCAAATCTTGTTTCGGGCATAACTTTTAGCCCGTAACTCCGATTTCAGCGAATCTTATATCAAACTTGGTTGATTTTCTGTATAGATTAATATTATCAGATTGTTATCTTGTTTTGAGGTGTTTTGCTTGAGTGATGTTTTACGTGCTCCATGTGCATCCTTAGTGCATCCTTCATGCATTCATGTTTTCCGAGTGCGCTTTGCATTTTGTTGATTGGTGCTTGGTGTGTTTGTCTTGTTTAGAGCCGGGAGCTGAGTACGAGAACGAAGTTGAGCACGAGGTTTCCAACGAGGTTGAGCACGAGGACCCTTCTTACGATCCGAACGTCTTCTCTTCAGGCAAGATGACCGAACCCCGATAACATTACTATCTTTGCCTATTGCTAGTAGTCTCGATCTATAGTTTTGCCTCGATGCCCATGTTCTTCTTGTCAGCCTCCTACTTGTAACCAATTGCCATGTTTAACCAACCTACCTATGCAAATCGTTGCTTGGCTAAGTACGCTTCGCTCAGCCCTTCTTATAGCGTTGCTAGTTGCAGGTGAAGTGAAGATGCTTGCTTTATGTTGAAGTTTGGTTGGGTTATATCACACTATATCAATGCTTTAAAATGAAATCATCTATATATTGGCAAGGGTGGAAGGCTAAGCCTTTTGCTTGGTGATTTGTTCCACTCATGCCGTTAGGATCCGTATAAGCCGGTATTATGTTCCTTGATTATGCGTTCCTAACACGGTTGGGGTGTATGGGACCCCCTCGATAAACCGCTAAGTGCTAAGTCTTTTCCAGCAAATCCCAACATTGGTACTATTTGCCTAATAACAAACTAAACATGCATAGGGAGTAATTAACCCTCTTTCTTAATCAACAACCCCGGGCCAGTGCTCCACATGAGTGTTGGTCCGAAACGGGGGTCCTGCAGGGCCACCTCGAGGAAACTCAAGGTCTGGTAAAAACCTGTAGCATCGCCCATCTGGTCGTGTCCTGAGACCTAGATACGCGCGGCTACGATCAGGGTGTCGACACGCCGGGAGGATTTGCTGGATTGGCCTTACCTTAGCTCGGTATATCTTGAGCACGGGATTCCGAGGATACTCGGGTCTTCCCACTTTGGAGTTGCGACTCCGCGGATCGTGGGCTTGTAATGGGTCAAGTTGGAACACCCCTGCAGGGTTTGAACTTTCGAAAGCCGTGCCCGCGGTTATGTGGCAGATGGGAGCTTGTTAATTCCGGTTGTAGATAACTTGACACAATGATACTAATACACTACCAGCGTGTGTTCCGTGACTGTCAATTTCCGAATCGGGATTCGGGAGTTGAACACGGAGGGGTTATGTTTGTGAGCTTGTAGCTAGGATCACTTCGTGATCACTTCTCGCCGATGCCTTCTCTTCTCGCTCTCACTTGCGTAAGTTAGATGCTAGTTGCTGCTGCAGACTTGTTCTTTCTTCAGCCTTTCCCTCACCCAAAGGCTTTGATAGTTCTGTTACCCGGAGACGGGATTGCTGAGTCCTCTGTGGCTCACAGTTACTTCACACACCAGATGCAGGTCCAGCTGTGAGCTATCCAGGTGATGGCACCGAGCTGGATTGGGAGTACGACGAAGAGCGTAGTCGGTACTACGTGCGCTACCCGGACGATCAGTAGTGGAGTCTCTTACTAGGATTCGATCCGCCTGTGGTTTACTTTATCTGAGTTTGGTACTTTGACATTTGGCTTTTGCCCTTAGAGGGTTGTAGTGTTCTTAATGTTTGATGTTTGAGACTTGTACTGTAATTTCTGTGACGTGGCGAGTGTAAGCCAACTATTTTCAGTTTACTATCCCTCTTTTACATGAGTTGTGCAAAGATTACCAAACTTGAGATCATTCTAGGATGGACTTATGCCTTTAAGTCGTGCCTCGACACGTAGGAGGTATAACTCCATCCTGGGCATTACAAGCTCTGGAGCCCACTCCGACAAACGCACCTCTTTGGAGTGCTGCGCTGCCGTCGAGGACGCACCATCGAGATCCACCGGCAAGTGTAAGAAAGGAATGGAAGCTCCACCGGCAACCAAGAAGGTGTCCGCGAAGGAGGACGGCACTGGTGGTACCTTCACCATCAGCGCTACACTCGACCCCAAATAGGAAAGCGCGCTCGTTGCCTTCCTGCGGGCGAATGTCGACGTGTTCGCATGGCAACCGTCTGACATCCCCGGCGTTCCCAGGAAGGTAATTGAGCACAAGCTTGTTGTTTGTCCTCATGCGCGGCCCGTCAAGCAGAAGGTCAGGAAGCAAGCCGTGGAGCGCCAAGAATTCATCGCCGAAGAGATAAATAAGTTGGAAGCAGTAGGCTTGGTTAGAGGCGTAATCCATCCTACGTGGTTAGCCAATCCAGTTGTCGTGCGCAAGGCCAATGGGAAGTGGAGACTTTGTATAGACTTCACTGATGTGAATAAAGCCTGTCCCAAGGATCCATTTCCCTTGCCGCGTATTGACCAGATTGTTGACTCCACCGCCGGATGTGAGTTGCTTTCATTCCTTGATGCATACTCAGGTTACCACCAGATATTCATGGCCAAGGAAGATGAAGAAAAGACTGCATTCATTACTCCATGCGGCACATACTGCTTCATACGCATGCCCTTTGGATTGAGGAATGCAGGCTCGACATTTGCAAGGGTGGTGCACACTGCTTTTGAGCCACAGATACACAGAAATGTAGAAGCCTACATGGATGATATAGTGGTCAAGAGCAAGAGCAAGGATACCCTGATCCAAGACTTAGAGGAAACCTTTGAGAATATGCGCAAGATACAGCTCAAGTTGAACCCCGAGAAGTGCGTCTTCGGAGTCCCCTCCGGCAAGCTTCTCGGGTTCTTCGTGTCCCAGAGGGGGATTGAAGCCAATCCCGACAAGATTAAAGCCATCGAGCAGATTGAAGCCCCGAAGCGCGTCAAGGACGTAAGGAGACTTGCTGGTTGTGTGGCTGCCCTCAGTAGGTTCATTTCAAAGTCTGCAGAACGCGCCCTGCCTTTCTTCAAAATCTTGAAAAAGGCAGGTCCTATGAAATGGACTCCGGAAGCGGAGGCTGCGCTGCAAGACTTGAAAGGATACCTATCCTCCACTCCAATACTTGTCGCACCTAAACCACAAGAGAAGTTGCTGCTATATTTAGCGGCGACCAATCAAGTGGTTAGTGCTGCGTTAGTAGCGGAGAGGGAGGCAGATGAGGAACCCACATCCCCGGCAAGTGCATCCAGCGGCAGGCAGGGGGCTTCACCGACAAGCTCTGGCCCCGACAAGGACAAGTCTGTGCAGGAACAAGAAGAAGTGCGAAAGAAGATGGTGCAGCGCCCAGTTTATTTTGTAAGTTCCCTCTTGCAGGGGGCTAGATCAAGATACTCTGGGGTGCAGAAGTTGCTTTTCGGCCTCCTCATGGCCTCGAAAAAGCTGCGCCATTACTTTCAAGCACACGAGATAACAGTGGTCACTCGCTTTCCATTGAAGAGGATATTGCAAAATCCAGAAGCAACAGGCAGGATCGTCGAGTGGGCGCTGGAGCTGTCAAGCTTTGGTCTCAAGTTTGAGAGTACTTCAACCATACAGAGCAGAGCTTTGGCAGAATTCATAGCGGAATGGACCCCAACGCCGGATGAAGAAGCTCCAGAGACAAGCATCCCCGTCCAAGAAGCAAGCAAGGAGTGGATAATGTACTTTGATGGTGCCTTCTCGCTGCAAGGCGCCGGTGCCGGCGTGTTGCTCATAGCGCCCACCGGAGAGCACCTCAGGTATGTTGTTCAAATGCACTTTCCCAAGGAGCAAGCGACAAACAATACTGCTGAGTATGAAGGACTTCTTGCCGGCCTCAGAATTACGGCCGAACTTGGGATCAAGAAGTTGATTGTGCGGGGAGACTCACAGTTGGTGGTCCGGCAAGTGAACAAGAGTTACCAGAGCCCCCTGATGGAAGTTTATGTAGATGAAGTGAGAAAGCTTGAGGAACACTTTGAGGGCTTGCAAATGGAGCACGTTCCAAGAGCTCAGAATGATATCGCAGATGGCCTTTCAAAGTGTGCTGCAATGAAGTTACCTGTGGAACCAGGGATCTTCGTGCTCAAGCTAACTCAACCATCTGTTACACCATCAGCTGGGCAGAGCAAGAAGAGGAAGTTGGTCTCCGGCGACTACTTACCGGCGGATCTTCCCGAAGCCGCCGCTAAGGTCTCCAAGATCAACAACCAAGATGCTGAGAAACAGTCTGCTCCTGCTGACCCAAGGGTCAGTACAGTTGAAGCAGGCGTTCCCGACAAGCCCTGCCCGGCAGGCTTGCCGGGGAACCCTCGGCTCCAGCAGAACTGCAGGTTCTTGCCGTAGAAGCTGAGGTTCCCGCAGCAGCCCTGATGCCTTTAGTCCTTGTTGTTGAGCCTCAAGCTCCAGCATGGGCGCAGCAAATCGTCCGTTTTCTTCAGACTTGAGAACTTCCCAATGAACCAGAAGAGATAGAGAAGATAACCAGGCAGTCAAGTATGTACCAGTTCGTCGACAACGAACTATACAGAAGAAGACTCAACGGTGTCAGGTTGAAGTGCATTTCCCGGGAAGACGGACAGAAGTTGTTGGCAGAGATACACGGAGGCATATGTGGCCATCACATTGGCGCAAGAGCACTTGCCGGAAAGGCATTCCGGCAAGGTTTCTTCTGGCCAGAAGCCCTCCAAGATGCAACTGCACAAGTAACCAAGTGTGAAGCATGCCAGTTCCATGCCAAGCAAATTCACCAGCCAGCTCAAGCTCTCCAGACGATCCCTTTGTCCTGGCCCTTCTCTGTCTGGGGGCTCGACATCCTCGGCCCCTTTCCCTGCGCTGTCGGGGGCTTTGAGTACTTGTACGTTGCAATCGACAAGTTCACAAAGTGGCCAGAAGTGGAACCGGTGAGAAAGGTGACAGCACAGTCAGCAGTCAGGTTCTTCAGGTCAATTGTTTGCCGTTTCGGAATCCCTAACAGGATTATCACCGACAACGGCACATAGTTCACAAGCCGCACCTTCATGCAGTACGTTCAAGACCTTGGCGCCAAGGTCTGCTTTGCTTCTGTTGCTCACCCAAGGAGCAACGGTCAAGCGGAGAGGGCCAATGCTGAAGTGCTGCGCGGACTAAAGACAAGAACCTTTGACAGGTTGCACAAGTGTGGAAGAAACTGGATAGAGGAGTTGCCGGCGGCTCTTTGGTCAATCAGGACGACACCGAATCGAGCCACCGGACAGACACCCTTTGCTCTTGTCTATGGAGCAGAGGCAGTTCTCCCCACGGAACTCGTATACGGATCTCCTCGAGTACTCGCGTACGACGAGCTCGAGCAAGAGCAACTGCGACAAGATGATGCATTTCTCCTCGAGGAGGAACGTCTCCAGGCTGCTGTACGAGTTGCTCGATACCAGCAAGCCTTGCATCGCTATCATAGCCGCAAGGTCAAGGCCAGGAGTCTCGAGGAAGGCGACCTTGTTCTTCGGCGTGTTCAGTCCGCCAAGAATTCCAACAAGTTGACGCCGAAGTGGGAAGGTGTTGGGTAACGTAGTATTTTTAAAATTTTCCTACGATCACGCAAGATCTATCTACTAGATGCATAGCAACGAGAGGGAAGAGTGTGTCTACGTACCCTCGTAGACCGGGAGCGGAAGCGTCAAGTGACGCGGTTGATGTTGTCGTACTTCTTCGCGATCCAACCGATCAAGCACCGAACGTACGGCACCTCCGCGTTCAGCACACGTTCAGCTTGATGACGTCCCACGAGCTCTTGATCCAGTTGAGCTTCACGGGAGAGTTTCGTCAGCACGACGGCGTGGTGACGGATATGATGTGTTCACCGGCGCAGGGCTTCGCCTAAGCTCCGCGACGGTATGACCGAGGTGTGATTCTGTGGAGGGGGGCACCGCACACGGCTAAAACAATTCAACTTGTGTGTATTTGGGTGCCCCCTGCCCCCGTATATAAAGGAGCAAGGGAGGGAGGCCGGCCAACTCCTCCTGGGGCGGCTAGGGAAGGAGTCCTACTAGGAATAGGATTGCAATCCTATTCCTAGTAGGATTCACCAAAAGGAAGAAGAGGGAAAGGAATAGGAGAGGTGGCGCCCCCCCCCCCCCCAATCCTAGTCCAACTAGGAACCCTAGGTGGGGGCGCCGGCCAGCCCTATGGGCTGCCTCTCTCTTTCCCTTTAGGCCCACTATGGACCATCCCCTCTCGTAGGGGGTTCCGGTAACCCCCTCCGGCAATCCCGATAAATCCGAAACTTTTCCAGTATACTTCCGGTGTCCGAATATAGCCGTCCAATATATCAATCTTTATGTCTCGGACATTCCGAGACTCCTCGTCATGTCCGTGATCTCATCCGGGACTCCGAACTACCTTCGGTACATCAATACTCATAAACTCATAATACCGATCGTCATCAAACGTTAAGCGTGCGGACCCTACGGGTTCGAGAACTATGTAGACATGACCGAGACTCATCTCCGGTCAATAACCTATAGCGGAACCTGGATGTTCATATTGGCTCCTACATATTCTACGAAGATCTTTTATCGGTCAGAACCGCATAACAACATACGTTGTTCCTTTTGTCAAACGGTATGTTACTTGCCCGAGATTCGATCGTCGGTATCTCTATACCTAGTTCAATCTCGTTACCGGCAAGTCTCTTTACTCGTTCCGTAACACATCATCTCGTGACTAACTCATTATTCTTTTGCTTGCAAGGCTTATTGTGATGTGTGTTACCGAGAGGGCCCAGAGATACCTCTCCGACACTCGGAGTGACAAATCCTAATCTTGATCTATGCCAACACCACGAATACTTTCGGAGACACCTGTAGAGCATCTTTATGATCACCCAGTTACGTTGTGACGTTTGATAGCACACAAGGTGTTCCTACGGTATTCGGGAGTTGCATAATCTCATAGTCATAGGAACATGTATAAGTCATGAAGAAAGCAATAGCAGTAAAACTAAACGATCATAGTGCTATGCTAACAGGTGGGTCTTGTCCATCACATCATTCTCCTAATGATGTGATCCCGTTGATCAAATGACAACTCATGTCTATGGTTTAGGAAACGTAACCATCTTTGATCAATGAGCTAGTCTAGTAGAGGCATACTAGGGACATACTGTTTTGTCTATGTATCCACACATGTACTAAGTTTCCGTTTAATACAATTCTAGCATGAATAAAAGACATTTATCATGATATAAGGAAATACAAATAACATCTTTATTATTGCCTCTAGGGCATATTTCCTTCAGTCTCCCACTTGAACTAGAGTCAATAATCTAGATTACAAAGTGATGATCCTCACACCCATGGGTCCTGGTGCTGATCATGTTTTGCCCGTGGAAGAGGCTTAGTCAACGGGCCTGCAACATTCAGATCCGTATGTATTTTGCAAATCTCTATGTCTCCCTCCTTGACTAGATCGCGGATGGAATTGAAGCGTCTTTTGATGTGCTTTGTTCTCTTGTGAAACCTGGATTCCTTCGCCAAGGCTATGGCTCCAGTGTGGTCACAAAAGATTTTCATTGGACCCGATGCACTAGGTATTACACCTAGATCGGATATGAACTCCTTCATCCAGACTCCTTCATTTGCTGCTTCCGAAGCAGCTATGTATTCCGCTTCACACGTAGATCCCGCCACGACGCTCTGCTTGGAACTGCACCAACTGACAGCTCCACCGTTCAATAAAAATACATATCCGGTTTGTGACTTTGAGTCATCCGGATCAGTGTCAAAGCTAGAATCGACGTAACCGTTTACGACGAGCTCTTTGTCACCTCCATATACGAGAAATATATCCTTTGTTCTTTTCAGATAATTTAGGATGTTTTTGACCGCTGTCCAGTGATCCACTCCTGGATTACTTTGGTACCTCCCTGCTAGACTTATAGCAAGGCACACATCAGGTCTGGTACACAGCATTGCATACATGATAGATCCTATGGCTGAGGCATAGGGAATGACTTTCATTTTCTCTCTATCTTCTGCAGTGGTCGGGCATTGAGTCTTACTCAACTTCATACCTTCTAAAACAGGCAAGAACCCTTTCTTTGACTGATCCATTTTGAACTTCTTCAAAATCTTATCAAGGTATGTGCTTTGTGAAAGTCCAATTAAGCGTCTTGATCTATCTCTATAGATCTTGATACCTAATATATAAGCAGCTTCACCGAGGTCTTTCATTGAAAAACTCTTATTCAAGTATCCTTTTATGCTATCCAGAAATTCTATATCATTTCCAATCAACAATATGTCATCTACATATAATATTAGAAATGCTACAGAGCTCCCACTCACTTTCTTGTAAATACAGGCTTCTCCAAAAGTCTGTATAAAACCATATGCTTTGATCACTTCATCAAAGCGTATATTCCAACTCCGAGATGCTTGTACCAGTCCATAGATGGATCGCTGGAGTTTGCATACTTTGTTAGCACCTTTTGGATCGACAAAACCTTCTGGTTGCATCATATACAACTCTTCTTTGAGATATCCATTTAGGAATGCAGTTTTGACATCCATTTGCCAGATTTCATAATCATAAAATGCGGCAATTGCTAACATGATTCGGACAGACTTAAGCATCGCTACAGGTGAGAAAGTCTCATCGTAGTCAACTCCTTGAACTTGTCGAAAACCTTTCGCAACAAGTCGTGCTTTGTAAACAGTAATATTACCGTCTGCGTCGGTCTTCCTCTTGAAGATCCATTTATTTTCGATGGCTTGCCGATCATCGGGCAAGTCAACCAAAGTCCACACTTTGTTCTCATACATGGATCCCATCTCAGATTTCATGGCTTCAAGCCATTTTGCGGAATCTGGGCTCATCATTGCTTCCTCATAGTTCGTAGGTTCATCATGGTCTAGTAACATGATTTCCAGAACTGGGTTGCCGTACCACTCTGGTGCGGAACGTACTCTGGTTGATCTACGACGTTCAGCAGAAACTTGATCTGAAGTTTCATGATCATTATCATTAACTTCCTCACTAATTGGTGTAGGAATCACTGGAACAATTTCATGTGATGTACTACTTTCCAATCCGGGAGAAGGTACAATTACCTCATCAAGTTCTACTTTCCTCCCACTCACTTCTTTCGAGAGAAACTCTTTTTCTAGAAAGGATCCGTTCTTAGCAACGAATATTTTGCCTTCGGATCTGTGATAGAAGGTGTACCCAACAGTCTCTTTTGGGTATCCTATGAAGACACATTTTTCCGACTTGGGTTCGAGCTTATCAGGTTGAAGTGTTTTCACATAAGCATCGCAGCCCCAAACTTTAAGAAACGACAACTTTGGTTTCTTGCCAAACCATAGTTCATAAGGTGTCGTATCAACGGATTTAGATGGTGCCCTATTTAACGTGAATGCAGCTGTCTCTAAAGCATAACCCCAAAACGATAGTGGTAAATCGGTAAGAGACATCATAGATCGCACCATATCTAATAAAGTACGGTTACGACGTTCGGACACACCATTACGCTGTGGTGTTCCAGGTGGCGTGAGTTGTGAAACTATTCCACATTGTTTCAAATGAAGACCAAACTCGTAACTCAAATATTCTCCTCCACGATCAGATCGTAGAAACTTTATTTTCTTGTTACGATGATTCTCTACTTCACTCTGAAAATCTTTGAACTTTTCAAATGTTTCAGACTTGTGCTTCATTAAGTAGATATACCCATATCTGCTCAAATCAGCAGTGAAGGTCAGAAAATAACGATACCCGCCGCGAGCATCAACACTCATTGGTCCACATACATCAGTATGTATGATTTCCAACAAATCTGTTGCTCGTTCCATAGTTCCGGAGAACGGAGTTTTAGTCATCTTGCCCATGAGGCATGGTTCACAAGCACCAAGTGATTCATAATCAAGTGATTCCAAAAGTCCATCATTATGGAGTTTCTTCATACGTTTGACACCAATATGACCTAAACGGCAGTGCCACAAATAAGTTGCACTATCATTTTTAACCTTGCATCTTTTGGTTTCAATATTATGAATATGTGTATCACTACAATCGAGATCCAATAAGAATAGACCACTCTTTAAGGGTGCATGACCATAAAAGATATTATTCATTAAAATAGAACAACCATTATTCTCTGATTTAAATGAATAACCGTCTCGCAATAAACAAGATCCAGATATAATGTTCATGCTCAACGCTAGCACCAAATAACAATTATTTAGGTCTAAAACTAATCACGAAGGTAGATGTAGAGGTAGCGTGCCGACGGCGATCACATCGACTTTGGAACCGTTTCCCACGCGCATCGTCACCTCGTCCTTAGCTAATCTTCGTTTAATCCGTAGTCCCTGTTTCGAGTTACAAATATTAGCAACCGAACCGGTATCAAATACCCAGGTACTACTACGAGCATTAGTAAGGTACACATCAATAACATGTATATCACATATACCTTTGTTCATCTTGCCATCCTTCTTATCCGCCAAATACTTGGGGCAGTTCTGCTTCCAGTGTCCAGTCCCCTTGCAGTAGAAGCACTCAGTTTCAGGCTTGGCTCCAGATTTGGGTTTCTTCGTGGAAGTAGCAACTGACTTGCTATTCTTTTTGAAGTTCCCTTTCTTTCCCTTGCCCTTTTTCTTGAAACTAGTGGTCTTGCTAACCATCAACACTTGATGCTCCTTTTTGATTTCTACCTCCGCAGCTTTGAGCATAGCGAAGAGTTCGGGAATTGTCTTTTGCATCCCTTGCATGTTATAGTTCATCACGAAGCCTTTATAGCTTGGTGGCAGTGATTGAAGAACTCTATCAATAACACTATCCTCGTCAACTTTGCAACCAAGTTGAGTCATATGATTGTAGTACCCAGACATTCTGAGCAAGTGTTCACTGATAGAACTATTCTCCTCCATCTTGCAGCTGTAGAACTTATTGGAAATCTCATATTTCTCAATTCGGGCATTTGCTTGAAATATTAACTTCAACTCCTGGAACATCTCATATGGTCCATGACGTTCAAAACGTCGTTGAAGTCCCGGTTCTAAGCCGTAAAGCATGGCACACTGAACTATCATGTAGTCATCAGACCGCGACTGCCAGACGTTCAAAGCGTCTACATTAGCGGGAGGGGGCTTGTCACCTAGCGGTGCTTCAAGGACATAATTCTTCTGTGCAGCAATGAGGATAATCCTCAGGTTATGGACCCAGTCCGTGTAATTGCTACCATCATCTTTCAACTTAGCTTTCTCTAGGAATGCATTAAAATTCAAAGGAACGGTAGCACGGGCCATTGATCTACAACAACATAGATATGCAAAAACTATCAGGACTAAGTTCATGATAAATTAAAGTTCGATTTAATCATATTAAATTAAAGAACTCCCACTTAGATAGACATCCCTCTGGTCATCTAAATGATCACGTGATCCAAATCAACTAAACCATGTCCGATCATCACGTGAGATGGAGTAGTTTCAATGGTGAACATCTTATGTTGATCATATCTACTATATGATTCACGCTCGACCTTTCGGTCTCCAGTGTTCCGAGGCCATATCTACATATGCTAGGCTCGTCAAGTTTAACCCGAGTATTTTGCGTGTGCAAAACTGGCTTACACCCGTTGTATTTGAACGTAGAGCTTATCACACCCGATCATCACATGGTGTCTCGGCACGACGAACTTTCGCAACGGTGCATACTCAGGGAGAACACTTATACCTTGAAATTTAGTAAGGGATCATCTTATAATGCTACCGTCGTTCTAAGCAAAATAAGAAGCATAATAAGATAAACATCACATGCAATCAAAAAATATGTGACCTGATATGGCCATCATCATCTTGTGCTTTTGATCTCCATCTTCAAAGCACCGTCATGATCACCTTCGTCACCGGCTTGACACCTTGATCTTTATCGTAGCATCATTATCGTCTCGCCAACTATTGCTTCTACGACTATCGCTACCGCTTAGTGATAAAGTAAAGCAATTACATGGCGATTGCATTTCATACAATAAAGCGACAACCATATGGCTCCTGCCAGTTGCCGATAACTTTACAAAACATGATCATCTCATACAAAACCGTATAACTCATCATGTCTTGACCATATCACATCACAACATGCCCTGCAAAAACAAGTGAGACGTCCTCTACTTTGTTGTTGCAAATTTTACGTGGCTGCTACGGGCTTTAGCAAGAACCGTTCTTACCTACGCATACAAAACCACAACGATGTTTCGTCAAGTATGTGTTGTTTTAACCTTCACAAGGACCGGGCGTAGCCACACTTGATTCAGCTAAAGTGAGAGAGACAGACACCCGCCAGTCACATTTAAGCAACGAGTGCTCGTAACGGTGAAACCAGTCTCGCGTAAGCGTACGCGTAATGTCGGTCCGGGCCGCTTCATCTCACAATACCGCCGAAGCAAAGTATGACATGCTGGTAAGCAGTATGACTAGTATCGCCCACAACTCATTGTGTTCTACTCGTGCATATCATCTACGCATAGACCTGGCTCTGATACCACTATTGGGTAACGTAGTATTTTTAAAATTTTCCTACGATCACGCAAGATCTATCTACTAGATGCATAGCAACGAGAGGGAAGAGTGTGTCTACGTACCCTCGTAGACCGGGAGCGGAAGCGTCAAGTGACGCGGTTGATGTTGTCGTACTTCTTCGCGATCCAACCGATCAAGCACCGAACGTACGGCACCTCCGCGTTCAGCACACGTTCAGCTTAATGACGTCCCACGAGCTCTTGATCCAGTTGAGCTTCACGGGAGAGTTTCATCAGCACGACGGCGTGGTGACGGATATGATGTGTTCACCGGCGCAGGGCTTCGCCTAAGCTCCGCGACGGTATGACCGAGGTGTGATTCTGTGGAGGGGGGCACCGCACACGGCTAAAACAATTCAACTTGTGTGTCTTTGGGTGCCCCCTGCCCCCGTATATAAAGGAGCAAGGGAGGGAGGCCGGCCAACTCCTCTTGGAGCGGCTAGGGAAGGAGTCCTACTAGGAATAGGATTGCAATCCTATTCCTAGTAGGATTCACCAAAAGGAAGAAGAGGGAAAGGAATAGGAGAGGTGGCGCCCCCCCCCCCCCCAATCCTAGTCCAACTAGGAACCCTAGGTGGGGGCGCCGGCCAGCCCTATGGGCTGCCTCTCTCTTTCCCTTTAGGCCCACTATGGACCATCCCCTCTCGTAGGGGGTTCCGGTAACCCCCTCCGGCAATCCCGATAAATCCGAAACTTTTCCGGTATACTTCCGGTGTCCGAATATAGCCGTCCAATATATCAATCTTTATGTCTCGGACATTCCGAGACTCCTCGTCATGTCCGTGATCTCATCCGGGACTCCGAACTACCTTCGATACATCAATACTCATAAACTCATAATACCGATCGTCATCAAACGTTAAGCGTGCGGACCCTACGGGTTCGTGAACTATGTAGACATGACCGAGACTCATCTCCGGTCAATAACCAATAGCGGAACCTGGATGTTCATATTGGCTCCTACATATTCTACGAAGATCTTTTATCGGTCAGAACCGCATAACAACATACGTTGTTCCTTTTGTCAAACGGTATGTTACTTGCCCGAGATTCGATCGTCGGTATCTCTATACCTAGTTCAATCTCGTTACCGGCAAGTCTCTTTACTCGTTTCGTAACACATCATCTCGTGACTAACTCATTAGTCTTTTGCTTGCAAGGCTTATTGTGATGTGTCTTACCGAGAGGGCCCAGAGATACCTCTCCGACACTCGGAGTGACAAATCCTAATCTTGATCTATGCCAACACCACGAATACTTTCGGAGCCACCTGTAGAGCATCTTTATGATCACCCAGTTACGTTGTGACGTTTGATAGCACACAAGGTGTTCCTACGGTATTCGGGAGTTGCATAATCTCATAGTCATAGGAACATGTATAAGTCATGAAGAAAGCAATAGCAGTAAAACTAAACGATCATAGTGCTATGCTAACGGGTGGGTCTTGTCCATCACATCATTCTCCTAATGATGTGATCCCGTTGATCAAATGACAACTCATGTCTATGGTTTAGGAAACGTAACCATCTTTGATCAATGAGCTAGTCTAGTAGAGGCATACTAGGGACATACTGTTTTGTCTATGTATCCACACATGTACTAAGTTTCCGTTTAATACAATTCTAGCATGAATAAAAGACATTTATCATGATATAAGGAAATACAAATAACATCTTTATTATTGCCTCTAGGGCATATTTCCTTCAGAAGGCCCTTATCGGGTGAGACAAGTCACAAGGCCCGGCGCTGTCCGCCTTGAGACCGAAGAGGGCTTACCGATGAGCAACTCCTGGAACATAGAGCATCTTCGCAAGTTTCACCCATAAGGCGCGGTTGCCGTGATCCGCTCCGGCAACCACCTTTTGTACAAGTATTACCGCTGTTGCATGTAAACCTATGTACAAAGCCGGGCGCAGACCCCGTGCATCAGTAAAACTTTTGTGCTTCGCACCATTTGTCAGTTCGTGCTTTTCCTTGTATTTGCATATATCATCTGACATCTCGTGCAACACAAACTCCCGGTAAGCAGTAACAAGCCGCGAGGCTCCGAATTTGTATTTCCTTCTCTTTTGTCTTTTTTCTCTGGGACAGGAGGACTGTTCCACGCGCACAAGTTTGCCGGGGGGGGAGGAGAAAGCAGTACGGACCAAGTGCTGTTCAAGAAAGAAAAGTCTTGCCGGGAAGTAAACAACCCAATGAAAGCTAAGTTATCAAAGTTTGAGAATTCAAATTTTTAAATTTTAGTTATCTTCCTTGAACAACCACACTTTGTATGGAAAACCTGTGCGCAAAGGAACCTACCCGCAGCTAGCCGCGCCCTTACTTTGTTTCGAGCACGCTCAACGGCTTAAGTGAGCTGCGACAAGTGTCGCGCCCTTACTTCGTTTTTCGAGTTCGCTCAGCAATGTAAGTGTGCTGCGACTAGCTGCGGCAAGGTTACTTGCCGACAAGGTCTTCGCTAGCAGGCTGCTAAGAGTCCCGCACTCGGCGCTCGCGGCGAGGGCCCCTTGCCGGCGAGTTTCCGTAAAAGCGTAGGGTGAAAAGCATACAAAGTGAAGGACCAAAAGCAAGGGAGATAACACTGCATTGATTACCCAAAATAAAAGTATATATTACAAAGATAGCTTGCCGCTGTTCTAATCAGCTACTGCCTATGACTTAATTGGCAGCGGCAAAGGAAGAAAGAAGCCTAAGTCCTACGGTCTCCCTCGACCCTCTGGATCTTGCCCACCTTGGCTACAATGTGGGCAACTTGGGCCTTCAACGCCTCGTTATCAGCCTCGGGCGGCAAGGTGCGGAGGACGTTGATGAGGTTGATGCCGGGGTTGCGGTAAACAATCTTCGACAGCACCCGCTCCATGGTGCCCATGCAGAGCCGGCGCGCCTCGTCGGCCAGCTGCTCAGGGATCTTCTCCCGTAGCCTCGCAAGCGCCGGCACCACTCCCCTGAAGAACAGACTCAGTTTGGCGTTGTGGGGGAGGTTCTCTTCGGGGGAGTACATGAGATGCTTCGCCCTCAGCGCCATCATCTCCATGTCTATGTTGGCGGCGGAGGTGACGAGGTCCTCGGTCCATCGCTCCACATTCTGCTGGAATTGGGTCTGCGAGACGGCGGTGCTTTCCAGCAGGGCCCTCTCAGCGCGGAGATCGTCCTTCAGCTTGGTCTCGCGGTCCCGGGCAGCGTCAAGCGAGTCAGTCAGGGTGGAGACCTTCAGCTCTATATCAGCAATGGAGTCCTTGGCATCAGTGAGCTCTTTACCCTTATCGGAGAGGCGGATTTGCAACTCCGAGTTGGTGTGGGCATCCTTCTCCCGCTCCACGTTGAGCGCGGTGACCCTGTCTTCGCTGGCCTTCAAGAACAGCTCCAACTGCGCTACTCTGGCCTCCAGCTCCTTCTTGGCGGTCTCTGCGGCAGCGGCAGCATCCCTCGCCTCCCGCAGAGCCCCGCCAATAGCCTGCTCCCGGGCGGTGAGGTCGTCCTCGTGGCTGTCGAGGTCGACCTTCCGCTGGTTGAGCGCCCCTTCCCGCAGAGACAGCTCTTCGGCGGCCAGACGCTGTTGCTCCTCGACCTCGGCCTTTTCGAGGGCGAATGCTTGCTGCGCCCTGGCAAGCTCCTCGCGCTCCTCCGCCAAGTTCCGGAGGGCCGCCTAGTTGGCGGCACGGAGCTCCGCGGCGCGCTTCTCCAGGTCAGCACCAGCCTTGGCAGCCAGAGCCTCCCGGGACTCCAACTTCGCCTGCCTGGCCCGGTACAAGGCCAGGAGCCGGCGAAGGAGCCGCTCCTCTTCGGGCTCGTCGCTGCTGCCGGGCGCATCCACAACCTTCAGCCCGGCGGAGGCGAGAACCTCTTCGTCGAAGGTCTCTCCCTCCGCGGGCACCCTAGACGAGGACGCCCACGGGACTTGAATGAAGACCCCGTTGGCGGCCTCCAGGTAGACACCCGACCGCTCCGTGGAGGCGGAGGGGTCGGCGGCCGGTGCAGCGTCCGACGCTCCTGCAGCCTCCGGGCCAGCAGTGTGGTCGCCGGTCCCTTCCCCAGACGCGGCGTCGGCGGTCGGGGCGGTCTCTTCGACGGCTGGCTCGTCAGCGATAATGGCGTTGCCGCCGTCGCCGTGTACACCCTCCTCGGCGGTGGCCTCCTTCTCCATCGGCTCCGGGGCGGGAGGATCTAGTAGAAGAAAAAGAAAAGAAAGATCGTCAAGCAAATATCCAAAAAGAAGAATTCGAGAAGAAGAAGCTACAAGGTTTACCTTCGCGGACTTCCTCGACGACGGGGTCCCTCGCCGGGGAATTCTCCCTTGCCGGCGGAGTAGTAGTCCTTGCTGGCGGAGGGCCGCTTGCGCCCTCCCTTGTCGGGGTGCTCGCCCTTGGCGGGGTACTCTCCCTTGGCGGAGTACCCATCCTTGGCGGAGCACCGTCCCTTGCCGGGGAGCTCCTCCTTGGCGGGGAGGGTGGAACAAGTGGCTCGTCGGGGGCAACCTCCTGGTGCTCCTGCGGCTGCGGCTCCACCTCTGCACGAAACAACAAAACGTCAGTACAAGCGAAGACCTCAAGCGCACCCATCAAGCAGGGAAGTAAACACCCAGACTTACGCTGGGGGCAGCTCCTCGGAGCAGCAGGCTGATCCGGCAAGTCTGCCGCTGGCGAGTCTCCTGTCGCTGCGGCGGGCTCGTCGTCTTCGATCTCGACCACAGGGACCTTGGCCCTCTTCGCCATCCGCTGGGTCAAGGTCCTGGAAGCCAAAACAAGATCAAGATCAGAACCAAGCAAGGAAATCAAGACAAAATCAAAGGAAATGAAACTAGCCAGTACTTACTCTTCCTCCTCCTCTTCGTCGGAGCTGAGAGCGGAGAAGTCAAATCCTGCCTCGGCTGCTCCAGCGCGAGGAGCCGGAGGAGAGGGCTCCCTCGGGCGCTTGGCAGGCTCCGGAGCTGCGGGCTGTGAAGACCCAGCTTCGGTCGTCGTTGAGGTCCGAGGAGCAGAAGGTACCCCGGAGTCACTCCGGGAAGACCCCCCTCCGCTTGTCGCTCGAGCACGGGGCGCCTCCTTGGCGACCTTGCTCGTCGTGGCGGCACGTGTCGCCCGGCGCTGCGGTCGTTGCTGGGGCGCCGGCCGTCTCGCCGTCTCGACGGCCTTGCGGAGGCGTTTCTTCGGTTGCGGCGGAGGACTTGGGCTTGGTGGTGGCGGAGAGTTCTCCGAGGACGAGGAGGCGTCGTCATCAAGATTCAAGGATCCGCCGGAGTCTTCGTCGGAATCACCGGACTCGGCCTCCCCCTCCTCCTCCTCCTCGACAGGCCCGCTGAACTCGGTTCCCTGCCCGGCAGCCTCGCCAATCCCGGCAGGCTCCCTGGTAGGCTCCCCGGCAAACTCCTCGGGTGTGATCTGCAACAGCTTGAGGATTTCCTCCTCCTCGGCCTGGCTCACCGCGTCCGCCGCCTCCGCTTCGTCAACGGTGTATCCAAACTCGACTGCCGCTGCTGCCGCGGCGGCCTCCTCCATCCTGGAGGCGATGTACCTATATCCCGCGCGGTGGTGTAATGCCCCGGATGTAATACTTTCCCTTTTGGGTATATAATATATCTCCGGCTTCATCTATTTCCATTCCGGGTTCTTTTTCTTTCGGGTTTTCGTCGTTTTGTTGTGTGAGTGTGTAGCATTCATTCATATCATGTAGACATGTGCATTGCATTGCATTGGTGTTGTCGGTTGCATCCGGTTCCGCGCGTTCCTTCCCGTTGTCCGTTTCGCGTTCCGGAGCTCCCTCACGTGTCCGTGACGTCCCGTAGGCCTACTTTGTTGTTCGGGCGTTTAACGTTACCGGTGTGCCGCGAGGTTGTTGTGTGTGTTGTTGTTTTGTTGTGTGCAACCCGCCTCTCAAATCTCGTCTCGTTTGGCCTCCGTTGGTTTTTCCATCCGTTGTTCGTGTGGGTCCGAAGTGCCTTCACTTCGTGTCCCAGAAACACCTCTGCTGCAGTCTTTATCTCCCTCCTAGACTACCCCCGCGATCGGATCCGTCGGATCGCGATCGGAGGGCTCCAAACACCCCCAATTCCCTCCTAACCCTAAAAACTGCTATATATAGACCCCTAGTCTATTTTGGCATCCCTAGTTTTCCTTCCCCATCTCCACCTCTTTTTTTTTCCTTTTTCCTTCTCAGATCCAATCCCCAAATTTTCCTCCTGGATCCCGAGGAACCAGCCGATCCGGCCAGTCCCTCGATCGCATCAGCCGCCGCCGCTCGGTCAACGCCTCCCGCGCCAGGCGCCCGACCGCTTCGCCCTCTCGCTCCCATCGAGCCGCCGCCGATAGCTCCCACTGGATCGAAGATCCAGCGCCCTGGACCACTTCACCGCGGCCCAGTCGCGCCTCATCGCCGCCAGCCCGCGTCGCCTGGTCCCTCCTCGCCTCGCCGCGTCGGGCCGCCGCCTCCGACACGGGCCCAGGCCACCGAGGCCCACACCGCCGCCACTCCGCGCCGCTAGGCTCCGCCTCCCTCCCGCAGGCCGCAGCCGCCAGCGCGGGCCGCACCCGAGGCCCACTTCCCCGCCGCCTCGCCTCCACAGTGCCGCGCCGCCAGATCCGGGCCTCCAGCCGCCCCGGCCCACTCCCGCAGCACCAGGCCCCAAGGCTGGGCCGCTCGCCGCCTCCGCCGCGGGCCGCCGCCTCTGTCTCGCCCGTGGACCTCGTCGCCTCCGCGGGCCGAATCCCAGCCTCCGGCCCGTCTCCTTTTTTCCCTCAGGTTCAGATCTGATTGAGGTTGAATCCCCACTCCTAAGTCCCAGATCTGTTTATCTCCGATGCTATGTTTGACCTGCTGTAACTTTTAGTGTGGTGCTCCGTTTTGTGCGTGTAATATGTCCCGACGTTCGTGGAGATGTGCTCTACGTTTCCCCTGTTGTTGTCATGCATGTTAGAGATCATCTAGGTGCTTGTTTTGCTGTTGCAAGAGTGCATCATGATATAAACTGTTGCTATGTGTTATTTTTGTGCCACCTTTGCCATGTGATATCTTTTAGCTCGATTGTCCGAATGATGCAAATGACATGTCCACATGTTCGTCTTGCCATGAACTACGTGTTGCTTGTGATAGGTTGCATGGTAGATTTATTATTGCCTTGTTATCTTCGTTGCAAAGTGCCATGTGGCTGTGATGTTGTTTTACTTGTTATGAAATGCCATCTTGTTGAGCTCGTTGCTATCGTTGTGTTTACCTCTATGATGCATGCTTGTGTGTTTCGGGATCACCGTCATGTGTTCTTTCATGAGGTGCTTACCCTTTGCCATGTTTAGTTTCGAGGTGACTTAAACATGCTCTTTTATATGCCATGATGATATTGCTGTTTTAGGACTTAGTGGATTTTTCACCAAGTCTGAAATCTGTAACGTTCTGATGCCATGTTTGTGTGATGTTCTAGGACAAAGCATGATAGTTTTGGAGTGGATTTTGATTGTTCCTTGTAGTATATATTGTTGTCTTTCCATTCATGTCCTCACATGCCTATTTATGTGGCTGTAGCATGTTTATCTTTTGCTCCAAAGTTTCAATAAAATTCTGCAGCCAGAATTTTATTGCCAAGTTCAATATGTCCAAGATCATTGCTATTGATCCGTGACTCCGTTGGGGTGCACCTTTGGACTTAGTTGCTGTACTATATGTCTAGTTTGTGTTCATGCCTTTTGCCATGTTATTTAAAAGCTGTAGCTCAATTATTTTGAGCTCCGAAGATGCTATGTTGCTGTAATTTTCAGCTTTCGCTCAAATCTTGTTTCGGGCATAACTTTTAGCCCGTAACTCCGATTTCAGCGAATCTTATATCAAACTTGATTGATTTTCTGTGTAGATTAATAATATCAGATTGTTTTCATGTTTTGAGGTGTTTTGCTTGAGTGATATTTTACGTGCTCCATGTGCATCCTTAGTGCATCCATCATGCATTCATATTTTCCGAGTGCGCATTGCATCTTGTTGATTGGTGCTTGGTGTGATTGTTTTGTTTAGAGCCGGAAGCTGAGACCGGGTACGAAGTTGAGCACGAGGTTTCCAACGAGGTTGAGCACGAGGACCCTTCTTACGATCCGAACGACTTCTCTTCAGGCAAGATGACCGAACCCCGATAACATTACTATCTTTGCCTATTGCTAGTAGTCTCGATCTATAGTTTTGCCTCGATGCCCATGATCTTCTTGTCAGCCTCCTACTTGTAACCAATTGCCATGTTTAACCAACCTACCTATGCAAACCGTTGCTTGGCTAAGTACGCTTCGCTCAGCCCTTCTTATAGCATTGCTAGTTGCAGGTGAAGATCGAAGATGCTTGCTTCATGTTGAAGTTTGGTTGGGTTATATCACACTATATAAATGCTTAAAATGAAATCATCTATATATTGGCAAGGGTGGAAGGCTAAGCCTTTTGCTTGGTGATTTGTTCCACTCATGCCGTTAGGATCCGTATAAGCCGGTATTATGTTCCTTGTTTATGCGTTCCTAACACGGTTGGGGTGTATGGGACCCCCTCGATAAACCGCTAAGTGCTAAGTCTTTTCCAGCAAGTCCCAACATTGGTAATATTTGCCTAATAACAAACTAAACTTGCATAGGGAGTAGTTAACCCTCTTTCTTAATCAACAACCCCGGGCCAGTGCTCCACATGAGTGTTGGTCCAAAACGGGGGTTCTGCGGGGCCGCCTTGGGGCAACCCGAGGTATCTGGTATACACCCGTAGAATCGCCCATCCGGCCGTGTCCTGAGACTTAGATACGCGCGGCTACTATCAGGGTGTCGACACGCCGGGAGGATTTGCTGGATTAGCCTTACCTTAGCTTGGTATATCTTGAGCACGGGATTCCGAGGATACTCGGGTCTTCCCACTTTGGAGTTGCGACTCCGTGGATCGTGGGCTTGTAATGGGTCAAGTTGGAACACCCCTGCAGGGTTTGAACTTTCGAAAGCCGTGCCCGCGGTTATGTAGCAGATGGGAGCTTGTTAATTCCGGTTGTAGATAACTTGACACAATGTTACTAATACACTACCAGCGTGTGTTCCGTGACTGTCAATTTCCGAATAGGGATTCGGGAGTTGAACACGGAGGGATTATGTTTGTGGAGCTTGTAGCTAGGATCACTTCGTGATCACTTCTCGCCGAGGCCTTCTCTTCTCGCTCTCACTTACGTAAGCTAGATGCTAGTTGCTGCTGCAGACACTTATTCTTTTCTTCAGCCTTTCCCTCACCTAAAGGCTTAAATAGTTCTGTTACCCGGGAACGGGATTGCTGAGTCCTCTGTGGCTCACAGTTACTTCACCACACCAAATGCAGGTCCAGCTGTGAGCTATCCACGTGATGGCACCGAGCTGGATTGGGAGTACGACGAGGAGCGTAGTCGGTACTACGTGCGCTACCCGGACGATCAGTAGTGGAGTCTCTTACTATGATTCGATCCGCCTGTGGTTTATTTATCTAAGTTTGGTACTTTGACTTTTGGCTTTTGCCCTTAGAGGGTTGTGATGTTCTTAATGTATGATGTTTGAGACTTGTTCTGTAATTCTGTGACGTGGCGAGTGTAAGCCAACTATTTTCAGTTTACTATCCCCTCTTTTACATGAGTTGTGCAAAGATTACCGAACTTGAGATCATTCTAGGATGGATTTATGCCTTTAAGTCGTGCCTCGACACGTAGGAGGTATAACTCCATCCTGGGCATTACAAGTTGATATCAGAGCCTTCTCCGACCTAGGAGCCCCTACTGTTTGATCGAATCATTGACGGTCGAGTCTAGGCACACACTGAAAACTTTTTTTGTCCTATATTATATCGGAGAGTATGATTTCTTTGCTTCTCATCCCCTTTCTCTCTGGTGAGGACTCCTGACGTCTACTCTTGTCTCTCCTATCTTCAAAATTGCACAAAAATTTTTTTAGGAATCCCGCGAGTATTCTGGGATTGTTTCGATGTTCTTGTGACAAGGATATTGTTCTCGATGCCTCCTGTTACCGAGGAGTTGAGCTTCGGGGTATCATTGTAACAAGCATATCGCGACAGTACTAAATACTTAAGACGGCCGACATCGAAAATCTCCCCTATACGGCCAGTGGCAAGATAACCCCGACATCACCCAGTACTGGGGAGGTAGTTCGGGAGTATTGCCATAGCTTGTTATAGTGGATGCTTTTCGAAGGTCCGAGGTACACAGTTTCCGAGAAAGACTGGTTATGTGTTGAAGGATGGATACACCTGGATGTAGGTTAGAGTTGATTGCGCGGTGCTTCCCGTGTATCCCCAACACCTGATTGCATAACTGGAATCTTTCGGAAATCTATAGGTGGGTTTTATCCAGTAGATCGTAGGCATTCTTCCAACGAATGCAGGTTAGTGAGTTCGGGGTTCGACATTGAGTGAAGAGGTTATATGACCGATGTTACTATCAGGAGTTGCATCTTAAAGGGTCCTTGGCTATGCTGATCCGGGGATTGCAAAACCTTTTCGTAACGCGTTCATATGCTTTCAGCACAAAAATGTTAGAACGAAACTCCTCTCTTGTGTTTGTTCCCGTCTGTACCTTGTTGTTTTCTTATTTTATCCTTTTGATCCCTATGTGGCTTCTCGTGACGACTGATGTTATCATTTAACTAAGAATTCATTCGTTCCTCTCGTTCGGATGTTTTCATTCGTTCTATTGTTCGAATGATTATTGTGAAGACTTGTTGCAATTCATTCCATTGATTCAGCTTATTCCTTTTGTCAATCAATTGCTGATTCGTGGTCATCTCTTACAGGATGGCTCCGAAAAGGGTTCCCAACGCTAACCCAGAGATGGAAGAGGTCCCAGAACATCCTCCTTCCCCTCCTCCTCCGCCTGAGGCTTGGAGAGCAATTATGCAGACTACAGCTCAGAACACTTAGTTGATGATGCAGATGATGCAGCAGATGCAAGCTATGCAAGCTAATCAGGGTGTTCCAGTGAATCAAGGCAACTTCTTCCAGCAGCACCATGCTACTCTCAACCATTTCCTGGCTAACAATCCTAAAGCTTTCAGTTACTGTGTCGACCCTCTTGATGTTGAGGATTGGCTGACCGACATAAAGAAGCATTTTGAGTGCAGTAACGTGAAGGAAGATGATTATGTGAAGTTTGCAGCCTTCCAACTGAAAGATCAAGCAGCTGACTGGTGGCAGCAGTACAAAGACTCCAGGCCAGGTCAAGTGATCTCTTGGGAGAATTTCTGCAAGGATTTCCGCTCGCACCACATTCCTACAAGTGTCATCGAGGGTATGCGTGAGCAATTCCGCAACCTGAAGCAGGGCTCCATGACAGTCTATCAGTATAATGTCAAGTTCCAAAACCTCGCCCGCTATGCTAAGCAAGACATTCCTGATGCCAAGAGTAAAATCTATCAGTTCCGTGGAGGTCTCAAAGATGAACTTCAGCTTGCTCTCACTTTGTTCGAGCCAGATAAATTCGACAAGTTCTATAACATGGCTTTGAAACAAGAAGCAGCTCAGCTTAAGATGGAGGCTTCTAAGAAGAGAATTCGAGATGCTGTTCACTCTTCCTCATCGTCTCAGTTGGTCTCGAAGCATCAGAAATTCTGGCTTCCTCCTCCTCCAGTGATTCGAGCTCCATACAACAACTCCAACAACTTCAACAACTCCAACAACAAGAACTCTAGTGGTCGTGGTTTCTCCCACCCACCCAACCCGAGCAACCAGTCGAAGAAGCAGTTTCAGTCTCAAGGCTCCAAGTCAAGTGGCTCTCATTTCCGTCCTCTCTCTGAAGTGGTGTGCAACAAGTGTGGCCAGAAGGGTCATTATGCCAACAGATGTCCGAATCCGAAGCGTCTTCCTCCTCCTCCACCTGTGAGTTCAGCTATTGTCAGGCATGATCCAAAGGCAGCAAGGGTCAATCTGATGAATGCAGCACAAGCGGAGGCTTCTTCTGATGTCATTTTGGGTAACCTTCCAGTTAACTCTTTTCCAGCTAAAGTGTTATTTGATTCGGGTGCTTCACATTCTTTCATGTCATACCCGTTTGCATCCAAGCATAGTGTGACCACAACAGCTTTACCAAGACAATTGGCAGTTTCTTCTCCGGGAAAGCAGATGCATTCCAGTATATATGCTCCGAATGTTTCTATTCGCATGAACGATTATCGATTCTTGGCTTCTCCGGTGATTCTCGGCAATTCTGACATCGACCTCATTCTCGGAATGGATTGGCTTTCTCAGCATGATGCTCACATTGATTGTGCACAGAAGGAAGTCAAGATGACTCATTCTGATGAAGATGTGATTATCTTCGCCTCCAGGGATAATACTATCCGGCTTTTCTCTCTTAATGATAAGGGCGAAATTAATGCCATAAATCAAATTCCGGTGGTGAACGAATATCAAGACGTCTTTCCAGAAGAACTTCCAGGCATGCCTCCACACCGTCAGGTGGAGTTTGTCATCGAACTCGAGCCGGGCACTGAGCCTGCTTGCCGGCGTCCATACAAGCTCTCTCCGGATGAATTGAAGGAATTGAAGAAGCAGCTTGATAAGCAGGAGAGTATGGGTCTCATCAGACCTAGTACATCTCCGTGGGGCTGTGGTGTCTTATTTGTCAAGAAGAAAGATGGCACGGAGCGTCTCTGTGTTGACTACCGGCCATTGAACAAGAAGACGATTAAGAACAAATATCCGCTCCCCAACATCAACGAACTCTTTGAGCAGCTCAAAGGAGCTAAAGTGTTCTCTAAGCTTGACCTCCGAATGGGCTACCATCAAATTCGCATTCGCGAGGAAGACATTCCCAAGACGGCCTTCAGAACGAGCTACGGTTCATACGAGTATACCGTCATGTCCTTCGGTCTCGCCAATGCTCCTCCTACCTTTTCAAGGATGAAGCATTACATCTTCAACCCCTATACTGGCGAGTTTGTGCTTGTGTATCTGGATGATATTCTGGTGTTTTCCAAGAATGAAGAAGATCACGAAAAGCACTTGCGTCTGGTTCTTGATCGACTCCGAGAGCATAAATTCTATGCCAAGTTCTCCAAGTGCGAGTTTTGGCTCGATAAGGTTTTGTACCTGGGCCACATCATCTCAGCTGACGGTATTGCGGTTAATCCCGAGAAAGTTGAAGCAATTGTCAACTGGGAAGCTCCTCAGAACGTCAAGCAGCTCCGCAGTTTTCTCGGTCTTGCCAGCTATTGCAGAAGGTTTGTTGAAAACTTCTCCAAGATTGCCAAGCCTCTTTCCAACCTGCTTCAGAAGAATGTCAAATACTTTTGGTCGCCAGAGTGTGAAGTTGCATTCAAAACCCTCAAAGATAAGCTTGTTTCTGCTCCAGTTCTGACTCCTCCGGATGAAACTAAGCCCTATGAAGTATTCTGTGATGCTTCTCTGCAAGGTCTTGGTGGTGTGCTTATGCAAGATAAGAGAATTGTGGCATATACTTCTCGGCAGCTCAAGCCAAGTGAGAAGAACTATCCCACACATGATCTCGAGCTAGCAGCTGTGGTACATGCTCTGATTACGTGGAGACATCTGTTGTTGGGCAGAAAGGTCGACATCTTCACTGATCACAAGAGCTTGAAGTACATCTTCACACAGCCGCATCTGAACCTCCGCCAGACTCGTTGGGTCGAAATGATCCAAGAGTACAACCCCAGCATCGAATACACTCCTGGCAAGGCGAATGTGATTGCAGATGCTTTGAGCAGAAAGGCATATTGCAACAGCCTTCTTATCAAGCCGTACCAGCCTGAGCTTTGTGAAGCTTTCAGGAAACTCAACCTTCAAGTTGTTCCGCAGGGTGTTCTTGCAAATCTCCAAATTGCTCCTACCTTGGAAGATCAAGTCCGTGAGGCCCAGCTCAGCGATACCATGGTGAAGAAAGTGAAACATGGGATTGCAAAGGGCACTCCAAAATACAAGTGCTTCCGTGTTGATGAGAGAGGTACCTTGTTCTTCGAGGACAGACTCGTTGTTCCCAAAGGTGATCTCAAGAAGCTCATAATGGAAGAAGCTCATGATTCTCTCCTTTCCATTCATCCTGGCAGTTCCAAGATGTATCAAGATCTCAAGCAGTCTTACAGGTGGACACGCATGAAAAGGGAAATTGCCCAATTCGTGAACGAATGTGATGTATGCAGAAGAGTGAAAGCAGAACATCAACGTCCAGCCGGTCTTCTCCAACCTCTTCCTATTCTCGAGTGGAAGTTCGACCACATTGAAATGGACTTCGTCATTGGCTTTCCTAAATCCAAGCGAGGAAATGATGCTATCTTTGTGGTGATTGACAAGCTTACCAAAGTCACTCACTTTCTTCCCGTCAAAGAATCAATCAATGCAGCTCAACTTGCAGAGCTGTACACTTCCAGAATTGTGTCCCTACATGGCATTCCTCAAGTGATATCCTCAGACCATGGAAGCTTGTTCACATCAAGGTTCTGGGACTCCTTTCAGTCCGCCATGGGCACTAAGATCAGGTTCAGCACTGCTTTTCACCCTCAGACTAGTGGTCAAGTCGAGCGTGTGAATCAGATTCTAGAAGACATGCTCAGAGCCTGTGTCATCTCCTTCGGCATGAAATGGGAAGACTGTCTTCCATTTGCCGAGTTCTCTTACAACAACAGCTTTCAAGCAAGTGCAGGCAAAGCACCGTTTGAAATTCTCTATGGCAGAAAGTGCCGTACCCCTCTCAACTGGTCTGAAACAGGCGAACGCCAACTTCTTGGCAATGACTTGATCTCAGAAGCCGAAGAAATGTGCAAAGTCATACGTGAGAATCTCAAGGCCGCTCAGTCGCGTCAGAAGAGCTACTATGACGGAAAGCATCGTGATTTGGCTTTCGACATCGGTGATCATGTCTATCTTCGAGTTTCTCCGATGAAAGGAACCCAAAGATTCGGTATCAAAGGAAAACTTGCTCCTAGATACGTCGGGCCTTTCAAGGTTCTTGGCAAAAGAGGCGATCTAGCCTATCAGCTTGAGCTCCCTCCAAACTTTGCAAATGTTCATGATGTCTTCCATGTGTCTCAACTTCGCAAATGCTTCAAGGCACCTGAGCGCATGATTCCGTTTGAGGAGATTGATCTTCAACAAGACCTGTCCTACCGAGAGCATCCAGTTGCAATTCTCGAAGAAACCGAACGCAAGACCCGCAACAAGTCCATCAAGTTTCTGAAAGTCAAGTGGTCACATCACACCGACCGAGAAGCTACCTGGGAACGAGAAGATCATCTTCGTTCCGAGTACCCTTCCTTTTTCCAGTCCTAGATCTCGGGACGAGATCTTTTTGTAGTAGAGGAGAGTTTGTAATGCCCCGGATGTAATACTTTCCCTTTTGGGTATATAATATATCTCCGGCTTCATCTATTTCCATTCCGGGTTCTTTGTCTTTCGGGTTTTCGTCGTTTTGTTGTGTGAGTGTGTGGCATTCATTCATATCATGTAGACATGTGCATTGCATTGCATTGGTGTTGTCGGTTGCATCCGGTTCCGCGCGTTCCTTCCCGTTGTCCGTTTCGCGTTACGGAGCTCCCTCACGTGTCCGTGACGTCCCGTAGGCCTACTTTGTTGTTCGGGCGTTTAACGTTACCGGTGTGCCGCGAGGTTGTTGTGTGTGTTGTTGTTTTGTTGTGTGCAACCCGCCTCTCAAATCTCGTCTCGTTTGGCCTCCGTTGGTTTTTCCATCCGTTGTTCGTGTGGGTCCGAAGTGCCCTCACTTCGTGTCCCAGAAACACCTCTGCTGCAGTCTTTATCTCCCTCCTAGACTACCCCCGCGATCGGATCCGTCGGATCGCGATCGGAGGGCTCCAAACACCCCCAATTCCCTCCTAACCCTAAAAACTGCTATATATAGACCCCTAGTCTATTTTGGCATCCCTAGTTTTCCTTCCCCATCTCCACCTCTTTTTTTTCCTTTTTCCTTCTCAGATCCAATCCCCAAATTTCCTCCTGGATCCCGAGGAACCAGCCGATCCGGCCAGTCCCTCGATCGCATCAGCCGCCGCCGCTCGGTCAACGCCTCCCGCGCCAGGCGCCCGACCGCTTCGCCCTCTCGCTCCCATCGAGCCGCCGCCGACAGCTCCCACTGGATCGAAGATCCAGCGCCCTGGACCACTTCACCGCGGCCCAGTCGCGCCTCATCGCCGCCAGCCCGCGTCGCCCGGTCCCTCCTCGCCTCGCCGCGTCGGGCCACCGCCTCCGACACGGGCCCAGGCCACCGAGGCCCACACCGCCGCCACTCCGCGCCGCCAGGCTCCGCCTCCCTCCCGCAGGCCGCAGCCGCCAACGCGGACCGCACCCGAGGCCCACTTCCCCGCCGCCTCGCCTCCACAGTGCCGCGCCGCCAGATCCGGGCCTCCAGCCGCCCCGGCCCACTCCCGCAGCACCAGGCCCCAAGGCTGGGCCGCTCGCCGCCTCCGCCGCGGGCCGCCGCCTCTGTCTCGCCCGTGGACCTCGCCGCCTCCGCGGGCCGAATCCCAGCCTCCGGCCCGTCTCCTTTTTTCCCTCAGATTCAGATCTGATTGAGGTTGAATCTGCACTCCTAAGTCCCAGATCTGTTTATCTCTGATGCTATGTTTGACCTGCTGTAACTTTTAGTGTGGTGCTCCGTTTTGCGCGTGTAATATGTCCTGACGTTCGTGGAGATGTGCTCTACGTTTCCCCTGTTGTTGTCATGCATGTTAGAGATCATCTAGGTGCTTGTTTTGCTGTTGCAAGAGTGCATCATGATATAAACTGCTGCTATGTGTTATTTTTGTGCCACCTTTGCCATGTGATATCTTTTAGCTCGATTGTCCGAATGATGCAAATGACATGTCCACGTGTTCGTCTTGCCACGAACTACGTGTTGCTTGTGATAGGTTGCATGGTAGATTTATTATTGCCTTGTTATCTTCGTTGCAAAGTGCCATGTGGCTGTGATGTTGTTTTACTTGTTATGAAATGCCATCTTGTTGAGCTCGTTGCTATCGTTGTGTATACCTCTATGATGCATGCTTGTGTGTTTCGGGATCACCGTCATGTGTTCTTTGATGAGGTGCTTACCCTTTGCCATGTTTAGTTTCGAGGTGACTTAAACATGCTCTTTTATATGCCATTATGATATTGCTGTTTTAGGACTTAGTGGATTTTTCACTAAGTCTGAAATCTGTAACGTTCCGATGCCATGTTTGTGTGATGTTCTAGGACAAAGCATGATAGTTTTGGAGTGGATTTTGATTATTCCTTGTAGTATATATTGTTGTCTTTCCATTCATGTCCTCACATGCCTATTTATGTGGCTGTAGCATGTTTATCTTTTGCTCCAAAGTTTCAATAAAATTCTGCAGCCAGAATTTTATTGCCAAGTTCAATATGTCCAAGATCATTGCTATTGATCCGTGACTCCGTTGGGGTGCACCTTTGGACTTAGTTGCTGTACTATATGTCTAGTTTGTGTTCATGCCTTTTGCCATGTTATTTAAATGCTGTAGCTCAATTATTTTGAGCTCCGAAGATGCTATGTTGCTTTAATTTTCAGCTTTCGCTCAAATCTTGTTTCGGGCATAACTTTTAGCCCGTAACTCCGATTTCAGCGAATCTTATATCAAACTTGATTGATTTTCTGTGTAGATTAATAATATCAGATTGTTTTCATGTTTGAGGTGTTTTGCTTGAGTGATATTTTACGTGCTCCATGTGCATCCTTAATGCATCCATCATGCATTCATATTTTCCGAGTGCGCATTGCATCTTGTTGATTGGTGCTTGGTGTGATTGTTTTGTTTAGAGCCGGAAGCTGAGACCGGGTACGAAGTTGAGCACGAGGTTTCCAACGAGGTTGAGCACGAGGACCCTTCTTACGATCCGAACGACTTCTCTTCAGGCAAGATGACCGAACCCCGATAACATTACTATCTTTGCCTATTGCTAGTAGTCTCGATCTATAGTTTTGCCTCGATGCCCATGATCTTCTTGTCAGCCTCCTACTTGTAACCAATTGCCATGTTTAACCAACCTACCTATGCAAACCGTTGCTTGGCTAAGTACGCTTCGCTCAGCCCTTCTTATAGCATTGCTAGTTGCAGGTGAAGATCGAAGATGCTTGCTTCATGTTGAAGTTTGGTTGGGTTATATCACACTATATAAATGCTTAAAATGAAATCATCTATATATTGGCAAGGGTGGAAGGCTAAGCCTTTTGCTTGGTGATTTGTTCCACTCATGCCGTTAGGATCCGTATAAGCCGGTATTATGTTCCTTGTTTATGCGTTCCTAACACGGTTGGGGTGTATGGGACCCCCTCGATAAACCGCTAAGTGCTAAGTCTTTTCCAGCAAGTCCCAACATTGGTACTATTTGCCTAATAACAAACTAAACTTGCATAGGGAGTAATTAACCCTCTTTCTTAATCAACAACCCCGGGCCAGTGCTCCACATGAGTGTTGGTCCAAAACGGGGGTTCTGCGGGGCCGCCTTGGGGCAACCCGAGGTATCTGGTATACACCCGTAGAATCGCCCATCCGGCCGTGTCCTGAGACTTAGATACGCGCGGCTACTATCAGGGTGTCGACACGCCGGGAGGATTTGCTGGATTAGCCTTACCTTAGCTTGGTATATCTTGAGCACGGGATTCCGAGGATACTCGGGTCTTCCCACTTTGGAGTTGCGACTCCGCGGATCGTGCGCTTGTAATGGGTCAAGTTGGAACACCCCTGCAGGGTTTGAACTTTCGAAAGCCGTGCCCGTGGTTATGTGGCAGATGGGAGCTTGTTAATTCCGGTTGTAGATAACTTGACACAATGTTACTAATACACTACCAGCGTGTGTTCCGTGACTGTCAATTTCCGAATAGGGATTCGGGAGTTGAACACGGAGGGGTTATGTTTGTGGAGCTTGTAGCTAGGATCACTTCGTGATCACTTCTCGCCGAGGCCTTCTCTTCTCGCTCTCACTTACGTAAGCTAGATGCTAGTTGCTGCTGCAGACACTTATTCTTTTCTTCAGCCTTTCCCTCACCTAAAGGCTTAAATAGTTCTGTTACCCGGGAACGGGATTGCTGAGTCCTCTGTGGCTCACAGTTACTTCACCACACCAGATGCAGGTCCAGCTGTGAGCTATCCAGGTGATGGCACCGAGCTGGATTGGGAGTACGACGAGGAGCGTAGTCGGTACTACGTGCGCTACCCGGACGATCAGTAGTGGAGTCTCTTACTAGGATTCGATCCGCCTGTGGTTTATTTATCTAAGTTTGGTACTTTGACTTTTGGCTTTTGCCCTTAGAGGGTTGTGATGTTCTTAATGTATGATGTTTGAGACTTGTTCTGTAATTCTGTGACGTGGCGAGTGTAAGCCAACTATTTTCAGTTTACTATCCCCTCTTTTACATGAGTTGTGCAAAGATTACCGAACTTGAGATCATTCTAGGATGGATTTATGCCTTTAAGTCGTGCCTCGACACGTAGGAGGTATAACTCCATCCTGGGCATTACAGGTGGTCTCCCGGGTGAGCCCCTTCTTCTCATCAGCATTGCGTGGTTTTTCAACCAAGTTGTCGAAGAAGGCTTGCACGGTCTCCGCTGAGGGCTCCAGCCAAGTGGGGACGACCCCGTGGGAGTCACACTCCGGCATTGCCGCGCGGATGTCACTGAGGGCCGTGTTATTGCACAAAGGGACCACTCCGGTCGACGGTTTGAACCACTCCGGGTGCTTGGGGTCGTGTTTGAACAGTTCCCGGACCATCCCCTTCAACTCCAAGACGGTGAAGTTGTAGTTCAACCCGGGGCGCAGCCTCATGCGGTCTGCCGCATTGCCGAACTCCCAAGCAGGCCTTTTCCTTTCCTGCAGAGGGGCGATGCGGCGGCGGAGGAAATCAGCTCCAACTTCACCCACTGTCAGACTGGCAGCCCGGAGACGAAGAATCCTAGTCAAGGCGATCTGCAGCTTGTCGTCCTCCGGGGCCAAGTCACTCCAATCCTTGCCGCGCACTATGGCAGTCTGGCGCGGCAAGGTAAACTGCTCGGGATCTTTCTCCAGGATCCAACACCAATCCGCCCTCCACTCCTCCCACTTGCCGCGGAGCTCTCCCTTCAAGTACGCCTCCTTCTTGTTCAGTCTGAAGATCCAAGAGATGCCGCCGGAGAGAGGGGATCCGGATTCTACTCTAGGCGTGAAGAAGTGGCGGAAAAGTGCTACATTTGGGTGGACTCCTACGTAGTTTTCGCACAGATGTGCGAAAACGGCAAGGGTGAGGACTACGTTGGGGGTAAAATCTAACAAACGGAAGCCGTACGTGTTCATCACGTCGCAGAAGAACTCCGAGAACGGAGGGCAAAGACCACAGTAGAAGAATGCGGCGAAAAAGTAGTAACCACCCGGGAACATGTCGACGGCCACGGCGGGGAGGACTTGGGTGCGGGGATGATCCTTCGTCTCCCTCGCCCAGAACAAGTAGTACTTGTCCCGCAGCTCCCTCGGGCCGAGCCTTGGCGGGAAGACCACACTCTTCCTCCTCATGGCCGCCAACTTTGCCGCCTGCTCAGACTTCTCCTTCTTCGCCTTGTCGCTCTTCGCCTTGTCGCTCTTCGCCTGGTCGCTCTTCGGGGCCATGGCGGGGGCGGCGAGGGAGAACGGCGGCGCGGCGGGTGGGGAAGACGGTGAAGGAAGGGCGGAGGCAAGAAGCAGCGGGGGTTTCTGAGAACTCAAGGCGCAATGAAGACGATGGAGGGGTACTGCCCCTGCTTCCTCTGCTTTTAAGGGGGAAGTGGGGGACGTTCCGCATTTCCCATTAAAGAATAGGCCACGATCTCTCCCACGACGCCGCAATCGACGCGTGCCGTTAGGGAGGGATGCGGCGGATACGGAGAGGGATACGGCTTGCCGTGGGCCGTGTGTGCCCGTGCACTGTCTTGGGCCTGGCCCAACAGCGCTCGGCACCGTGTGTGGCCCAGGCCCGGGGGCTCCTGTTGGTGTACTAAGATAGGGGTGCCTTAGTACCCCAACTTGTGCACGGGCAGTAGCAGCTTCCCGCGGCAGGGCTTACCACGCGCTTGCCGAGGCCCGCTCCAGACTCCTTCAAGCCATTCAAGAACAAAGTATTCAAGTTAGAAGACAAGACCCCGGCAAGAGGAGCTTGCCGGGAAGGCCTCACCAGGCTCAAGAACATCTTTCCAGCACAAGACCCTGGCAAGAGGCGCTTGCCAGGAAGGCCAAAGGATAAACACCGCAAAAGATACATCGCGGCGCATCGTGCGCCCCGGCAGGGCCCTGGAAGCGGCAAGCTTCCGGGCCCGGCAAGATAGCGGCCCCGGCAAGGTGCTTGCCGGGGGAAGCTCACACTGTGTGCCTGCGCTCCAGCTCACTCGGCCACGCGTCGCCCTGGGGCCCTTCCAGGGGCGCGTGGCAGGTGGCTGTGCAGCCTGAGGGACACGCTGGCGAGCCGCGGTGACGAGGCTACCGCTGTGGCGAACGGAGACGCATGGACAGACGCTTTTGGGGTCGACGGCGACGGGCATTAAATTCCCTTGTCCCCCACCGTCAAGGTTAGGTGAAGACCACTGTTCATACACTGTTCATGCACTGTTACAACTACCACCAAATTTACACTTCTACCCTCCTCTACGTTGGCACTTGTCGGTGACCCCTTGAGCTATAAAAGGAGGCCCATGCACAACGTAGAGGAGGTTCGACTCCAGAAACTCGTTCACCCCACGCTCGGTGCAGCTGGTACTGTAGATCCTCAAGCTCCCGAGCTCCGAAAACTCAATACAACTAAAAGCAGGAGTAGGGTTTTACGCGTCATCGCGGCCCGAACCTGGGTAAACTGCCCGCGTGTGCCCCTCGATCTGCTCTCCGTGCTCCCTCCGCTCCCTTACCGCAACGTAGAAGGGGCTCCGGTCCCATAGGTGCTCGTGGGAGGACAGTTTCCCCCGACATTCGGTGGTTAGCTTTTAGCAGTATGTAGAATATGAAAGGATCTGTTCGAAATTGGGATAAACAATATGCTTGTGAACTAAAATTTTCTGTTTGAGCTCATACTAAACGATAAAATGCTTCAGATTTATGAGGTTGCCTGGGAAGCTCATGAAGACAGACCAGTGAATGTCCACTGGAGAATTCTTGGATTTCTTTGCAACATACATATGGTCGTGGACCATCAATATGAACTAATTTAGATTTTTTTTCTTCCGTTGCAACGCTGATGGGCCTCGAACCCCTCGTTGGTTACCCAAAGTGGAAGGTGTAAGATGCAGTAAGTAGAAGTGTTTTCCCCTAGCAAAGATGCCAAGGATCGAATCCCCAGAGACTCCTAGGTTCAACAAGTAGGTGTCAATTGCTAACGGCGCAATTAGCAATCAACGTGGACCTGCACACAGATACAAATAACTTTGCTCCCAACGAGTACAGAGAGGTTATCAATCTCTCCGGCCTTGTAGTTCACAAAGGGTTAAAAGCAATATGATAGTAGTGATAGATAGTGTTTTGCAATAGTAAGTAAATAGCGAAAAGTAAACAGTGGATGTGATTAATAATGGTAATATGGACCGGAGTCTCATGAGGTTCACTAGTGATGTCTCTCTCCCAAAAGACGATAAAACAGCTATGTGAGGTAAACAAATTACAGCTGGGCAATTGACAGGACCACGAACGCAAACCAATGCTGATTACATTGCAAGAAAGGTTGAGGTTCAAAGCATGGGCGGTACGCCAAAGTAAGTAGACCGAAATCCATCAATATCTACTACTAATCATCCACCTTGAGATATCTATCCAGAACATCTCGCTGGTATTAAGTTGCGAGTCCCACCCATAGTGTAAACTCAATGCAACAGACAACTGCATTAAAAGAACTTTGCGTAAAGTAAACAATCCTTGCACCCGCGGGCACAAGCACCGTTGTTTTCCCCCTTGTGGCAACAGCACATCCCCTAGACTCATGTTTCTGTCACTCAAGCTAGTCATCGAGGGGCATGAACCCACAATCGAGCATAACGTTCCCTCTTGGAGTCACTACCTATTACTCGGCCAAAGCAATAAATAACAACAGAGAACATGCAAGAATTACTTATGAACTAAAATATAAAAGAGGTGAATCAAATATATTACTCAAGATCAATCTGAACATAATCTCATAATTCATCGGATCCCAGCAAACTCAACATAGCAACATCATAAGGATTACATAGGTGCCTCGATCATGTAGGGCAGCTCACGAGGACTAATTAGTGAAGCACAAGAACGGGGGGAGAACATCACATAGCTACTGGTCATGGACTCATGGTCCAAGGAAGACTACTCATGAGTCATCCGGGAGGCGTCCATGGTGGTGGAGGAGCTCCCGGTGGCGATCCTCCCCTCCGGCAGGGTGCCGGGAAGAGTTCTCCTGGTGCTCCCGATCTTGGAAGCGGCGGCGGCGGCGGAACAGAGATGGGATCGCGAAAAGAAGTCCTGTTCTGAGGGTTACGGGGAACCCTTTAAATATATGCCAAAGTAGGGCACCGGGGGAGCCTCGGGGGGCCCAGGCGCCCCCCCGGCGCGGCCCAGGGGGGGCGCGCCCACAGGGCGCCTGGAGCCCCTGTGGCCCCCCCAGGCTGCCCTTCGGACGCAGTGTTGTTTCCGGTTCGCTGATTTTTTATATAATTTTTCTGGATTTTTCTGGGCAGTTCTCGAAACGTGAAAACCTGAAATACAAAAACAGCCGAAAACAGAAACTGGCACTGGGGTGCACTGGATTAGTAAGTTAGTCCAAATATGATCAAAAGTGTATGGAAGTGTATGAATATCATAGCAATATCACCCAAAAGTGGCATGGACCAAGCAGAAATTATAGATACGTTTTGGACGTATCAACATCCCCAAGCTTAATTCCTGCTCGTCCTCGAGTAGGTAAATGATAACAAGAATAATTTCTGTGGTGACATGCTATTAACCATATAGGACTTTCTCATAGTCATATGACAAAAGCTTACTGAGACAATGATTCTAAAGTAATTAAGTTGTCTCAAGAGAAAATCACAAATGACTGAAAGTTTTACAACATGAAACTGAAACATCAAAAAGATTTGCAATGAACATGATGTGCAAATATGATAAAGTGATATCTAGCTTGCCCCCTTTAGTGATGCAAAACATAAATGCAAGGGCACCTTCAAGGTTTAAATGATGACTAGATACAATCATTTCAGAATAAACGATATCACAATCATGCAAAAGACAATGCTACTTTGGGACAATGCACATGACACTCAGAATGACAATCATGCTCTCAGTAGTTGGTGCTTCAACATAAAGGTAAAAGAAAGGTTAAGTGCTAGAGCTTTTTATTTTGAAAACATGGAAGCAATTGTGTCAACGGTAGTAGTACTTCATATGTGTCATGCATAAAACATCTTATAAGTTGCAAGCCTCATGCATCGAATACCAATAGTGCTCGCTCCTTGTCCTAATTAGCTCGGATCCCCATGGGTTATCATTGCATTGCATATGTTTTAACCAAGTGTCACAAAGGGGTACCTCTATGCCACCTGTACAAAGGTCCAAGGAGATAGATCGCATTTGATTTCTCGTTTTTGATAAATCTCAACTTGAGGACATCCATACCGGGACAACATAGAAAATAGATGATGGACTCCTCTTTAATGCATAAGCATATTCTCATGAGAGATTGAGGATTAAGGTCCAAGCTAAAACTTCCACCATGATGCATGGCTTTGGTTGGCGGCCCAATGTTCTTCTCTAACAATATGCATATTAATTCAACCCACGGTAAATCACCCTTACTTCAGACAAGACGAACATGCATAGCAACTCACATGATATTCAACAAAAGTGTGATAGTTGATGGCGTCCCCAGAAACATGGTTACCGCTCAGCAAGCAACTTATAAGAAATAAGATACATAAGCAACATATTCTTTACCACAATAGTTTTTAGGCTACTTTCCATGAGCTATGTATTGCATGGTTAGTTTGCTTAGTGCAGGTGGAGGTTAGCAAAAGACTGGGAGCGACCAACTAAGAGAGCAATGACGGTCATAATCATGCAGAGCGACAAAGCAATATTGAATCAGGCATGGTAGTTATATCGCTACTTAGAAAAAAAGATCATGAAGGCTTGACAGACTTTCTTTACAGTCTTGAATATGCGTGAGCATACGCCAAGTCAATCAAAATAAATTCTTGAAGGAAGATATTACTAAACCATACCACATCATAGGCAAACAAACCAAGTTGGTATTCCAATAACACATTGGGAACCCCCCAGCTATTTGAGATTAACCATAAGAAAACCTGAACTACTAAGCACCATCATGAAAGTAGCATCTTTATCATAGACACATTAACCCATGCAACGGAAGCAAACTCCCTTAATAAGGTGAGCATGGTAATTAAAGAGAGTTCAAGCAACCAACTAAATAAAAGCTCTTGAAAAGATAAGCAGGAATACTAAGAGCAGAGTATGATAGTAGCTATTAAAAGATAAAGAACACACACAACATAGATAGACATGAAAATTCTATGTAATGTTCTAGGTAGAGGTGGAGCGTGTTTCTCTCCCACATAAAGGAATGCTGGGTTCCGACTCGTTATGAAAAACTAAAAAGAAAACTAAAAGCAAGACGCTCCAAGCATAGCACATAACATATGAAGTGATAAAAATATAGCGGAACGAAAGACGAACTGATAATGTTGATGGAGAAGGGGATGCACGGGGGGCATCCCCAAGCTTAGACGCTTGAGTCTCCTTGAATATTTCTTGGGGGTGCACGGGGGCATCCCCAAGCTTGAGCGCTTGACACTCCTGAATCTTTTTATCATCTTCCCTCGCACACTTAAAAACTCCCTTCATACACGACTCATCATAATCTGATTAGCGAGGTTAGTACCCTTAATAAAATAATTATACCTTGCTGGAAATAAGGTTATTCTTGAAGTTCTACTGTTTCTCAAGATTGCCAAAAGGTTTTTGCAAAGAAAAGCAAGTTCTCAATTTGCAAAGTGAAGGTAAGGCAAAACAGGACAGAATCTGTGAAAAACAGAACAGCAGGCAGTAATTGACCTGTTCGGGATACTTCTGCAACTCAAATCAAAAAACTCAGAACTGACGCACGAAAGACAATTATATAGAGAACGCTGTCGAAAAAATTCAGACCAAAAAGATGATCTGGTGATTTTATACGAATTTTTCTATCCAAGGACAGAATCTGTTTTCTGGACAGCACCTCACAACTTTTGAACTTTCTAGCAATCAGAGGCTATACTTGGCACAAATATGAAAAGCAAAGATACAATGATGATGCTACAGCAGTAAACAACATCAAGACACAACAAAAGCAAATAAATTTATTCATGTGGGCTGCCTCCCAAAAGCGCTTTCTTTTATGCCTTTAAGCTAGGCATAATGCATAGAGGAATCAATAATCATTATAGTAATCGGAGTTATAAATTGGTTCAAATGATTCCTCAACAAGTTCATTCTTGTTCCTTCTAGGAAAGGGGTACACACCTTTTGCCTTCCCGCGTAAGCGGATTTGTCCCTTACCTATATCGATGAAGCCTTTAACTGCTCGGAGGAAGTCCCTTCCAAGCACTATATTTCCTTGGTTTGGCTCCACGATGAAGAAATCAATCATTGCAATCCCTTTAAGGAATTTAACTGGCACGTCTTTTATTTTTCCCTGGATTTCAGAAATATCTCCATTAGTATGTTCATGATAAGATGGTAGTATATCCATATTAAATTTTAAAGAATCATGAACAGTTTTTGGCATAGTAGAAACCATAGATCCAATATCACAATAAGCAAGGAAGTATTAATTAGAGATGCTAATTCTAACAAGAGGCTCCCAGTCATTATCTATTTCCAAAATATCTCTCTTATTGGGTTTGGGTTTATCTACCTTTATTAAGTCTAGAGCATCCATTCTCTTTTCAATAGTAGCAAGTCTATCTATGATAGTATCAAAATTATGATCATAAACAAAGTAACTAGATAGACCATGTATAATTTCAAGAGATCTAGCTTCATCACACTCTATGAAATCTTCCTCAGCTATAATGTCAAGGGAGTGTTTACACCATTTAAAAAGACCATGGTAAAAGTTTCTAAGCACAATTTTTATAGGTATCCAAGGCATAATTCTTCTATGTGCATCAGAAATTCTGTCCCATGCCTTCTTCATATTCTCTCCATCCCTTTGATGGAAATCTAGAACTTCTGATTCCCTCAAAGCACCAAATCCTAACATTTTTGGCTAAACAGAAAGGACTTACTAAAAAAAAGACAAATATTTTTTTTGTGATTTTTGATAAAAATGTACTAAAGCAAAAATGAAAAGTAAACTAACAAGACTAAAAAGCAAAGGTAAAAGATAGCATGCAACTCCCCTATCCTGAAGAGTGGAGTCCCCGGCAACGGCGCCAGAAAATACTCCTTGATGGGCCTCGAACCCCTCGTTGGTTACCCCAAGTGAAAGGTGTAAGATGCAGTAAGTAGAAGTATTTTCCCCTAGCAAAGATGCCAAGGATCGAATCCCCAGAGACTCCTAGGTTCAACAAGTAGGTGTCAATTGCTAACGGCGCAATTAGCAATCAACATGGACCTGCACACAGATACAAATAACTTTGCTCCCAACGAGTACAGAGAGGTTGTCAATCTCTCCGGCCTTGTAGTTCACAAAGGGTTAAAAGCAATATGATAGTAGTGATAGATAGTGTTTTGCAATAGTAACTAAATAGCGAAAAGTAAATAGTGGATGTGATTAATAATGGTAATATGAACCGGAGTCTCATGAGGTTCACTAGTGATGTCTCTCTCCCAAAAGACGATAAAACAGGTATGTGAGGTAAACAAATTACAGCTGGGCAATTGACAGGACCACGAACGCAAACCAATGCTGATTACATTGCAAGAAAGGTTGAGGTTCAAAGCATGGGCGGTACGCCAAAGTAAGTAGACCGAAATCCATCAATATCTACTACTAATCATCCACCTTGAGATATCTATCCAGAACATCTCGCTGGTATTAAGTTGCGAGTCCCACCCATAGTGTAAACTCAATGCAACAGACAACTGCATTAAAAGAACTTTGCGTAAAGTAAACAATCCTTGCACCCGCGGGCACAAGCACCGTTGTTTTTTCCCTTGTGGCAACAACACATCCCCTAGACTCATGTTTCTGTCACTCAAGCTAGTCATCGAGGGGCATGAACCCACAATCGAGCATAACGTTCCCTCTTGGAGTCACTACTTACTACTCGGCCAAAGCAATAAATAACAACGGAGAACATGCAAGAATTACTTTTGAACTAAAATATAAAAGAGGTGAATCAAATATATTACTCAAGATCAATCTGAACATAATCTCATAATCCATTGGATCCCAGCAAACTCAACATAGCAACAGCATAAGGATTACATAGGTGCCTCGATCATGTAGGGCAGCTCACGAGGACTAATTAGTGAAGCACAAGAACGGGAGGAGAACATCACATAGCTACTGGTCATGGACTCATGGTCCAAGGGAGACTACTCACGAGTCATCCGGGAGGCGTCCATGGTGGTGGAGAAGCTCCCGGTGGTGATCCTCCCCTCCGGCAGGGTGCCGGGAAGAGTTCTCCTGGTGCTCCCGATCTTGGAAGCGGCGGCGGCAGCGGAACAGAGATGGGATCGCGAAAAGAAGTCCTGTTTTGAGGGTTACGGAGGACCCTTTAAATATATGCCAAAGTAGGGCACCGGGGGAGCCTCGGGGGGCCCAGGCGCCCCCCCGGCGCGGCCCAGGGGGGGCGCGCCCACAGGGCGCATGGAGCCCCTGTGCCCCCCCCCCCAGGCTGCCCTTCGGACGCAGTGTTGTTTCCGGTTCGCTAATTTTTTATATAATTTTTCTGGATTTTTCTGGGCAGTTCTCGAAACGTGAAAACCTGAAATACAAAAACAGCCGAAAACAGAAACTGGCACTGGGGTGCACTGGATTAGTAAGTTAGTCCAAATATGATCAAAAGTGTATGGAAGTGTATGAATATCATAGCAATATCACCCAAAAGTGGCATGGAGCAAGCAGAAATTATAGATACGTTTTGGACGTATCAAACGCACGGATATTTTTTCCTATACCTCAAAAATATAGATGGGTTGATTTAGTTCACATGTACTGAACATATTACTTTCTTCTATGACATGCATATTCAGAATCATGGGGTCAGGAAAGCAATGAAAGTTAGCAACGGGAGATTGTAGCGATGTCTGAATGGCCGTCTGCTACCGAAGCTCGTCCACCGTCGTCGCTCTGATGAGATCAAAAGCCTATTCTCTCCTTCACTATGAGGTAATGAATCACCCAAACAGACAATGTGCATATGTGTGTAGGCGAGAAGTTGTCCCTGTCTGAATTTTGCATGACAAGTTCTGCTTCTGCAAAGATTTCTTTAGGACCATCGACATGGATGTTCATGTCAGGATTTCTTCAGGAGCATCTACATTCAGGACAGTATGTATGCATGTTGAGAAAAAAAAAATTTAAGATGGGTGTTTTATCATATAGTCCAACAAATACATATTTGTTTATGGATCATTCGCATTTGGCAAGTTTTTACTCGCACTGCATTTTCAGCTATGCATGTGAATGCTTGGGAAGACACTACATGCATAGTTAACTTTTGTTCTGGTTCAATTCTATGTTTTTACTCACACTTTTCTACTGAGAATGCTCTGCCATTAATTTTTCTCCTTGTTGATCTATTTTTCCTCTTAGCATCATCCATCATCATTGCCCAATGACCCGACTTGCTTTCCCAAATGCACAACAAACATCTGCTCTGTATGCATGGCAAAATTTAGTTCCATTCAATGCCATCACATGATCCCCTTACAGTATGTGAACAAAGTTGTATTCCTTTGGTTCAGATGTGGCATTTTCTTATTTGATTGTTCATTAAATTTGCAAGCGAGCTATTTTAGTTAGATGCTCTAAAAGAAAATGAAGGATCGTTCCAAGAGGTTAGTGTCAACTATTTTTTTTCCAAAGGAATGCAGTGCAAAAGAATTTGTACAGCTTTTTTTATATGATCAATTGAGTCATACAAATAGGTGCGGCCCATAGAAAAACATTCATATGAACTCAACCCTTTGAATTTTCCATGAAAAGATTTTGAATCGAAGAGACCCAAAGGTGGAATAAAAATATTACCGTGGCCACAACTATGATCAAAATGTTTCTCAGATGTGGAAATATGGAGGGGAAGGATCCTCGACCATCATGCCACGTCCCTCGACCATCATGCCACGTCCCTCGACCAGAATCTCCATCAAATCCTATCGCATTGCAACTTTCAGAGTAACGTCCAATGTCGCCGGCGGAGGAAAATCGTCCGTCGAGCCATCCAATGTCGAGTTCACCGGCAAAAGAAAAACATCCGTTGAGCCGTCCATCGCATGAGGCGGCTACACCAGATGTATGTCTCCCATTTTTGATATCTAAACGCATAACTAATATTGTTTTCCTACCAATATGCTTGTGTAGGGAGCCCAGTCGGTGGAAGGTGATTTGTCAAAAAGAATTCTAGCAGCCAACAGTTAATAGGCGGTGAGCAGGGAGACAATGACCATGTAGAGCTGGAGTTTTTTTTAGAAAGCAAAGCTGGAGTTTGGTTTGTACTTAAGACATCACTTAAGAAGTTCTTCACCACATGTAGATTCTTTTGGAGCTTCCAAGGATATACAATTTTTGGGTTGCCAATTATAAGAGTTAATGGAGTGCTTTAAAATTTGATGTTTGTGGGTTCTGAAATGATAATATTGTGGAAATCACAAGTACTACCGTGTCATGTACCGTCTTGATCAATAGTTATTTTATAGTTGTTTGTCATTGGTTTTATGTGTTTCCTCTTTCGCTTTTACTATAACAAGTGCAGATTGAGTTTCTATATAAACGGAAAATTTCCTTGAATAGCATGTACTGCTTGTGTGTGTCGGTCAAGTCTTTCAATGAGCCAAGCCCCAAAAACAGTGCAAAATAAATTACAAATGAGATATAATATTCCAAAGAAATGTCCATCACCATAAAAATGATTCCATTTTAAAAAATATTCTTAAAAATAAAAAAACACCTTCTCAAAATAAATATATATTCATGTTTTTTTAAATAACAAAAAATAAAATTGATTGAAAGACTATTCAATAGACAACCACTCTTTCATCGGGGAGCTGAAATGGGTCATGACAAATATTGCTAGGGTACGTCCAAATTTCATTGTCCAAAAGGAAATAACCTTATTTCTAATGTTTGCAAAAATTGAATTAAACAGTGCTGCATAATGGCGTATTGAGCAAATTATGTTTAATATTTCGCCCGGTGCAACGCACGGGCATTTGTACTAGTAATTCAAAAATCTGGAAAAATGTGAGTTTAAAATAATTTTCAATAATTTGAAGAATAGTTCAACAATCTGAAAAAATGAATTTTAAAAAGTTCATGAGTTCCAAAAAAGATCATAAATTCAGAAAAGTACAATTTTGAAAAGTCAATAATACAAAAAAATCGTGAATTCCAAAACAGTATACGGATTTGAAAAAAAAGATTGAAAAGTAAAAAAAAAGAGTGAAAAACAAATATAAACCGAGTAAAAATGGCAGAAATAAAAGGGTCGGAAGCTTCCCAACACCTGGACAGAAGTCCCGTTATAGAGTACGCTTAAATCGGTCGGGCGACGAGCCGTCTGGGCTTTTATTTGGAGGTGCCCTGCTCCTCCCAAAGTTCGCACCTTTACTTGGAGGCTGCTCACAGATTGTTTGCCCACTTGGGTTAATAAAAAACGTCGAGGGCTGGAGGTCTCTGACCAATGCCCTCTCTGTGCTATGGAGCCGGAGGACACGTTTCATGCTTTTTGCAGGTGCCCAAGGGCGGTGGCGCTATGGCAAGCAATGGCTGAACATTGGAGGATCCCTGCTGCTGCTACCTTCCATCGGGCGGGCTCGGAGTGGCTCGCCCAAACTCTCTGTGATCTTCCTGACACGGAGAGGATGGAGCTCATGATGACGCTTTGGCGATGCTGGTACGTACGCAATGAGATGACACATCACAAGCAACTACCACCGGTCGAAGCATCGAAGAGGTTCCTCCTTAGTTACGTCGACTCGCTCGTTGGCATACAGAACAATCCGAGTGCAGACCCGGCGAAAGGGAAGCAGGTAGTTGATGCAGTGGTGTCGAGTAAAGATATATTGCATGGTACAGGGGCGGCTGGGCCGCGACCACGATGGACTCCTTCGGCTGCAGGTTGGACAAAGCTCAACGTCGATGTCTCGTTTTGCGCCACGACAGGAACGGCTGGTGCCGGAATGATCCTGAGGGATAGCTCCGGCGAGATTATCTTCTCATCGTGTAGGGAACCGAGGTCATGTGCGGAGCCTCTAGAAGCTGAACTCCTTGCCTGTATGGAGGGCCTGAACCTTGCTTTGCAGTGGACGCAACAACCCATAGAATTGGAGACAGACAGCCTCATGACGCTCAATATGATCAAGGCAGTGGAGAGGGACCGGTCTTGTTATGCCATGCTTACTGATCAGATTACGAGACTGCTGGGAGACGGAAGATTAGTTAAACTAGCTCATGTACGCAGAGAGCAGAATAGCATTAGCCATTACCTAGCTGCTTTTGGTAGAATTGAGAAACGTACGGTTGTATGGTTGGGTTCAGGACCATGTGAGGTGCCTGACTTATGTAAGAAAGAGATTGATCCTGTGTGATAAATGAAAACTATTTTTCATCCGCAAAATAAAAAATAAAAAATATCGGTCGGCCCATATGAACAGGACATAGGAACTGCCCATAATTCACTCCGTCGCTTGTACGTGCAGCCTTGGCTCTTGCATTGAATTTAGAGAGAATTCCTTATTTGACACTGTCTTAAATTTTATTTCCTTATTTGACACCGAAAAATATTTTCTTCCCTATGTAACATCTAGTCTAAATTTTATTCCCTTTATAATGTTCTTGTCCATTTTAAACCTTAACGATCTTAAATGACACATGAAAAGACTTTTTTGCCCCTCACACAGTACGTGACAAATTTTTAATAGATACTAACAATGAAAAAAGGATATGTCCAGCCGGCAATTTTAATAGATACTGACAATGGAAAAAAGGACATGTCCAGCCAGCTTGGTTTGTTGTATGCAGCTAAGTAGCTGACTTAGGTGTATGTGTTTATCTGGCCGGTTAGGTTCTACTAGGTGCGTGAGCCAACTTGCAAAGAAAATCAATCAATGCTTCAGTTAGCTCTTATGTAGGGGCATATACAAGTGCTTTGGCGAGGAGGAATCGATCAGGAAGACTGGACTGCGAAGCCTTCTCCGCTGGGGCTCTTTTGGTGCGACACAGCCAGACGCCCAGCCGGCATGTTCGCGACGGGTGCTGCCTTGCTTGCTGTTGTGGCGAGGACGTGCGTGACGCTGGCTCGGACACGCTGAAGGAAAACTAACTCCGTTTTAAGTATGTGTGTTTGTGCGTGCCACGCCACATCATACGTACTTCAAGCAAGAAAGTCCAATCACTCTCCTCTCTGCAAATACACACTCTATCTAGTATCTAGTTCGTGTTTATTCATACTGGCGGATGCCATGCCAGGCGCATGCATGAACTAATAATCTCCGTGCATAAACTTTGGCCACATACCATATGAGGGGCAAAATGGT